>CM067218.1:62245709-62755708 GCA_034190945.1 Octodonta nipae
CTTTAGCTTGCTAGGTAGCACCGGTTTAAGAGTTTAACTAGTGGTGCCTTACTTGATGGGGCTACTGAAGGCGAGGCCTTCGGTGGCGAGGTCCTTGCTACTGAGGTACTTTTATTGAAGCCGCCTGCTTTGGGGCCGCCGGTGTTGATGCAGTCGGTTTTGAGTTGGCTGCTTTGAGGCAGCGCTTTGGGACCTCCTTTTGCTTTTCACCTTGTGTCTGAGTGTTTGACACCTTTACTGGCGATGTCTGTGTTGTAGCAGGTTTCGCTACAGGAGGTGGCGCGTCGTTGACGTCTGATATTTGTCATATTCTGACTTAATGGCGTGTGCCAGTTTCTTGATCTCATGATGTACATTGTGCCTAGGCCAATGAACTTCAAGAGCTCATCGATCTTTGCTCCTAATTTGTTTGGAGCGCCACTCTCAGTTGTGGCCCTTGGGAGGCGTCAACTGCACTATCGCCTTTTGGAGGACTTGGCTGAATAGTGTCTTGCTGCCAGCTCTAGTTTTAATGGTCGATGTTGTACCATTAGCAGTGTTCTTATTCTTCTTGTCACCATGTGACGGAACCAGTGATAATTCGCTCCCCCAGAATCCGTGGAGCGTGCACCGGCCACCGAGGCTTTCACTCGATCGGAACCGGTGGTGGGATTATCCTCTGCAGAGGTACCCACCTGGGGTATTAAGTTGACCTTATCACCCATATCCATGAATGGTTTATTTTCGGGGTCCTTCCCCTATCTGATTTTGGTCCGCCCTGAGGAAGTCCTCAGTACTCCCCATTGCTGGAGAGCGTCCCCTATCCGCCCCCGCCTGTGGTGCGACCTAGCACAAGGCCCGTAAATCGTTGCATGGTGTGTGTCCCCTGCGGCACTCTGTGTGTGTGTGTGTGGTTTTTTTTTTTTTTTTTTTTTTTTTTTTTTTTTTTTTATCCGAAGAGGGGGGAAATACATTGCGTACTTAGCTAGCACGTGCTGGCCGTCGTGCGGGACTCCCGATACAATGACTTCAAAGCAAGAGTAAATCGTTGCATTGAAACCAGTATACCGTATACCCGCTAAAACCCTAACCTCTTTCTCCTACAACCATGGTCCCCTGCGGCACTCTTTGTCAATACTACTTCGCAAGGGTGGTTCATTGCAGATGTTTAACTGCTCTTACATTGAAAGCCTCTAAAGCCTACTCCTCGAAGGTATTGCGGAGTTCTTTGAGGATAGTCTCCGCGTAATCTGATACCAAGTTCCAGGCTTGGGGGCCCTTCAGCATGGCTTCTACTAATTGTTCTGGAACGATATTAGTCTCCAGAATCCTCTCCACTTCAGCACGTTGATCCTGAAACGGGGGCAGGAGAAGAACACGTGTTCCGCGTCCTCTACCACGTCCGTACAGTGTGGGCAGTTTGGGAGTTTGCCCTCCTGAACCTGTGCAGGTATGCTCGAAAGCATCCATGCCCAGTCAGGAGTTGAGTGATGTAGAACCCAACCTCCCCATGCTGGCGGCTGACCCAACGACTGATGTTAGGTATCAATCGATATGTCCACCGGCCTTTAGTAGAGCTGTCCCACCTCTCCTGCCATTGCCCTTAGACTCATGGCTCTTTCATCGCTGTTTCCTGTCGGTTGGTCTTTCTCTAACTTTCTGCGATAAAGCCGTCCCCTTTCTGCAGCCAGGATGTCGATTGGTAGGGTAGAGGCAATCACACTCACCGCCTCGTAAGACACAGTGCGGTAGGATGATGCCACTCGAATCGCTGAGAGCCGCTGGACTGATTTCATTTTCCGGCGGTACGATGGTAGCTCGAGCGATTTCTCCCATACCGGTGCCCCGTACAACAAAACAGAAGTAGTTACTGTTGCCAGTAGCTGTCTTCTTATCTGTCTAGGGCCTCCGACATTCGGCATTATTCTAGATAATGCCCCCTGTACCCCAGCTGCTTTCTTGCTGGCCGCGATTATGTGCTCTTTGAAGTTGAGCCGTGTGTCCAGGAGCACCCCCAAATAGCTGATGAAGGGCTGCGACTGTATGTAGGAGTCGCCTATTTTGAGGGTGATGGTTTCCCTTGCCTTTCGACTGCTAACAAGAAGTGTTTCGGTCTTTTGTTCTGCTAAACTCAAGTCCGCTGCGAGCATCCAATGCTGAATTGTGGCTATAGCGAATGAGAAGGTTGTTTGTATCTCCTCTATGTGCTTGCGCACTATGATCAATGCCACATCATCGGCGAATGCCACTAGCCTGACGCCCTCAGGCAGACCGAGCAGGAGCAGGTCGTTGTACATTACGTTCCATAAGAGGGGGCCAAGAACAGAGCCCTGAGGTACACTCCTGTGATCTTATAGTCTACTTGCCCATTTTCAGTTTGGTACAACAAGATGCGGTCCTTGAAATAGGCTGAAACCATTCTGCGCAAGTACTGCGGAACTTCCATCCTGACAAGAGCCTCCAAAATGCGGTCCCAGCGGGCCGAGTTAAAGGCGTTCTTGATATCCAGGGTGGCTATTAGACAGTACTTTTTTCCACCTCTTCTCCATCTCTTTCCCGAGATAGCCTCTCTGGCGATGTTGGTAACGAGTGTCACGGCATCGATGGTTGATCTCCCCTTTCTGAACCCGAATTGGTTGGTGGAAAGTTTCGGCTCAACGTAGGGCTCCAGCCTATCTGCTATTATCCTTTCAAGGAGTTTTCCCGCAGAGTCCAACATACAGAGGGGACGATATGATGACGGTTCGTCGGGAGGTTTCTTTCCCCCTTTAGGGAGGAGCACAAGCCTCTGCTTTTTCCACTTACTCGGGAAAACCCCCTGCTTTAGGCAGGTCTCATACATGTGTAGAAACATGTCAGGCCTATTGGCTATGGCGCATTTTAGCGCGATGTTAGGTATGCCATCTGGACCGGGAGCCTTACCGTTTTGGAGCCGGTTGCACGCGCCCATCAGCTCAGTGTGTGTGTGTGTGTGTGTGTGTGTGTGTGTGTGTGTGTGTGTGTGTGTGTTTAACGACATATTTTTCTAAGCCAAAAGGCACAATCGAATGATCTTTTAACAGTTGTAACTGTTACCACATTATGTTCATTCGTTAGACGTATTTGCTTACTAACAATATAAACAGGTTCGTCTTCATTACTCAAAACCATACGCTTAATGGTTTCAAAGTTTACTAATTTCGAGGTTGCACAATCTAAAGTAATCCCCTTAACGTTACATACAGTTATATAGTCTTGTGCCTTCGTCGACTAAACCATGTAGGCATAGATTTGGGGACCGCCTGATACAAATTTCACGATATAACTCCCCACACCGTATGTCTCTAGTTCATCAGTCATATCTGCTATAAATTGTCCGATGGGGATGTCGAACTCTACGTGACGTGAGACATAAAAACAATAGTTGGAATCATAATACAATGCTCTATCACCCAATTTCTCTAAATAGCTGTAGAGTTTCAGAAGGGCCAGGGCTGTTACGTAGGATGCGATAACAACTTTAAGGGAAGAACGAGAATCGGTAGTCTCTTCTTTATACTCCCAGTTTACAATAAGGTTATTCTGGTTAACAGGGAGAACCGTATTGACATAAATGATAGAGTTTGCCAACATAGAGAAAAACTCATCCGGTTGAGTCACTATAGGGGTTTTAGGTTGGTTTTCACGCTGACCAAACTCCCCACAGAATGAATTTATAATCAGCTTTACCAATTATCTTAGATCTGGGTTATCGATAATTTTGGAATGGTCTAGAAGAATGTCTTCCCTCTCCAAAAACTCGTCTATATAGCGGTTCTGTTCCTCATCAGTTTTGCAATGAGAAGGCCAATCGGATGATTCCTGCTTGATTTTGATAAATTTGTTTATCATTTCAGATCAACTACATTTTTTCCAAAGTCGATGGTTTCATAGGACCATAGTTCATACATCTCTAGATATGTGTAACCCATTTCCAGGGCCTTCAAAACCTCCGCAATCACTCAATAACCCAAGTGCCAGATAGGGTGCGTTCCTCGTCTGAATGACGACATTCATCGGCGTAGAATTGTTCCCCACAAGCGTGACAGAGAAGAAACTGTACCTTGTTGGTCGTTTTATGTGGAACAACAGGATTGAAAAGGTCTTTAGGCGGTAAAATCTTAAACTTTACGAAACCGGACTAGAAGGAGAGATCAGAGGGACACTCTTTTCCAAGAGACACCTCTGGATGACCAATCGGAAACTTTCCATATTTACACACCCAAGGGTAGAGGGAACACACATCGACCTGATTTTCTCGCCCTCTTTAACCCTGTAATGTTGAACTATGTTACCAGTTCTTCCGCCAGCAAAAGAGAGGGTGATTTTTCGTGAACGTCTTCGTCTCATTGTTGAGAGATAGAATTTTCCGGAATTCGCATTCCCACTTCTCTACCACCTCGTAACCGAGAGAGCAGAGTCTAAGAAGTTTAGACTGTGTGGCTTCGTTTCTTAGATTGAAAGTGAGGGGTATTCATACAGTGGTTCATCTCTTTGGTATTTGTTGCATGATGTGCACCCATGATAATAACATCCTCGGAACTCAAAAACCAAATTCGAGTTGGGAGAATAGCCATCTACCTTGATACCACCCACTATCGCTTCAGAACCTTTCACAGCATGTTGGATGTCTATACCTCGCTGTCTTTCCTCAAATACTAACCACTTATTCGCTATTTTTGACAGATTCTCTCTCCCTCTATAACCTCGTTTAGGAATAATACCAATAGTTTCTGGCTTGAGAAAATTCCTGCGGAAGACTTCATTGCAGACTGAAGCTAGGGTTGTTGCCTCGGGCAGACATTGGTTTCGTCCAATATGAATTGGCGTAGTTTCAGACATGCCTCTAACAGAACTTCGACATCGGAAATCGAATAGTTGGCGACCTCTTGTTGAAAATTAAACACATACCCTTCCTTCACACGTTCATCGTACCAATACAAAAACTTTTCTCTTTCCTCAGATGTCATACCATCATGATCGTAATATTCAAGGGCTGGCATAGATCTGACATAATTTAGATTTTCTGCTTGATTAAAAAGATGGGGAAAATAACCATTCTTGCGTTCTATTATGTTAAATGCTTTGGCTAGCTTGGACAGCGCCATGGGAAAGTAATTTAAACTATCGAGGAATGTCACCTTACCATATACCATAGAAATGAGACGTGTTCCACAAATTGTAAGTTTTGGTTTCAAGTCAGCTTTTGTTAGAATGTAATCAAGAATGAATTGGTGATCGAAGCCACAACCGTTATGGGTCAAAACGACGACTTTTTTGAACTTTTTTCTACTTTCTAGAAGGTGTTTCATAAATTCACTGCGCATGTCTATCATCCATACAACATTCCTGCCGATGTCTAACGCTCACAGAACATCACTGCGCATGCCTAACACTTACACAACATTACTGCGCATGTCTATCATCCATACAACTTCACTACACATGTCTATCATCCGTACAACTTCACTGCACATGTCTAACATACATACACCTTCATTGCGCAGGTCTAACACCATTGCGCATGTCTAACACCCATACAACATCACTGCGCATGTCTAGCATCCATACGACATTCCTTCACATGTCTAACACTCACACAACATTACTGCGCATGTCTATCATCCATACAACTTCACTACACAGGTCTGTCATCCGTACAACTTTACTGCAAATGTCTAACATACATACACCTTCATTGCGCATGTCTAACACCATTGCGCAAGTCTAAGACTCATACAACATCACTGCGCATGTCTAACATCCATACAACATTCCTTCACATGTCTAACGCTCACACAACATCACTGCGTATGCCTAACACTAACACAACATTACTGCCCATGTCTTTCATCCATACAACTTCACTGCGCATGTCTAACTTTCATACAACATCATTGCGCATGTCTAACGCTCACAAAACATCATTGTACATGTCTAACACTCATACAACATCACTGCGCATGCCTAATATCGATAAAATTTTACTGCGCATGTCTACCACTTACACATCCTCACTGGACATGTCTAACATCCATACCCCTTCACTGATGATGTCTAACCCCAGCACAATATGACTGCGCATGTCCTAACAACAACAACATCCAGCATTCCTGTTCCCGCCATGTCACTTCCGTCATTCCCGTTCCCAATATTCCGTTTCCTGATATTCCGGTTCTAGCACTCCCGTTTAAGCACTCCCATTTCCACCTTATCGTTTGTCAGTAGCTTTAATTTCTTATCCTTTGTTAGCTGTTTGTCTATCATTGTCTGGCTTGTATGAGGGTGGGCTAACCCAGCGATATCCTCCCATTAAGTGTACACCTTCTATCCTATACACTGGCTCCCAGGAAAGAGACACCTGTCCTCATCCTTCTCTCTCTCTCTCTCTCTCTCTCTCTCTCTCTCTCTCGCTCTCTCTTTCTCTCTCTATCGGTAGACTCCGGCCTCCGGTCTTGTAGATCCCAACGCACTGATTGGTGTTTCATTTATACACCAAATACTTTATTCCCGTATCCAGCATATGAACTCCCCGAATTCCTGTATCTAATTCCTGCATTTCCGCTTCTATTATCCCGAATTTACACATCTAATTCCCGAATCAATTATCCTGTAACAATTTTCAAAAATTTCATAAACAACCTGCCATTGTGAACACACCCTGTATTATTCTGTTTATGGAATATATTTTCCGAGACACCCAGTATCTTTTTTATCACTATATATAATGTTTTTAAACGCCATCTATCCACATGTACATTGATTAATACAAATCTTAGTCAACCATCGCTGTGTGTCTTCTACACACACAATTTTTTGACCTTTGCCTGCTCGCTCACAGAGGGAGCGTCTCGCTTCCCGTCATTGCTGTGCAGTCTTCTATATACGCGATGTTTTGACCTTTGTCCGCTCGCCAACAGAATGAGCGAACTGGTACGTCTGGCGGCTACCGAACTTGTCGTCGATGTGTGAATTTCGGCAAGATAGTCGTGTCTAACCTAACCTAACCTAACCTAACCTAACCCAACAGCTATCTCTCTCTACGTTGCTTGTCTGTAACTGATATTATTACTGCGCGTCTTAAACGGGTTTTTATTCAACATACTATCAACTTTTAGAATATTCAAATGCAGTGGTCCTGTTGGCACATATGCTATGTGCTTACATAGGAACCGGTGGACTGGGGTTCAATTCCCCATCATTGCAACGGTTTTTGTAATAAAAATAACGTGATGGAACAGATCATGTGGTGGTGACTATTGACCAATGAGAGCTCGGTATGGCTGAGCACGTGGTAATTAACCAATGAGAGCGCTTCAAGGGGTAACTGCTTATCTATTACGTCATAACCTGTCTGTAGTACAATATGTCCACTGTCAACCGTGTTCCGTACCTCTGACTCTATGGCCTACCTGTCAGCTGTCTAACCTACATGCCGACTCCGCGAAACCTAACCTCTAATAACGACATAACCTAACCTCTACGCTGGCCCCCATCCATCCACGTCAGAGCAGCCCTACCAAATAGTCCGTAACCTCCATTACTTCACAGCCTGTCATCAGCATCCTAACCTAAACGCGGCCCCCATCTTCATAGCAGCCCTGGGGCCCTCATCGGAGCCCTAGTCAACGCCTACAACTCAATGCCCTACCTGTCATTGTTCCGTCGTCATATGCCATCGTTCCGTGTCAACGAACCTGTCAGTCGAGGTTATTGACCCCCAGGCGATTACGCAACATGGCACGTGCGGATGAGCACGGGCGGTGTCAACTTGTAATGAAGTAACGGACGTGACCTTGAAAATTTTCCCACACTCAAGTGCCGGGACCCCTGCTTGTATTATCCACATATCGCAACCATAAACTGGGTATAAGAGTTGCTGTTCTTAGTGCCAACTCCTCAGAGTTCTCCATAAAAAGGTCCCCGCTATTACTGGTGAGAGTGGTGATCCCATTGGAGCTCCTTCCACTTGTTTTTATCGTTGGTTCTCGTAAACAAAATAGGTGTTCATCAGACAGTGCCTTGTTAAGTCTACAAGGTGTTGAGGTGGTTTGTATTTTTCTATAATGATATCCAAGGCTTCGTCGATAGGCATGTTGGTGAGGAGGGACATTACGTCAAAACTTACAAGAAGACACTCTGACTGTAAGACTGTATTTCGATGAAATGTGTCGAATTTTTCACATATGAGACTGCCCCCTCTGCAAACGGTTGAAGTTGTTGGGCTAGGTATTTGGCTAGCTGTTGTGTTGGGGATCCAATTGAGCTTACTATTGGCGTCAAAGGTGCACCTTCTTTGTGTACTTTTGGCAACCCATAGAATTTCAGACACCTCGATGACTTTTCACGCGGAATGAGTTGCAGTTGTAGATTTTTGTCGATCCTATTTGCTTGGTTTTTGGCCTTGGTTGTTTTCTCTAGATAAGTTGTTGGCTCTGTAGTAATTTGTTTATATGCTAGATCGTTTAGCAATTGTCTTCTAAACGTTGTTTGTGGCATATTCTTGATTACTTTTGTTTTTTTTTGGGCAATAACACCATAATCGAATTAAACGACGTTTATTGAAGGAAAACCGAACATTTCGAAGTCTATTCTGACTTGTCAATGGCTTTATATTTATTGATTAATCTCATCGAATTTATCCCATATTATCGGGTGGAGTGTATTGCATACCTGTAGGTGGATATCTAAGAGTTTAGTAGTAAGAACATCCAAATCTCTTCACGTATGGCTTTCCTAAGTAGGGCACAACTAGCTTTCCATAAGATATTCTGTGTTCTTCTGTTGTTGTTGTTGTTTGACGACGTTTCGGCAGAGTCACATCTGCCCTCTTCAGATCAGTTCGCATAATTCTCGTAGCCTTCTGCTTTCGCTTCTAGTTACTCGAATACTAAGATTTTCAGGAGCGCGCGCGCTATTATATAGTCGCGGCTCGGCGCCTATCGGTTGGCAGCGTGAACGGCGTGTGATTGGCCCTTGGCGCTCAGTGGCCACGCCTCCCGCTTGCCCAAAAACGAATTTTTCTCGGAAAATAACGGTCACTGTCTAACCTCACGGCAATTGGAAACGAATAAAACCGTTTATAACTTATCTTCGGTCCAATTGAACTCTCCCGCGATTGGCGTGTTGGCTAAGAGATTCACTATTGCTCCCTCTCACATAGCAACAGAGAGCATAATATGTGACGTGGAAACAGCAGTCTCAAAATTAGATGAGAACACCGCTCAAATAATTCGACAAGATGTGTCACATGTTCTAAGTAGAGTCTAAACTACCCAAAAGGAACCTATCTATAGAAGAAAATGAGGCCTTGAAACAACTTCGCCTCAACAAGGAGATTGTCATTCTACCTGCTGATAAAGGAAATGCGATTGTAATTTTAGATACAGCGGATTATTCAAATAAAATACAAACATTGCTAAAAGATCCATGATATAAACAAATTACTACTGACCCAACAACTTTTCTGGAGAAAACAACCAAGGCCAAAATCCAAGCACGTAGGATCGACAAAAATCTCCAAATGCAAGTCATCGAGATGCCCGAAATTATATGGGTTGCCAAAAGTACATAAAGAAGGTGCACCTTTGAGGCCAATAGTAAACTCAATTGGATCCCCAACACAACAGCTAGCCAAATACCTAGCCCAACAACTTCAATCGTTTGCAGAGGGGGCAGCCTCATACGTGAAAAATTCGACACATTTCATATAAATACTTAGATAACGGTTTTACAACCAGAGTGTCTTCTTGTAAGTTTTGACGTAGTGTCCTTTTTCACCAACATCCCTATCGACGAAGCCTTCGATATCACAATAGAAAAATACAAACCACCTCAACACCTTGTAGACTTAACAAGGCACTGTCTGATGAACACCTATTTTGTTAACGAGAACTAACAATACAGACAAATGGAAGGAGCTCCAATGGGATCACCACTCTCACCAGTAACAGCGAACCTTTTTATGGAGAACTTTGAGGAGTTGGCACTAAGAACAGCAACTCTTAAACCCAATTTATGGTTGCGATATGTGGATGATACATTTATGGTTTGGCCTCATGGGAGGGAACACCGCAACACATTTTTAGAACACCTTAATGGCAACCATCACAAAATAATACCATGAAGGTTGAAGCCAACAATCAACTGCCATTCCTTGATGTTTTGATAAATAGGAAGGAAGATGGAACCCTTTGCCGTACAGTATATAGGAGAGCAACTCACCTTCATTCTAATTCTCATCACCACCCAGCCCAACTACAAGCCGTCGTCAAGACTTTAGTAACAAGATCACAAAGACTAGCTGACCAGGATAACATCAAACAGGAAATGGACAGTTTAAAAACAGCTTTGAGAGCAACCGGATTTACAGACCGAAATATACAAAGAGCCCTAAAGTCAAAACCGAGACAAACAGACGAGGAGCATAAGGCACCAATAACCAAGGCTTATTTACCGTATGTCAAGGGTATCACGGACAGTATTGCAAGAATTCTAGGGAGACACAATATCGATACTATTTTCAGTACAGTGTGACACAAACCTGGTATCCTAAATTTGGAAAGCTCAAAAATCAACATAAAACCTACCTTGGTTTGCTGACATGTGCTAGGCGGCTGCTGTTCATCGGGGAACATAAGGCCATGGGTAAAAGATAATAAAACACAACATTTTATTTAATTTAGGGCGCCATTTGGTTGAAAACCTATAAGTTAACATACCTTAAAACCAAAAAAAAACTAGTATGCGGTTTTGATGTAATTCACACCGGCTATAGTGATATTGTTATGTTCCTTATGAACAAATTAAATACAGAGAGTTTAATAAAAAAATCAAAAAGAAAATATATAGTACAAAATTCGAGATAAGAAGTTTATTTCAAAATAAATTAGGACATTCTAATAAATATAGCTAAAGAGTAAAATCTGCAACTTACATTATGGAATATTTACAAATCTGACTTAAAAATCACAGTAAAATTTAAATATTTATAAAAAAATTTCTACCTGAAATCTACAAAAAATGTACTCAACAATAATCACCTAATCAAAATGATTTGATTAAAAAAGATAATGGTATAATCTGTCGACAAATTAAAACCTTACCTTATTAAACGTTTCTGAAATTTACTATCTCTTATGATATTGACATGATTATCTGTACTATGTTCTTGATTCTGGAAACTCAAAGCCAAATATCTCCAACTAATTCATCGCCGACTGGACATTATTTGAATTCCATCTAAACGGTTAAATAGGTTCCATACCAAATAATAACATGGCTTCAAACGTAGAACAACCCTCCGTAAAACAAGATTCAAAACGTGGAAAAATCCACTGCTTATCTTCACAACAAAGGGCTAATCATATCCAAAGAAATCTCAACCCTCAACGGTATTCTTCACCAAATAATCCCATCAATCAGCCATCATTTCCTGACACGGAAAAATCGAACAACTAATTTAAGGGAACACCATTTTTATAGTAGCCTACAGAAATCGCACACGGCGAGGCACAACTTCACTCTCTTCGAGACTAAAGGTTACTCTCTTCCCGAGTTTGCGTTCTTCGAATCAGAAAATCTCCCCACTCAAATGAACCAAACATGCGTAAATCTTTACAGCACAGGAGCGGCTTCAGATAAATTACGAATTAGAGGATATGAATTAATCTAACAGATTTTCAAGAAGAATAGTATTTTATGGATGGCATCAAACTTAACTGACATTGTACTGTGATAACAAAAAAGTATTGTCGTGGATATCGCCGACTTAGCGAAAAGTCGAACAGACAACGGACAAGGTACTCGAGGGGGCGCCAGAACGCTAATTAGTTCAGTGAGCCTACAAAAAAACAACTCTAGCCACAACAACTCCACCGTACTAGAGGTACATAATCTCCATCAACAAAATCATAATAGACCAATCAATAGAGCAAAAATTAACTGATAATGTGTAAAAAATACTATCAGGATACCGATTGTGCCATCACATTAACAAAGATTCCTAGCGATATTTTGTTATGTTTTCCACTCGCAACTATGGTTTTTAACTTTGTTATACACTATTGAAGCAAGAAAATTACGTTTTTTTTCTTAGGATGTTTATAAAATCAAAAATAATAAACTAATCTCAATGGTGTCAACAGGTCAATTGTGAAGCATGAAAATACCAATGAAATGAGCCCAGGATCGATCCGATTGGATCATTAGTAACAGGGAAAAACAAAAAATACTGAAAAATGTAGGATTTTTTTTTAAATCGTACCTTCGTCACTTTAGAAGCTGTAGAACCGGGCTTGTAGGAACTGATAGTAAATTACATCTTTTTTATGTATGCCAAAACCAGGCGCTACCGGTTTATTAGTTTTTGAACAATTGTGATATAAAGTTTTCTGTTCACTATTTTTGCATTGTGCCCCCATGCGTCATAGATAATCAAATTTCAATTTTCAAAAAAGTTGTTAAAAGTAGAGGTGTCATTCTACAAAGCCTCTATTCTCATTTTTCACTAAATGTCTGTGAAATATCTGAAAAATGTTAGCAAACATGACAAAAAATGGGCGAGCGTATGAATGTGTCCAAGGAGTGGGGGAAACACGGTTGATGAGGGGAAGCGTATAGTACTATATAGTAGAGGCACATACACACAGATCGTTTTAATATTTAAAATCCTCACAAGTAAGAAGTTTTTTAATGACCGCTCTCCTTCGATGTTCCGTTAACCCAAAATCCACAAATTAAAGCAAAAACGTTTCCGAGAAATCATTTACATATAAATATATTAATAAACAAACAGTTCCCATTTGATATAATAAAATCGAACAAATCACTCTGTATAGATTAACGATTAAATTCTTTCACCATCTGTCAGAGTGACAGTTACTATCGATAATAATTATTGTTAGCAGTTCCCCTCAACAACCGTGTTTCCTCCACTACTCGAACACATTCATACGCTCACCAAATTTTGGTCATTTTTGCTAACATTTTTCGTATATTTCACAGACATTCAATGAAAAATGAAAATAGAGGCGTTGTAGAATGATACCTCTACTTTCAACATCTGTATTCTGAATTGATATTTGACGATCCATGTCGCATGGAAACACACTGCAAGAATAGTGGACTAAAAACTTCAGATAGCAATTATTCAAAAACTAACAAACCGATAGGGCCTGGTTTAGTCACGCATAAGGTAGATTTCAATTACTATCAATTCCCACAAGCCCAGTTCTACAACTTCGATAGGGACGGAGTTGACACCATTGAGATTAGTTAATTATTTTCCATTTTATAAATATGCAACGAAAAAAAAACGCAATTTTCTTGTTTCATTTGCTTATAATAAAGTAAAAAACCATAGTTGCGTGTGGAAAAGGTAGCAAAATATCACTACAAATCATTCTTAATGCACAGGCAGTATCCTGATAGTATTTTTTGCACGAAAAAATCTCTATTGTTTGTTCTATAACATTAGTCAACAGGCTACATTTTTTTACACGTTACAACAGACAGAAAAAAAGCAGGGTGTTGAGGACTCCGAAGACGAGGGTCCCTTTAGAACAACAGGGAGTGTACGAGATTCCATATGCACACTGTTATAAAATCTATGTGGGGCAAACTAACAGAAGAATTCAAGCTAGACGTGATGAACACCAGAACGCCATAAGAAAGCAGGAAAAAACAACATCCATTGTGGAACACGCTACCACGACGTCACACCGAATAGACTTTGAGAACACCAGAGTACTGACAAATATAGAACACCCGAAATCAAGACTCGTAAGAAAGGCAATTGAAATAGCGAAGAGGCCTCACAGTCTAATCGCACACAATGAAATCCAGAACTTAGCGAATTGTTGGAAAATTCTATTTAACACCGTACCGGCCCGGACCCGTCCTATAACAACTCAACCAGAAATAACCAATCAGCAAGCGGGAGGCGTGGCCACTGAGCGCCAAAGGTTAAACACACGCAGCCGTTCACGGTGCCAACCAATAGGCGCCTAGCTGCGACTATATAACAGCGCGCGCGTTCCTGAAAATCTTAGTATTCGAGTAACTAGAAGCGAAAGCAGAAGGCTACGAGAATTATGCGAACCAAACTGAAGAGGGCAGATGTGACTCTGCCGAAACGTCGTCATTTTACCATAGATCCCAGCAGGGATCAGTTATCAACTACGCGGATGAATTCGCGGAAAAATTAAAATGAACAATTAAAATGACTTAATATTTGAATAACTTAATACTAAAAGTGATAATATTTGAATGACTTAGTACTAAAACTGATATTATTTGAATGACAACACGAGAACGTTTCCAGTTGCTTTTATAACATCGAGAAAAATGCTGATGCAAGTCAGCGATTTTACTGGGTAAACGGACTCGTGTAGGTTTCCGGGAAGTTGTTTGCATATAATTCAAGATGAAATTTGATATCCCTGAGAAGTCACGTAAGCTTTAAATTCCGTTGACTTCTCGACTGTGTGAACTAAGTGCTGATATATTTTGCATATAACAACTCCCCTTACATATCAAAAGTTGATGCTATAACATCAACTTTTAGGAACAGAAACATAAAATAATATAAAATGATGTTTGAATGGTATAAATGATAAGTAATAAGTGTATAAAATATGAATAAAATAAAGTAATAGGTAAAAATCAAATATCAATTTGTAAAATAAAATCAAAAATATGTTAAAATATATGAGCAATAAAATAATACGAGTAATAATTATATGCTTAAATTAAAAACATATCAAAATAAAAATAAAGTAAAAGGAAATGTGAATAAAATAATGTGTAGAAAAATAAAAAGGTTAATGATATAAATCAATATTAAAAATAGGTGTTTTTAGAAAACATAAAGTGTATACCTAAACTTGCGTCTCTAAGCTTTGTTCTGTTTTCAAAACAGGCCTAAGTTTGGGGAAGAATTTGAGTCTTGGCTGAGGCACTGAAGTCTGGTCAGGATTGCAGTCCTTTGGAGGTTTTACCATCCTCTTTTTGACAGCTTGGAAGGTGATGAGTGCTGCTATGATCATGAGAGCAGCTATGGTTGTATAGGTAAACCAAGAGATATTTTTGGTTACAAACGGCTGGTTTATGGGACCATCGAGGTCTCTGGAATATTGTTCCAATTTGTGATTTGCTACGTCTAATTCTTCTACATTAAGCGTGTTCAGCTTCAGGGGCTGAAGTTCAGGAATTATAATTTTTTCTGGCACTGCGTCGCAACAGTTGAACGGCACTGTTACTGGTTGGAAGGTTTCTAGAACATCGGTTTGTTTACCAGATTCGGCTTGGACTTTTGTAATTCCTATAAACGCACTACACTCTGATTGAAGGGTCAATATAGAGTTGAGGGAGATTGTAAGAGTTTTTGGGTTTGTTTGAGCGCAATTCACTGTAACACTTATGGGTTCAGAAGTAATTATGAGCCATGTATTGGGTTCTAGTTTTTGAACGTTGTATCCTTGAGTGAATATTAGTGAGCTTTTACAGTTGTCGGGTACCTTCTGGACATTCTTTAGAAGCTGAGCTTCACATAACGCGTTTGTGTCAATAGGATATGCGTAAAGTTCAGAACACAGTTTCTTACGAGTGGATAACGGTTTACACGCACTTAAGTCTTTGATCGGAATAAACATTAAAGAATCATCATTCTTTGCAAGATATTTTTGAGTGAAGGATAGCATATGATGTAAACCTGTTCTTTCATCGTATATAGGGATAGGATATAAATGAAAGACTGTGTAAGGATGTTGTTCGACTAAAGGGATTCTTAACACAAATATAAGATCGGTATATGTTTGAAATGCCTCTAGTTCAATGATTTCTAGATATTGTGCGATTCTCGAGGACTTTACAGCCAATGGAAGGTTACTTTTGACTAAATTTTGCGATATTTCCTGTAATGAGGTAATAAGATGTTCTGGTGTTAAAATTGAAGAGTGAATTATTTTCAGACGCGCGAATGTGATAGAATTTAAAACATCATTTAAATTATCTTCTAAGTAGAGATAATTCTCCATAAGTTTTTCACACATTTCAAGTAGTGCGAGTTTTGATTCGACGTAGGCGACCTTATCATGAATTTTTCCGATAGTGTTTTCCAGCTTTATCATGTTATCGTTAAATAGTTTCTCGTCAATTCTAAGATTTTGGATA
Source organism: Octodonta nipae (assembly GCA_034190945.1). Lineage (NCBI taxonomy): Eukaryota > Metazoa > Arthropoda > Insecta > Coleoptera > Chrysomelidae > Octodonta > Octodonta nipae. The sequence goes on from CM067218.1 coordinate 62,261,880, forward strand.
GTTTCGTTGAAGTTTTTAATTACGGATGTGGTGACACTTATTTGGTTTTTTTGTAAGTTCTCAATTTGAAGTTGGCCTTGATTTAAGCGATTTTCCGTCGGCGGCGTCTAAATTGCCGGTGATTGCCTTAAAAAGGGTACCTGCCCCATCAAGTATACCTAGTTTGTGTCTTTTAGTGTCCATGTAAATGTCAGTAAATTTCTGTTTGATTGAGTTAGAAATTTGATTGAGAAGGTTAATGTGGGTTTGTATGTCTGCGCGAAAGTAGTTCATAGCAAAAGAATTGAAGTTAACAGTTTTTACAAGAGTTTGTAATATTCTGTTATTTGTTGTAAATACTTGTTCTAGTGTAGAAATGTTTCTGTGTACTAAAAGTGTCCATTTATCATTGGATACAGTTATTTCTGCTTCGTTATGGAAGTAGATACCTAAAGTATTGTTTATTGGTTGTATTTGAAATTGGGGTACTGCTGACCCGAACAGCAGGCAAAACCTGAAACAGAAATTAACTTTCTCAGAAAGGTTTCATTCGGTCGAAATTTACTTTTGATTTTTGGTTAGTTTTAGGGTTTAGTACTGTTGCGGAGTTTCTGTGAATCTCCAGGATTTCGAAAGGACCATTGAATTTGTTTTGGAGTTTGTCCTTGATCTGGGATTCTTTAATATAGACTTTATCGCCTATTTGATAGTTAGGGAGATTTTCAGAAACGTGTTCATCAAATCTGACTTTCGCTTTATGTTTTTGGATTGCCGTTCTTTCGCGAGCAATTTTATAATAGTGAGAGATACGATTATTGAGATCTCTGATGTACTTAGTTATCAGGGCTTGTTGGTTGTAGAGAGTTTCTGGAGTCCTACTCGAAGTATGTCCATAAACAAGTTCGTAAGGGGTGAATCCATGAGTTTTTTTTACAGAATTGTTATATGCAATGATTGCATAAGGGAGGATGTTAAAAGGGTGTTCGTCAGGATTTTCTAGTTTATGGATTCTAATCATCTCTAATAAGGTCGAGTGGAATCGTTCTAATGAACCATTTGACTGGGGATGTCCCACACTAGAATAAGATAGTTTGATGTCAAATAGTTTACACAAGTCTCTCATTAGTGTGTTGTCGAATTCCCTGCCATAATCACAATGTATCCGTAATGGAGTACCGAAGTGTTGGAAATAGAGTAGTAAGGTACTAACAACGGTTTTTGCGGATTTGTCGGTTATGGGGTAGGCCTGAGAGAATTTTGTTAGTTCGTCCCGGATAGTTAATGCGTAGTTTTTTGTCGGGACTTCTAGAATATCGATGTTGACGCGTTCAAAGGGTGTCCGTGGGGTTTCAGTAATGACAAGTGGGCTGTCGAGATTTTTCCGGTAAACTTTTGCTCTCTGGCAAGATTGACAGTTTTTGATAAAATTGTCAACGTCCTTAGTCATTCCTTGCCAATTGTATTTTTCTTTTATTCTGCGGATAGTTTCATTGATACCTCGGTGTATATTATTTTTGCCGTTATGGAATTGGTCGAAGATGATGGGTATTTGGTCTTTCTCAACCGTTTGGACGATATTTTGGCAAACTTTCCATTTGATATCGATTTCGGAAAAGATAAACGAAAGCATTTCCAAAATGGGCAGTTCAATGTTATTCTCAACATAGAATACTTCATTTTCAGTGAACACATCTCTACTATTATACAAAGATGCAAAAAGAATCTCGTTGACTACTTCTGGGTCAGAAGGGAGAGGGACGATGTAATAGCGTCTTTTTCTGACACTTTTGCTTGCAAAGACATTTACTCTAGGGGTACGGAAATCAGCATTTTCCTCAAAAATGTCTTCGATGATGTCATGGTGAAAATCTTTCATGAGGGAGCCTTGGGGAAATACTAGGATGTTTTTGTTTCCTCGGTCTAAGAGTTGGCAATTAGAAAATTGAATTTTGTCGTAATCTATGAGTGAAACGGTTTGATATCGCTCGACAAAAGTTTTAAATTCTTCAGAGATTTGTTGGAGATTAATGGGACTTCTTGTCTGGGGTTCTTGTGAGTCATCGTCAGTTTCGTTTGTTGGGAGTACTGTAAATGGTGTTAGATGATTGTTTGCTTGAAATGATATGTATTCTGTTAACTTTAATGCGAGAGAGAGCGTCGGCGTTTTTATTTACTTTGCCGGGTTTGTAAATTATTTGATAGTCGTACTCCTCGAGCTTAAGGCGCCATCTTGCAAGTCTACTTCCAGGATTCTTTTTAGAAAACAGCCAAGTTAACGGGCGATGATCGGTGAGAAGTAAAAACTTACGGCCAAAAATTATCGGACGAAAGTGTTTAACCGCCCACACTATTGCAAGGAGTTCTCGTTCTATGGTTGAATACTTAGTTTCAGCATTGCAGAGAGTTCTGGAGGCATAGGCTACGGGTAAATCTTTACCTACGGGGCCTTGAGAGAGCACTGCGCCGATAGCAAATGAACTGGCGTCGGTTGTAAGAATAAAAGGCTCTTCAAAATTAGGTTATATGAGTATGGGAGTAGAAGTAAGGGCTCTTTTTAATTCGTCAAAAGATTTGACACATTCTGAATCAAACTGGAAAGGTGTGTCTTTTTGAAGTAATCTTGTCAAAGGTTTTGAAATCTTGGCGAAATTGGGGATGAATCGCCTGTAATAACGAGCTAACCCTAAGAAGGAGTTGATATCTTTTGGGTTTTTTGGTTGGGGAAAATTTAAGATACAATCTACCTTTGAGGGGTTAGGCTTCACGCCTTCGGGAGTTATAAGGTGGCCAAGATACGCGACCTCTTTGCGAAGAAACTCGCATTTGTCGGGTTGGATTTTTAGATTGGCTTTTCGCAATCGTTTGAAAACTTCAGAAAGTCGGGCTATGTGCTCATGTATAGTCGGAGAATAAACGATAATGTCGTCCATATAGACTAAACATCTCTCGTTTTGAACACCTAAAAGAATATTATCCATTACCCTTTGGAAGGTGGATGGAGCGTTTTTAAGACCGAAGGGCATTCTAACAAATTCGAAATGACCATTATCAACTGTGAATGTTGTTTTTTGGATGTCTTTAGTATGGATTTCGATTTGGTGAAACCCGGTAGCTAAGTCGAGGGTGGTGAAGTATTGGCATTTGCCAAGTTGGTCAAGTAAATCCGAAATGTTCGGTAGGGGATATTTGTCGTCAACAGTAAGTTCATTTAATTTACGATAATCGACGACGACACGCCATTTTTGAGTACCAGATGCGTCTAGTTTTTTGGGAACTACCCAAACCGGGGATGACCATGGCGAATTAGACGGACGTATAATGCCTTGGTCAAGCATCTTTGATATCTGACTTTTTACCTCTTGTTTGTGTATTTGGGGGTACCGATATGACTTTGTGAAAGAGGGTTTTGCGTTATTAGTGTCTATCGAATGTTTGATTTCGTTTGTAACCTTCTAAATAGAATATGTCGCAATATTCGAGGCAAAGTTGAGAAATAAGTTCGGCTTGCTCCTCGTTCAGATGTTCTAACCGAAGCTGTTCCATAATTGTAGTTTGTCTATCAGGCTGGGTCAAGTTTTGAGAGTAATTTTCAGAAAGAATGTTTACGGAAAAATTGTTTATCGGTTCGAGTTCCAAATTGTCGAAATTAACAGTCTTGGGGATAGCATTTGCATTTAAAACTGAAGTAAGGAATTCGCCTTTTTCATTAATTTTAACAAGGGCACGGGGAAGATAAACTTTTTCTATTTCGGCAGATGATAGGAAAGCATCAGTATTAGTGAGGTTACATTTTAATTTACATATTTGTTCTGTTCGGGGTTCTAAACAGATTGTATTAACCGGGATGCAGTTATTGAAAGTTGAAGGGTTCTGAGTACGCATGACAGTATCATCCGTAACTTTGTAGAGAGGTAAAGTTTTAAAATTAGTGACAAGTTGTTTGCTGTTAAAGTCTATAACGCAGTTATAGTGTTCAAGGAAATCTGAACCCAGTAATCCGTCGAATTCAATGTCGATGTTGCAAATATATACCTTGTGTGGGTCGGCGACATTGAAAGGTACAAGGGTGGATTCGTTGATTAAGATTTTCTGATCGGTGATTCCTTGGATGACTACGTTTTCGGGAAATCGTTGTTTGAAGCGTTGGCAGATTTCAGGTTTAAAAATTGAAAGTCCTGCACCCGTATCGATAAGAAGTTTATAGGTGTTTGAAGAGTCAGTAATATAATAAAGATTCTTTGAGCTGACGGAAAGAAGGGGTCTTACAGAAAGTTCTGTTCTGGGAAGTTGACATCGGGGCTGAAGTCGTCCAGATTCATTGTCTGAATTTGGGTTTGAATATCTGAAATTTCTTGGTCTGGGGGTTCTGACTGAGTGGGGGTCTAATGAAAATTTACTTGAGAAGAATCAGGTTCGTCAGAATAAAATTCGTATAATTGTTCAGTATTGAAATATTCTGGTTCACTGTTTTGTTCGAAATCATTAGGGTGATAATCTTGTACGTTTCCGTACTCATCGGGTAAAGAGGTGTAATGATTTTCGTTGTGGGAGTAGTTGTAGTCATTGTGATGAGGACCGAATTGTAAATTGTTCAAGTGATGAGTCTTTGGTTGCTGATGTTTAAAGAAACTCGGGTTCGGTCTGTAATTGCCAGACATTTGGGGTTGTCTACTGATAGACGGACGAAATTGTTGCTGTGAAAATTGTTGACTGGGATTAACATTTGTGGATTGATTAGCAGGTTGATTTGAAAAATGAGGGCGGTAATTCGAATAGTTCTGATTGGAATTCGGGTTGTGCTGAAATTGTCTCATCCTCAATAAGCATTCGTTGCTTAAATGGCCCATGCGGTTACAAAAAGAGCATTGTTTTGGAGGTGGACCGTTATTTGGTTTACGAGAGGGTTGTTGGAAACTTCTATTACCTGAAAATTTCTGGGTTTCTAAATGTTATAGTTGTAGTTCTCGTTTAATCCTGGAAATGGCAGTGAGAATACTGCATGGGTTGCTAGCGCGAACGAGTTGACCAATTTTGGGCTCTAAACCCGTGAGGAGGCTATTAAGAGCCATTGACTCTATTAAGTTAATCTGCGCTTGCTTTTCTTTGATCGTTAAATTTTGTTTGTTTATAGCTGCTAGTATTTTCGCTTGTTGCGTCTGGAGTCTAGCAGAGAAAGTGAGGGGGGATTCATTAGGAGTTTGCCGCATTCGTTGCAAGTCCTGTATGAGAGCCAAGAGATCCCGAGGATCTCCAAAATGATTTTCTAGGAGGGTTTGAATTTCAGCTAGTTGACTAGGGTTTCGCGAATTAATAACTCAGCCGCTCTTGCTGATTATCCGTTGCCATGCTGTAAGCAGTATTACAGGAGCATATGAAAGTATTCAAAAATATCGGATTACCATCATATTCGGGAATTATGGCAAATATCTCAGATAACTTATATGGTTCTACGGTTGGTGTAGCTGCTTGTCTAGTAGTTGTCATTTTGAAAGATTTATAAATTCACAAAATATATAAAAATTAAAAGTACAAGTTTTAAATTTAAAAGAAAATATATGGTTTATCAAAATGCGATATTAAGTAATGTTTTAAATGCAAAATAGGAATGTATAAATATGTTATAACTTGAAATGGTAGAAAATATATTGTTTATCAAATCAGTATCGAGTGATATTTAATGTAGGAGTTGCAAAATCAAAATGGGAATGTATAAATGGTAAAATATGTTTAAAATAATGTTTCAAATAATAAAATAATGCAATAATATAAAATATTTAGTTTCAAAATTATTTAGGGAAGGTAAAGTAATGAGGAATAAAATATGTAAATGAAAGAACTGGTGGTCATTCAAAATAAAATCGAAATAAAACAGTTACTTTATGATTCTTACGTTATTATTCCTCGCATCGGACTGTTCTCCGCGTCACTTAGCACTGGTTAGCCTGGTTGCGTGTTCCCTTGCTAGTACTTGGTAGTTGTCCTTTTCAAGTAGGTTCTATTCTGTAAAGGCTTGGAAACCACCACAACTAGTTAGAAATCTTCGTGTTCTAGCTGTGTCTGGAATATCCTACTGACTGCGCCAATTTTATATTCACTTTGATTCAAATCACTTTTTAAAAAAGATTTTTTATTTAAAAACATACACAATTTAAAATGAACAATTAAAATGACTTAATATTTGAATAACTTAATACTAAAAGTGATAATATTTGAATGACTTAGTACTAAAACTGATATTATTTGAATGACTTAGTACTAAAACTGATATTATTTGAATGACAACACGAGAACGTTTCCAGTTGCTTTTATAACATCGAGAAAAATGTTGATGCAAGTCAGCGATTTTACTGGGTAAACGGACTCGTGTAGGTTTCCGGGAAGTTGTTTGCATATAATTCAAGATGAAATTTGATATCCCTGAGAAGTCACGTAAGCTTTAAATTCCGTTGACTTCTCGACTGTGTGAACTAAATGCTGATATATTTTGCATATAACATATATATACAGGGTGTAAATAGTTTGACTGCATATATTTTAGGTGCAGATAGTACCCACCAAACAAAACAAAAAACTCTTATAACACTATAGTCTAAAGGCCTTAATAAGCAAGAAAATTTGAAATACATGTTAAGTAAATTACTGTCAATGTGGCAACGTCGCGCTAAAAATGAGATTTGCTTGTAGCCTGAATAATAAAGGAATGAGTCACCACAAAAAAAAGAACACCTGTTATTTTTTTGTATTAAATAATTTCATAGTTTCGAGTGCCGGTAGATTTATTTAGGTACATAAAATTTTATGAAATATTATTTTCAAAAATGTACCCTTTTAATATCTATGTATTGAAATGAATATTTATATTTGGCGATTTATTTTATGCATCAAGTTGAAGACGGAAGGATACAAAGTTGTTTACATTATGATACAAAAATAATGCGATACAAACTATATTAAACAAAACATTTCTTATATGTAGTTCTTTTATGTGTTAAATTCTTCGAGAAATAATTGTTACTAAGAAATTAATATTACTTATCTTAGACTAATAAAAACCTTTGACCTGAAGGATGTCATTATGATAGAGCTCTGGCGAGCAAACGGATTATTTATAGTAAAGATTCAAAATTCAAAATTCTTGTTATTACATTTGCTTTCCCCACAAATTAATAGCATGTCAGGTCTTTACCTAATTGTATGATTGTCACTGTTTGTCACAAAATAATACACTCGAACTCACAATTCACAACAGATTTTATTTATTTTTCCAATTTATATTTTAAAATTAAAATCAAATAACTTACGCTATGTCGAATGTCACGCAAAAATCACTTTCACTTTCTTAAAAGAACCGGGCAGCAAAAAAGCATTCATGGCAGCGGCCAGCTGTAGTACTGAGTATATGCTATATTGCCACATCTGATCGGAGAAACGTAGTGCAAATTATAACAGAATATTTAGAGTTTAAATAATAATTTTCTTTGTTAATACAATTATTAAAGGTGTATACGCTATTGAGTATTTACATATTTAGGTTTACAATCATTTTGAAGCCGGAAATAATCTATTATTCACTGTAATAAAGGCTACAGAACTTCTAACTTTTTAATTTTTTTTGGCAAAACTATAGTTTATTTGTGAAAATGTTATAAAGCTGTTTGATTTGTTTTGACCTGAAGTATTGATCCTCAAAATCTTTGCACTCAAACCGTTTACACCCTGTATATATATATATATATATATATATATATATATATATATATACAGGGTGTAAATAGTTTGAGTGCATATATTTTAGGTGGAGGTAGTATACACCAAATTAAACAAAAAACTCTTATACCACTATGGTCAGTAGGCCTTAATAACCAAGAAAATCCCTAAAACATATTAAGTAAATTATTGTCAATCCGGCAACGTCGCTCGCATTCGAAGCAGATTCACACTTAGCGCGAATAATAAAGGAATGACTACGCCGACAAAAAAATAAACACCTGTGTTTTTGTATTGACTGATGACATTGACCTTAGAATTAAATAAAAGTGTATGAAATATTTTGTTGAAAATATTTACGTTTTTAATTCAAGGTATTGCAATTAGAATTTGTGTTTGGCGGTTTCTTTTATGCAATTATGCAAAGTTGGGTAAATATGATATGCAACTCAAGAGATCTGTATATGTAGTTTTTTTACCAGTTAAATTATTCGAAGAGTCATTATTACTGATTTAATTAATATTATTTATATTAGACAAGTAAATATGTAATCCTACTTACCGAATTTATTATAATGATAGAACAGAGTTGAAACAACGGATTATTCACAGCAAATGTTCAAAATGCCCACCATTACTATCGACACAAGCACGACACCGTTTAATCCAATTTTCACGTATGCGAGAAAAAATTCCTGGAATATTTCGGATTTCGTCAGCAGCGTCAAAAATGCGTTGTCTAAGGTCATTCTCGTCAATAATGGGAGTCGTGTAAACCTTACTTTTCATGTGTCCCCATAAGTAGAAATCTAAAGGATTGAGATCAGGAGATCTTGCTGGCCAACGTATATGTCCGTTTCGACCAATCCAACGACGGGGAAATGTTCTATTTAAGAAGTCGACAACTAGATGACTTGCGTGGGCAGGTGCTCCGTCATGTAAGTACCACATATTGGAACGTGTTTGTAGGTTCACTTCATCTAACAAATCTGGTAGCGTGTTGTTAAAAAAATAAAGGTAATTCTCACCTGTCAAACGTGCAGGCAGTATAAATGGCCCAACCAAGTATTCACCAACTATTCCAGCCCACACGTTAACTGAGAATTGGTGTTGAAGTACTGACTGGTGTATTTCGTGCGGATTTACCTCAGACCACGAATGCGTATTATGAAAATTTATTATACCATTTCTATTAAAATTTGCTTCATCTGTTGTTAAAATATTGTTCACAAAATTAGGAAATTGTCGATGTTTTCTGAGGAACCAACGACAGAAATTGAGTCTTGGTTGAAAATCATCAATTGAAAGCCCTTGAACCCGCTGCATGTGATATGGATAGAGCCATTGTTCCCGTAATGTTCTATGAACAACAGTGTGAGAAATTTGCAGCTCACTTCCAATACTCCGTGTGCTACGATATGGGTTGATGTCGATAAGGTCTAGTATTTGATCCTCAGCAGCTAAGATACGATTATGTCGCTGTGGTCCGCGATTGTTTATTTGTGGTATTACACTACCTGTTTCCAGAAGCCTCTGCGAAACAGCTACGAATGTCCTAGCATTGGGCAGGCGCCTGTTTGGAAACCTTTCCCTGTATAACATTCTTGCTATTCTGCAATTACGTCTCTTTCCCCAGAAATCAAGAGCATGTCATGTCTTTCCCTAATTGTATAATCGGCCATTATTTATCACAAATAAATACTGTCGCACTATTCTTAATTTTCGAACTTACACACTAATCACAACCGATTTTATTTATTTAAAAAATATATTAAATGGAAAGCAAACCACGAAGTCTACATCAAATAGATATCATTCAAATCACTTTACCGTTTATCTATTCTTATTTACAAGAATCTAAATCGCAAAAAACAATCGTAACTCTCAGTCGTCGTTAAAGTAAAAAATGTAGTAAATAAGTTGGTCTGTATGCCACGTTGCCATATCTATTCGGAGAAACTTACACTAAATTATAAAAGCATATTTCGAGTTTAAATAATCAATTTTCATTTTTAATGTGGCTATTAAAGTTGTATAAGCTATTGAGTATTTACATATTTAGATTTACCGACATTTTGAAATCGAAATTATTGTATTATTCACTGTAGCAAGGGCTACATAAAATCTAACTGTATGTGTTCTTTTTGGCAAAACTATAGTTTATTTTAGAAAATGTTATAAAGCTTTTTGATTTGTTTTTGCCTGAAGTATTGTTCTTCAAAATCTTTGTACTCAAACCGTTTACACCCTGTATATAGAAATTTCAGTTAATGGGAAAGCAGCCTGGTAAAACTACAGGTTTTATGAATGGTTTCGGATATACTTACCAGGTTGCTACGCATGCACACACACACACACACACACACACACACACACACACACATATATATATATATATATATATATATATATATATATATATATATGTTAAATAAGTTTATAACATGCAATTTATGTGAACTTATGTAGCAACTATATTTCGTCGTTTCCAGCTGAGTCAGCAACACGTGCAGTATCGTACTCAGACCCCAAGAACATCCTTGAGAATTGTCGTGTGTGTAATGCTGATTCATCATTGTAAATGTTATATATTGTAAGATATCCTTTATTCCGTATTCATTATTCATTATATATGTTATATTCAATTTCAACTACGTCTTATAATAAATAAGGTCACACGTGTAAACAATAAACAATAAATCTCTTTGTATAATCTTTGCAATAGATGCTATGTTGTTTCTTGGGAACATCGCCCACTGCAGACGCTGTGAAACCTCAACAAAGCTAGTTGATGGTGGTTAGCTTATAAATATATGTGTAATAATAATCAGACTGCTTTTTACATTTTAACGTTTTACTGTTTATACAGTTTTTTTTACAAAGGCCGCGATATTTAAAATCGTGTTATTTAAAGTGAAATAAATAATCTTTTTAAAAAGATAAATTTTGTTCGATCCACGCAACAAAATTGGCGCAGTCACTAGGATAGGAAAAACTTTGGGAAACAGCGACGACCCAACGAGCTGGTGTAGAATTTTGGTTGAACACGGCAACAGCCTCACTGCGATAAAAAGTAGAACACGGCGACGCCCGAACTGTCCAGATCCCACCAGACGAACTAGGCGACAGACTGAAGTACCAAGGGTGGACCCTAGTCCTTAAAGCCTACAGAACCTCAAAGATTAAGACGAAAATGTCAATGTAAATGACAAAGAATAATTTATTTTTAAAGATATATTTTTGAATAATTTGAAACAATAGAATAATTTTACAAACTGATTTACAATTCAAATAAACTATCCAGAACGTTTTTCTGAAAGTTTTTCCCAAATAATTTAATTTTCCTAAAACTGTCGATCCAAGGTGATGAACCTAATGACATAGTCGAACCCTAAAAATTAGGTGAAATATTTTCTTTAATTCCCGAATACGAGTAGTTAAACAAAGCGGTTTCTGGACCGGAAGTGGGCATAAAGGTAACCAGTCATCGAGTTCTCGCCGGGAGCTGCTGCCGAGCTGTTGGTAGTTGTTGTTTGGATAAGAAGAAGACATTGGGAAGAAGAAGAAGACATTGGGGGTGGTTGTAGGGGTGCGCGAACGACATTTGGGTGTGTCGCAGAGGTGCGCGCCATCTGTTGTTAATAAATGAAAGCCATTGTATTGTGGGTTGCGTGTGTTGCAGATGTGCGCGCCATCTGTTGTTAATAATTGAAAGCCATTGTATTGTGGGTTGCAGGGGTGCACGCCATCTGTTGTTGGTTGTGGTGGTTAGAGAGAAAAAAAGCTAAATACTTGGCCGGGTATCGAACGCGGCTTGCCTGATTACAAAGTCAGGTGTCCACCGAGCTGCGCTAATGCGGTTAATCGAGAAATGTTTATTTGAAAAGGTATAGTACATGCCCGTTGCGCGGGCGCGTGTTTTTGGGCGTTGTTCGGTTAGATATTTGGGGGCTGGATGGGGGGATATGGTATTTTGTTGTCTGTAAAAAAATTTAAAATCTTGGTATTTTGTTGTCTGTAAAAAAATTAAAATCTTTTGCTTAAGCCTGCATGCGCGAGAACGTCCACTCCTTCGAGTCTATAGTTTTCGTAAGCGACCTCCTACCTGCGCAAGAACGGCAACTCCTTTGAGTCTCTGATTTTGTCGGATGATTCAAGGCATTGAACGCCTGCATGAGCGAGAACGTCCACTCCTTCATGTCTCTGATTTTGTCGGATGATTCAAGGCCGAGCGTAATAATTTTGAGACTTGGAAAAATTTTTAATGATGAATCAAGAATTTGATGTTATGGTTTCTAGTAGAATGCTAATAATTTTTAGAATAAAGTAACGAAAGAGGTGCAAGATGAGCATAGTGTCTCACCAACTACTGTTGAATGCAGATCGATAAAAATGACTTTACTTAAATCAAGCTTTATAATATTCACATTAATTTTGAAAAATGTCTTGTATGCTAATATACCTTATGGAACCAAGGACATGGCTGTATGCCCTTCAGGGAACTGTTTGAACCGCTCCAACTATACATTGATGGCTCGAGATAGATTAAACGATGGACGGCTGCCTGTATATTTTGCTCGCCTGTCAAACACAACAAAAAATTTCAAACTAAAGCTGATATTTTCTGATGATACTGAAGGTGACACTGACTGGATTTCAGCAGCTTCTTGCCAAGATGAAAAAACTTTACTATCGAACAGCTCAATGACTATACGTGATGCCAAACTACAAGAGGAGCTCCACAAAGTGCTAATTCTTATTTGTGTAACACTCTCTACAATTACAATATTATTACTTAAATTAATTGTGAAATGTATAAGGAAAAGAATGAATAATTAAAACACATAGTTATATACAATGTTTTATTTATGCAAAACACTATTCAGAAGCCAATAATAAACTACATCAACATTTTCTTTTGCACATCATACTGGATCATTGCAGCGGCAGTTAAAATGCATGGAGAGTCAGAAGGTTTCAGTTCAACAGCGCCATTGAAGTTTTCCGGATTGATTAGGTGATAGTGTGATTTCCCATCTTCGTTAAGCAGCTTTCTTAAATTGTGAATTTTCAGCTCTTCAAATAACTTGATAAATAAAAAGTCATATTTCTGATGGCCTCGTACATATATGTGTATGTCGTTCATAGTATTCAATTTGTAGTGGCCATCAGAGTAGTGGAGTCCATGTAGCCGTTTTTCCAAATATCGTACTTGCCTTTTGTCTGCTGCTGATAGATAGTTAAACGGTTTGGGTGGTTTAAACAAAAACACACCTGTGCGTTTACGTGTCTTGATTACCAATTCTTTGGGAACAAATCTTCCCTCGATTTCGAAACCTTGAATGTCGACAATTGCAATTTCCATGGTGAACCGTTGAAAAGCTGTACCGAAACTGATTTTCTAAACAGCTGAGTGATCTAATATAAGCTTCGAACAATTTCGCTGAGTGGGAGAAATTCCATCAGGCAATCGTGGATAATTATGCAGAAGGCTCGGGTCTAATCGGGAAATCCCGTCTGGCTTTCAATATCCAAGCGAATATCTGCAGTCGAGGATTTCATGGTGTCCTCACGTCGGGAGCAATCGATGACGAATAGGGTGTGCGTCTTGAATGCAACACAATCCAGTAGAGGGTGTTTGCCGCTGCCAAAGCTGGGATAAAAGTCCGTATACCTTTTGTACGCCTCACCGTAGTTAAGAATAAGGCTAAGATAACGCTCCAGCATTTGGTGATAGAGAAACATCTCCATTGCCTGCTGTCTTCACCACTTGTCCCTGGATTGAGATGCAGGAATCAGCCATGGAAAACCAGCAATCTGTTGGATTGACGGTGATTTCAACGATATCATTGTTGCCGAATGACTTGACGTATGGATAGTAGGTTCGCAACTCCTCGCGTCTTACGCTATCATCAAAATTTGGTTTGCGGAAGATATCGAACATTTGAGGAGTTGACATGGTAGCCAACCGTTTGTAGAAACAATCTGTTTGAGAGCGTGAGTGATCTCTTGAGAGGTTTCATAGAAACTGATGGTGGTCGAGGAACGGTTGACCTCTTATATGGTTCTTCATCAAATACAAGTCGACCCATTATTATTGTAGTTGTTTCAGCTCAAGTCGAATGATGATTTCTTCACCACGAAAATTCACAAGTTCAGAGTCTTGATTCAAAATTTGCAATGTGAGGTTATGTATTTCGCTTCTGTTAATCGGCAAATAGATTAAACGCTGAGGTGTTTCGTCGATGGCAAAACCAGGATCAACTGCAACGGCAAACTCGTAAATGGTGTGTGAAGGAGTGTTGTTGTAGAAGGCTCCCGATGTGATGTTGCTATCGAGATGAATCGTTCTAACTTTTATAATGTTCACTGGTAAATCGGAACTATGAACTTGATTGCGTGGTAGCAGCTGTTTAGAGAAGCCCAGAATATCACCGATGCTGTCTTGCGCTTGAAAGTCCACAGCGTACTTGCTGCTGAAAGGCTCACACTTGAGAGTATTGTTGTTGGGTTTCAATGAGAAAATATTCTCAACGTCCTTTGCCAAATGAATGCCAAGTGCTTTTCTAATATAAGCTTCGATGTCACCAATTTCGTATGAACCTTCGGGCAAGTCGATGAATGTTTGCGTGTTTTGATCGTCAAACAGGTAGATCTTGTCACCTCTCTCAATGTTTGGGATGCTGTTGTACGAGTGAAAACTCAATAAAGCTAGTCCGTAGTTGTAGTTGGGATCCAACTGAATAGGTGGTTGAAAATCAATCGACAGTATTGGGCTGCGACCTTTCAATGTGATGATCACAGACATGACTGAAAAAGCTATCAAAGTACTGAACGGTGTTTCCATTTCGCACATAAGCTACCCAATGCGTACCGTGATGACTGCTGGTATCCAAATTACCGATAGCAGACTCCCTTGTTTGTGAATGTTTAGGTAAGGCGTCTCGCATAAATACTCCCCTAAAGTGGGGGATCTTCAAATGTTTGGCATATTGTTCAAGCTCGTGATTGTAAAGTGCTCGATTGGGTAGCTTTATTGGGAGTTTTTTTGCTTCTTTAAGTAAAGCCCGAAGCCGTTGCGGGACTTTTTAAGAAAAATACCGCTTCCTTTCTTCGCAAGCTCTTCCATGGCTTGATTATGGCGCTGGTCCTCCTCCAACTTCTTGCGGGCGTTCTTTGCATCTATCACGGCTTTGGCTACTCCACTGCCTCCCCCGGCAAGAGTGGGAGAAAACCACCAATTTTCGACTCAAAAGGAATGACTCGAGGTACACGGATTTTCTTGCGACCACCTGCCTTCTTAATGACTGCTCGGGCTGCTCTCAACGCCAATAACAATGTCTTACGGACATCACTTCCAGATACCACAGTCTGTCGAAAAGATTTTTTCCACATCGTTTTTTGATTTCAAGCCCCATCTTGCGTTTAGCCTTCATGCCTGTAGTTATAAGCCAAGAAGCTGCTTTTTCTCCAAGTGAAGCGTCCTTTGACTTGAATCTCTCCCAGGCTCGATTTTCCAACTCGTAATCAGCCTTATGACGATCCGCCAAAGACTTGTATTTACTGTAGGCGATATCGTGCGCTCGACAAGCAGCGTCTGTCTTATTGATTCCCTGCTGACCCTTGGAGAGACGGTCCTGAAGTTTTGTACCGGGTCCACAAAACTGATAACCAGGTAGATGTAGTTCAAATGGTAATTTATTGATTGCGCTATTCAGTAGACTACCTCCTTTGGGAGTTAGCATGATACTGATAGAAACTGAGATAGACTGCTGTATTTAATTAGTATCCACAATACGGATGATGTCAGTATATCGTAAGATGTATATGAAGCAACAAGATGTCCAACTGCCTATCGAAATTTGGTCGAAGAATCACCATCATCAGCAAGTCGACACGGACAATTTTTACCAAATTCCCTACGAGCAGCATTCTGCGGACCTAGTGGTTGCGGAAAGACCAACGAATCGTTATCACTGCTATTCAATGAAAACGGCCTACGATTCGAGAAGGTCTACATCTATTCCAAGTCACTCTACCAACCAAAGTACAAGCTCTTACAAGACGTTCTCAAGCTGGTTAAAGGTGTATCGTATTTTCCCTTTAAAGACAACGAAGAAGTAATTGATCCGAGTGAGGCACGCGAATGTTCAGTATTCATTTTCGATGATGTGAATGGTGATAAACAAAACAAGATTCAAATTTTTTTTGATGGGAAGACACAGGAATATCGATTCAATATATTTATGTCAAACGTATAGCAAAATACCTAAGCAACTGATTCGAGACAATTGCAACGTAATTGTCATACTCAGACAAGATGAGGTAAATTTGAAGCACGTCTTTGATGAGCACGTGTCTCCCGACATGGACTATGATAAATTTAAGACAATGTGTTCGGAATGCTGGCAAAATCGTTTTGGCTTTATTACAATAGCTAAGGACTTCAACTTGAATGATGGCCGCTACCTTAAAGGATTCGATAAATATATAAAGGTTCAATAAAGATGATTGTTGTTAGTTGATAAAAATGTCTTCATTGAGTAGCAACATTGCTGCCACAGCTCGAAAGAAAAAGATCAAGCAATTGGCACGTTCTATTCGCAAGAAATATCTTAGTCTGAAGCTGGGAAAGTCGGAACATGATGAAACATTGAATAAATTTTTTAGACCGATAATGACACCGCTACAAGATATTGCCTCAACTACGGCAAAAGTTCTCACTAATATGCCAACACATACCATTAAACGTGAAGTAATTAAACAAGAAGTGCAGGAGCTGCCACCAGTCAAAAAACATGAGTTGGAAGAGACACAATACCTCGATGAAAAACCAATCGCTGAAACTAGTATACATACTAATGATGATGATGATGAGGTGGAGAACGAAACCTTTTACGAGGATCCCGGTAATCTCTCTAAAGAAGCAATAGAGGACTACATGGATCAGTATCCTCCAGTTGCACACAAATATCTTGAAGACTATATCACTAAAAGCGATGATATTGACAATATATATGGACCTATATATGACGCTGCAAGTTCCAAATGGTTTCTTGGGCAAAAGGAAATCAATTTCAGTCGTAGTACAGGTCACATTATCGTTGATGGCTTACAGTTTCGAGGTACTCCAGGGCTAAATCAATTAATATTTTACCTGATTATGCTCCCGATGATTTAGAAGCATACCGAAAAGTGTTGGTAATGACATCAGCACACAAGAATCCAGCAGGTCGTTTGAAAGCTTCAAGCCTATATAAATATACTGAAATTATAAAGCCAATGTTTCCTCCTTTGACAAAGAAGCAACGTTTTGCTGGAACTGGAATGAAGTTAACTTACAATAACAAGCCAATGGAATACGTCTACAGCGATGATCCTAACGAATTGGTTGAACGGTTGAAACTACTGATTGCATCCAAGGAAGCAGGCAACACCTCTCACGACAACGAAATAATTGCCATTTTAAATGAACTTAAGGAAGCTAATATTATACGAGATAAATAAATTTCGAAATTGAAAGTGTATATTATTCCTTATCCTATCGCAAACATGTCAGTTTCACGATGACTTTAAACAAGTTTGGGCGTAGTGCCCAGCTTTTATGAAAGTACCTTTTTCTTTTACCGCGGAGGGAAATATTGATGCTGAGAAACTGAAAATTACCAATGTTGAAGTACCAACGAAAGCTATGGATGCTACCAACAAGCTGTACGTTGATAAGAAAATAGCAAACGGACTTCAGCAACTACATAGTGATTTTCAAATAGCTTTCAGCAACTACACTGGTAAAGTTCAGCAAACCTTATCTATGTTTAAGCAAAACGAAAAGGTTAGCGAGGAACGTGGAGCTCAAAACTTTGCTGCAATGAATACTCGCATGTTGAAAACCGAACAAGCTATGGAAACCCAACTACAAAATATATCGCTTCTCATTTCAAAATTCAATATATTAGAAGCTCAGTTAGAATCTGCCCGGAAAGAATATAAGGAAACCATCACAAAATTTGAAGCCTCGTTTAATGACAACCGTATATTACAGGAAAAACGTATAAATGATCTGGAACATTCTCTGAAACAAGCTCCTAAAGGTGTGGATGCAGCAGAAGTATTAAATATTGTTCGAAAGGATAAGGCTAAAGATCTTTCTGATCTAACTGAACTTAGAGACAAGATGACAAAAGTAGTGCCTGACCTATACCGAGACATGCAAAAACTACATGATGATATTGCAAATCAAATGTTGGACCAAAATCAAAAACTTGAAGCAATCGCAGACAGTATTGCTGCAATTAAAAAGCATCATTAGGGTCAATAAAAACATGCCTTTGTCTATTTTTAAGCAGTATACAAGATGTCTCCTATAGCGAAACATTCCAAAGAAAAAGTTCAAGTCGTTAAGGAACTGCATAGACATGTGAGACGAAAGTTTCCTCGCCGACGTGTAATAATCAAAGGTTTCGATGACTCCTGGCAGTCTGACCTCGCACAAATGGATCTCTATGCAAAATCCAATCGTAATTTCAAGTTCTTCCTCGTGGTGATTGATTGCTTTTCAAAGTACGTGTGGACGAGACCGCTGAAAACGAAATCCGGTGAAGAGGTAACTCGTGCCTTTGAGAGTATTCTCCAGGAAGGACGACACCCGAAAAATCTCCAAACCGACCAGGGTAAGTAATACTACAATAGTTGCTTTCAGAAACTAATAAAGTCATACGGAATCAATCATTATAGTACATTTAGTGGACTGAAAGCCGTAATAGCTGAACGAGTAATTTGAACGCTGAAAGAACGGCTCTACAAGTACTTTAGTTTGAACGGCACCTACAAATGGATAGATATTCTACAGGAAATCGTTAAGGACTACAACCATCAAAAACATTCCAAGACAAAGATGAGACCTGCGGACATTAATAGGAAAAACGCTCGAAATATTAAACTATACAATAACCTGAAAATTGCTGGGCCAAGAAAACTGAAAGTCGGAGATGTTGTGCGAATAAATAAAACCAAGCACGTTTTTGATAAAGGTTACCTTCCCAGCTGGAGTACGGAATTGTTTAAAATTACGCAGGTTAAAATAACTAATCCAGTTACGTATATTTTGGAAGATATGTCTGGTACACCGATTCAAGGGAGCTTTTACGAAGAAGAATTGCAAAAGGCTGCCTATCCTAATGTGTATCTCGTTGAGAAAATTTTGCAACGAAAAGGCAACAAGGTTAAAGTTCGGTGGCTTGGGTTTAATTCGAGCCACGACAGTTGGATTGGCACTAAAAACAGACTATAGCACCAAGGTCAATCATAAATTGATAATAAATTATCATAAATATAGACATGTGCTTGCATTGCAAAATGAAGACTCAGGGTGAAAACATCACTGTAAAGTATTCGAAAAGTTTAAATCATCATATCATCAAACTTAAACGATTACAGAAAGATATCAAATTTTATTGTGAATAACAACAAGTGATGCAACATTTAAAAGCCTTACATATATGATGATGGTGATGGGGAACAGAGGAGCTCTTAGCAACAAGAGATCTACTTTTTCATCTTGACGTAGGAACACATAATTGAAATCAACCGCAATCAGGTAGTGGAAGGGGTACAACTATAAAATTGTGAAAATTTCCTACATATATTCCCAGTCCCAGTTTACCTCTAAAGTGATTTGTGAAAATGAGTAGTATCAGCAGTTTTGAAACCATGGATAGTGGTTATAGTAGTGATTCCACTATCAATTACAGTGCGGACTTGGATAGAGTGTTACAAATGTATGATGAAGCTGCCAAAAAGGAAGACTTGCTGCATTCGAGATTTCCATTACTGAATTCAGAGTATGATGTTCAATGTGCACTCAGTCCTGCAAGATCCTATTCTCCAGTGGTTATCTTGCAAAAAAACACCTGTATCCGCTGGAACACCAACGAAAATTGTAATGACTATGTACAAGTGGGAAGATGTCATCATTGAGCTAAAGCTCCTGAAAACAAACTTTTTTGAAAATGCTTCACCCCCAGAGTTTGCTGCCCCAGTGACCTGCGGAGATTGTCTCCATCTATCCCAGATCCACTATGAAGACGTCAAACAAGTGTTGGTGATGAAAAACATTTGCGCACTATATTTGGATTATAGTGATGTGGTTGAACTCTATTAACCCTATTATCCCAAGTAAAATAATTTGTTTGGAGCGCTTAAATTTCTGTACTTTTTATTATAAAATAATAGATGAAATTTGTTTACGGTCAAATTTACTAAATTGTTTACCGATTGAAAAATTGTTAAAACCATTTTGTTTAGATGACAGGTCTCCACTATGTATTGCATTAAAAGAACATATTTATTATTATAAAGACATTTTAAGAGATATTGACATTAGAAAAATTGAATAAATACTTATAAATTAAAAACATTGTTGTTTATTTCATCAGTTCTACACCATGAAGTGTCGAGAATACTTCCAAATATAGGAAAATCGATTACATACCTTTGAAAACTGGCCTTCCGAGTTCCCTGCTGAAAAGTTAGCAAGAGCAGGGTTTATCTACCGACAAGATGCAATAGAATCCGATGGCAGCTTAAATGATGCTGTTGAATGCCCATTTTGTAATACACGTGGTTTCAACTGGAAGATGGTGATGACCCTGTTGCCGATCATCTGGACTGGAATCCATATTGTCGCTTTTTGATTTTGATGAAACTTACCACATCACCAGACCTATCAGACATAAAAGCAAAGTGACATTTGAGAGCAGACTTGAGACGTTCAAAGACTGGCCTATTGCCTTGAAGCAGACACCCACCGAGCTTGTCAACGCCGGATTCTTTTACACGGGCTACGGTGACAGGATCACTTGTCATTGCTGTGGCTTATAGCTCAAGAATCTCTTACCTTATGATGATATTACAGAGCTTCACAAAAAGGGATTAGCTAAATGTTTTTTGCTTAGAGACTGCCCACCAAATCCCCACACTGACTCTAATCATAATACTTGTAAAATTTGCTTAACCAATGAAATGACAATTGTTTTTATGCCATGCAGCCACTTTGCTAGTTGCTTTGATTGTTCTCTGAAAATAGATCATTGTTGCATATGTAGACGGAAAATTGTAGGTTTTTTAAAAATATATTTAAACATATAATATTTACAATATAATTGGGAAACAAATAACACTATTATACAAATACTTTATTCTGGGTTGGTAACTTGTTGAGCATCGCTGGAAATCTCCATGGCAACGTTTTCATTCATGATAGATTCTATATTATCAACCAGGTCAGAATCATACAATGGCTCAAGAGAATGGTGCTGATTTCGCAGTGTGTTGCCCCTAGCAAACACTTTTAAGTTCCCAAGTAGGAACTTGAGAGCGTTACCTATATCTATGGGATGTGAGACATCAAACCATTCTTTAACAAGTTGAGCATTTGGATGTTTCTTCAGCACTGCCTTTATAGCTGCTTGGAAAGATCGCCGCTGTCTACGTATGAGGTCCCATTCACTCTTACTAAGAGCTAACAGAGCCATACATCTCTGTTTTTCGTGGTTGATTGACTTGGGAGCTACACGATGGACTACTTCGTTCCTTAAACTTTTCACTACCTGAGACTGTATTTTGTTAGAAACTACATTCAGAACCTCACAATGACGTTCTGATGCCTTGACAGATTCCTCTTCTAGTCTAACTCGATGCAGTTCGGCTTTGGCACTAGCTTCCTCAGCTTGAATACGTTCTTTTTCAGCCTTAACTCGTTCCTCTTCAGCTCGCATACGATCTTGATCTGCTTTGTTTCTCTCTTCTTCCGCATGTAATCGTTCTTTTTGCATTTGAATCATCTCAGCCTCAGCGGTATTCTTTACTTGTATCATAATTTGCTTAAGTTCATCCAACTCAGTCATCAAATGCTGGTTTTGTACAAAAATTAGATCGTTGTGTGCAGAAAGTTGTTTGAGGCGCATTTCCTCGTGATACTTCTCGTATTTGATATATTTCATAGAGATGCGTTTAATTAAAGTATAAAGGATACGAATTTCTGTGGCTTTCTTGCTACGCATCTGCATAAGCAGCATTTCAAAGTCGATGGTGCTCATGCAAATGTATTTCTTTTGAGTTATGTTTGCATCTTGAATTTCTTCGTATTCCATAGTTGGTTGCTGAGTCTTGAGCAAATCCATAAAATGATATTTTTTATGTCTGTACTCACCAACGTAACCACACCACTCCAAGACATTATCATCGATGAGTACTTTGTCTGTCTACATCAGCTTCCAGAAGAAGGCGTTACATCTATCATTTTCAATGTCGAGGCCAAATTTGAGACATACTTCTGTATAGGTTAATTTACCCATCGGTGTAACCCACGACATCTTGATCACTTTCAAGTTTATTTTGGTTAGGTTGAATAGATACCATCTTGGAATTGCACTGAATACGTTAATCAATTGTTGCAAACTAACTGAAACTTATGTCTTCGTTAACATAACTAAAGGATGTATCGTGTGTCGTCACAGAAAAAGGGAGGGGGGCCCGCTAAGAGGGGCCATGATTGCCAGATTTCCATATTTCCCTAGATCCCGGAAAATGCGTCATTTTAGTCATATGATTAAAGTGATAGAGCAACTGTTCAGTTTTGCTCCCTAATGAGACGAACTGGTTGCCGTTGACGAAAAAACAAGAAAAAAAGTTTTTGCTGTAACACATGTCAAATAGACTTTTAGTTCAATATTCATTCAATTTTGTTCTGATATATAACTTCTCGTTCATATGTAACATTGTGTAGTTGTTTACGTTCAAATATATATTCTTCGCTACACTGTGTCTTCGTTCGATAAAAAGAAAAGAAAATATAGTAGATTAGAACCAGCGAAACTTCGATAATCTACAACTTTACATATGGTCCTTCTCCCCGTGATACACTTGACGAAACAGAGAAGCTCTTTGGATTGATGGTTTATGGTCGCTGCATACGGCGCGATTTCCAGGTACCTGTTCCACTGTATCATTCATTCATTTTCATTTGTTGTCTTACCCGAGTAAACGGTTTCTTCACCTGTACACATTGGGTAATGTAAGAAGTGCTCTGTCAGGTACAAATTGTTATAAATTCAGTTTATTTGCATTTATTTCAAATTCTTTGAAGTGCTGTGGTTATAAAACACACATTCAAAGTTTCCCATATAACAAGAAGTGCGTCTGACAAACATTCTTACTAACTTACAAATTCAATTTAATTATTTGCTATTCATATTAGCTAAAGTTCTTTGTTTTGTCAAAATTTCATCCAAATTTAAATTTGTTGTTCATATCACACATTCTTCGAGATAAATCTTATTGGCGAGAAGTGCTGTGCATATCACATATTTCAATTCATTTAACACTTTAATTATTGCTTGCTCTGAGATAAATCAAACATATTCATAAATTAATATAGGATACATTAATAAACTGTTGTGCTTTCACATACCTTTTTATTGTACCTACTTATATTAATTTAAGGTGATCATTCCTTCTCATTTTTTAACTTTGTGAGTGCGCGTAGAAAGTCTTAGGCTGTTATTAGGATCAGTATTGAGAATTATTTCAGTTTAAATATTTAACATCATCATGTCACTTAATAATTCTCTTCATGAACAGCAAGCTAATCTTGATCAACACAAGAGAAAAAGGGCAACCCTAAGATCCAAATTAACAATATTTAAAAATTGTATCGATAATATTGATCAAAACCTGTTTTCTGAAACTGAAATCAGATTAAGGCTGTCTAAAGCTGAATGTTTGTTATCTTTATACGAGGAACAGCAGGATGAAATAGATGGCCTAGTCGACAACTTTGATGATGAGGTAGTTTACAGGGAACAATTTGAAAGTGATTATTATTCCGCGATCTCTAAAGCTCAAGATATGCTTGCTAAAACTAAAATCACAAGCGTACCATCTTCAAATATAAATGAAATTTCATTGCACACTCAACAGGTCTCAATGCTGTCTGATAGCCAGCCGGCTTCTACTCGTTCTATTGAAACCGAAACTCACGAACCTATCTCTATTTCAAATATAAAATTACCAACTGTCCAGCTCCCAACATTTTCTGGAAACTACGAAAGTTGGCTCGAATTTCATGATCACTTTCAGTCAATGATTATCTCAAATACAAACATCAGTTTAATACAAAAATTTCACTATCTTAAATCTTCTCTTAGCGGCGCGGCAGAAAAGTTGATTCACAATCTACTCGTGTCATCAGACAACTTCCAGATAGCATGGCAAAGGTTAATTGAACGTTTTACAAATCCCGAGCTACTGGTCTACAATCACACCAAAGGCATTTTCAACTACTACCTTCCACACCATGGAGTAATGAGGGAGGACAGTCTCATCACTAAGCTTCGTGTGGTGTTCGACGGCTCCTGTTCCAGTACTTCTGGTGTGTCTCTGAATGACATTCAAATGGTCGGTCCAGTATTACAGAATGACTTGTCATCAATTTTGTTAAGTTTCAGGCAACATTCTTATGTTGTGTCCGCGGATATCGAAAAATTGTATCGTCAGGTCCTAGTCGAAAATAATCAGAGAAATCTTCAGCGAATTTTATGGAGGCGTGATTCTTCTCAACCTTTAAGCTCTTATTCTCTTAATACAGTTACTTATGGCACAGCTTCTGCCAGCTTTCTGTCTACAAGATGCTTACTTCAATTATCATATGATTATGCTAACACGTTTCCTGAAGCCGCGAAAATGATTCAAAATGATTTTTATGTTGATGACTTGTTGACAGGGTCAGACTCTTCATCAGATCTTCTAGCATATTGTCAACAGATTTCTCAAATCCTAACTGCAGGCTGTTTTCCACTTCGCAAATGGGTTTCAAATGATCCATCAATCGTAACTGGTATTCAATATTTCAAACCTTCTTCAGATGCAGTGTTTTCTCTAGGTTCCAATGAAAATACCAAGACCTTGGGTCTGCAATGGAATCCCAAATCGGACTCACTCTTATATTCTATTGATTCAGCTTCTCTTCCCAAAACCGTAACTAAAAGGTCCATCCTCTCTGGGATAGCCCATATCTTCGACCCTTTGGGTTTACTGGCTGCTTCCGTCATCAAAGTCAAAATGTTGATGCAACAGCTTTGGTTAGAAAAACTAGAGTGGGATCAATCTGTTCCTTTATATATTCATAAAGAATGGCTTACCTTTCGAGATCAGCTCTCTCAAATTAGCACTCTCGAAATTCCTCGTAAGGTAAAATTGAGCAAGGCCTCTTCTATTGAGTTGCATGGATTTTGTGATGCTTCTGAAGCTGCCTATGGCGCATGTATCTATATTCGCATCACTGATGAGTTGGGAAATACAAAGGCTCAACTTCTGTGCGCTAAATCTAAGGTGGCTCCGCTTAAGAAGATAAGTATCCCGAAGCTGGAACTCTGTGGTGCTCTAGTTCTCAGCAGACTTTCCACAAAGGTTCTTGAATCCAGTCCCATCAACTTCAATGAAATTTACTACTGGTCAGACTCCACCATCGTCTTAGGGTGGTTGAAGACCCTGCCTCACTTATTAAAGACCTTTGTTGCGAATAGGGTTTCGGAGGTTCAATCTAGCACCAATGTATCATGTTGGTATCATGTCAGTACGAAGGCCAACCCGGCTGATCTTCTTTCTAGGGGAATAAATCCTTTGGAGTTGCTTTCTTCTGAAATGTGGTGGAATGGTCCTGATTTTCTGCGTAAGCCCAGTGAAAATTGGCCAAGTCCTAATATTCATTCCAATGTGGAACTACCTGAATTAAGGAAAATTACGCTAGTGACACTAGCAGTTACAAACGTTTTTAAATTTCCTTTTGAACGTTTCTCAAATTTTACACGGTTAAGACGCGTATACGCATACCTTTTGCGGTTCATTCACAATTCTTTGTCCAAGCTTCGAGGGCATAAAAGAACATCCGGTCCTTTATCTTGTCAGGAATTAGAGGCAGCCCTCATGTATCTAATCAAACACTCCCAGTCTGACTCGTTTCACTCTGATATCGAAAATTTATCTAAAGGAAAGCCTGACGAAACAGGGGTTCTTAGGGTAGGGGGCAGGCTTCGAAATTCTCCATATGAATATACCAAGAAGCATCCTGCTCTTCTTTCATGTCATCACCATTTTACAAAGCTCTTATTTCGACACGAGCATCTCAGATTATTGCACGTTGGACCTCAGCAATTGCTTTATTCAATCAGAGAAACATATTGGCCTATACTTGGAAGAAATCTAGCAAGACAAGTTGTTCATCAGTGTATTTCCTGTTTTAAGGCTCACCCTAGATCACAAAATCCTCTCATGGGTGACCTTCCTGCATTTCGTGTAACTCCTTCTTTTCCATTTCTTAAAACAGGAGTTGACTATGCAGGGCCATTTACTCTCCGGGACCGTAATGGTCGAGGATTTAAAACATATAAGGCTTACGTGAGCATCTTTATATGTCTAGCCACGAAAGTCATTCATCTGGAACTTGTCAGCGATTTATCAACAGAGTCCTTTATTGCTGCGCTGAAGAGATTCACCTCTAGGAGAGGTAAACCCCTTTGTATTTATTCTGATAATGGAACTAATTTCGTCGGTTCCAATAATAAATTAATAGAGCTAGGTAAGTTTCTTAAAGATAGGAGGAATGACATTCTAAATTCAGCTGCAAATCAAGAAATTTCATGGCATTTCATCCCTGCCTACTCACCCCATTTTGGCGGCATATGGGAGGCAGGAGTTAAGTCGATAAAGAGCCATCTTAGACGTATTTGGTCAGGCGCACTTTTGATCTATGAGGACTTTCAAACTACCCTTGTATAGGTGGAGGCGATCTTAAATTCAAGGCCTCTGAGCCCATTCTCATCAGATCCTTCAGACCTTTATCCAATCACACCTTCCCATTTCCTAATCGGCCGTCCAATGATGTCTATCATAGAGGCATCTGTCATTGACCTTAAGGAGAGTCGCCTCAGTCGTTTTGAGAGGCTGCAGCGTCTGCGACAAAGCTTTGGAAAAGATGGTCCATAGAATATATCTCTGAGCTTCAGAGTCGGCAAAGGTGGAAGAACAACGAGTCAAAGCTGGCTATTGGTGCGTTGGTTCTGGTGAAGGATCCAAATTTAAGCCCGCTTCAATGTAAATTGGGCAGAGTAGTCAAACTTCACCCAGGGCCAGATGGGATCTCTCGTGTAGCCACCCTACACACCTCCAAGGGTCTAATCCGAAGAGCAGTCTCCAGTATATGCCCGCTACCTTCAAGCGATGAAGCATGAAGCATCATAACAGTTTCATTGAAAGACCAGTCTTTCAAGGCGGGGGCCATGTTCAGTTTTGCTCCCTAATGAGACGACACTGGTTGCCGTTGACGAAAAAACAAGAAAAAAAGTTTTTGCTGTAACACATGTCAAATAGACTTTTAGTTCAATATTCATTCAATTTTGTTCTGATATATAACTTCTCGTTCATATGTAACATTGTGTTGTTGTTTACGTTCAAATATATATTCTTCGCTACACTGTGTCTTCGTTCGATAAAAAGAAAAGAAAATATAGTAGATTAGAACCAGCGAAACTTCGATAATCTACAACTCTATAGCAACATTGCCAGATTTCTCTAAATCTCTGAAAACACACACAAGTTTTATGGAGAGATAACAATGTTCGCACTAGCGTTTTAATCGGAAGTAAATTTCAAGTACTTATCTATGGTCTGTTATGACAGTAAAACAATGTCTTGTATTTAAAATTTTATTTCAAAGCTACATAATATATTATGATATACCATTACCAAATTCAAAGGCATTTATGTTTATTTCCAAAGAAATAATACGTTTTAAGAACCACAAGTCTGTTCCCCGATCAATAATTTCATTTTTAGTATTAAAATATTTGTGATTCGTATTTTCCTCCATATCTGACTTTATAAATTCTCCACAAAAACAAGTATTCACTTTAAGCGTAAATAGTTTTTTCAAAATGTTACTAATTCTGGACTTGAACATAATTGAAGCATCATCCAGAAACATCAAGATATCTTTATGTGATTTGTTAATTATTATCCCAGTTCTAACACGGTTTTGAAAACATGAAGCAATGTCATCCCATTGAACTCTACTAGAACGTTTATTATTTAAACCCATTCCAATTTTTGATTGCTTTAGCAAAGTCCGAAAGCGTTTTAAATAACCAACGTTGTTTTGTAATTTTTTCAAAGTTCCAAATCATAAATTTCCATGGCGAATAGCACAATTAAAAAGTCTCCATATGTTTTCTAATATCCCTAAGCCACAATGGTATTTCAGCAGAGGAAATAGAATGATCCAACTCAACTTGTTTACATTTTTTGATATAGTTATCACTGTCTGCACCAATTTGATTAAACATTTTGAGGAATCTCCACCACAGTAGTTATTTGCTGATTTTATTGCGTCTGATTTCTAGCAATTCTAAACATAAAATAACGTTAATTTAAAAAAATATTATTCTTATACATATTGCAATTATTTACTACAACATTCAGCTAATGGTACTACAGTAAATGCAGCTCATCATAGGCAAGTTAGTCTAAAATTGGATTGGGCTCTTCAAAATACAATTCCAGCTCATCTGGTATTTCAATAGGTACAAAGTCCAAAATTTAATATTTCTAAAATATTAATGTTACAATGAAATAAAAATTCGCAATTATTTTATTTATCAGCATCGAACTACGTCATTTGCGTATAACGAAATTTCCGTTAGTTCTAGAAAAACAACTAATTAATGCTTATCATATGGGAACTTCCTACAAAAGTTTATTGCTGCAAATAACATGATAACCTTATCAAACCAGAGCTTCCTGTAAATTTATTTAGCTCGGTTTCAATTAGCGTAAACAAGATATCACAGTTTCCTTTCACTGCGGTCATCATTTCCGTTGTGGTTTCGATATCTAAAATACCAGATATAATGTCAATTTATTATCAGGAATTTTTAAATAAATACAGATTCATGATTTGAGAATTTATTATCAGGAATTTTTAAATACATTTATGATTTTATTGGCATGAATTTTTAAATAAATACAGATTTTTATTCATCTCTCAAGACGTAAAAAATTCCTGGTTCCACCAGGAGTAAACTAATCGTATCTGGGAACCCTCCTATTGCTGAGCGCTGAGTTCTACCTCCTCCACGGGCGAACTGAGCCTCTATGAAATCAGTACGACCGCCCATACCTGCAAGTTTCATTTGGGGTGGTCCTATATCTATTTCAACCCCATTTGATAATCGATGGCTAAACAAGCAAGTATTTCCAAACGGACATTTGGGTTTGCTTTTTCGGAAATACCTACATCGTATTTTCTTTATTTTTTCGTTTTTCTCAGCTATATAACGATCTTTTTCCGCTTTCTGGTAATAAACCTCAGATTGATAGACATAGGGAGACACAATACGGCATTCTGGACAGCCTCTGCGAATATTCAATTCAAAGTCTTTATTTTGATGCCATCTTTATACGCATGGACAGCAGAGACAATGGTTACAATTTGGCAATAGCCCAAAATTATTAGTGATCTCTTCCAAACATATTCCACACCTTTTATTCATAGTGAATTGAATAAGACTGCACCTATAGCCACAAAAATCTAATATTTGTAGTGTTTGCTGTCGTCACACACTCACGACAATAAGTTAAAAGAATTTATTTCTTTTATTCAGTCTTGAGTTGAAGCTGTAACAATCCAGTCATGAATTTGGAAAGTTTACTTGATGACCAAGAAAGATTTAATATGAGTGCAGTGCCAACGAGAACTATACAACCGAAAGATTTAACTGGAAAGCTAAATCCCAAAAATGGATGTTACGTGGTACCAGACGTTTTAACAACTGTGATTACCTACAACGGACGCACTTGCAAATATGCGGCAGTACCAGAAATTTTAACAATTAATATTACCGATACCGAGACCACTCTCAAAATTGGAGAAACAATTATACATTTAACGGTGGAGAGTTACACGGTGCTTAAAAAATACTTGGAATTTGCATATGGTTTCCATAACGATCCTTCACATGGAAAGGATGAACCTGACACTGTATGGGATGATTGCCAGCTTTGTTCTGATGGTATTTCTTTGGATTTGACTATGTGGTTGGATGATGGCGGCCTTACTATATATTGTACAAAAACAAAACAAAATATAGCTTTAATTATTAAGGATGCTCTGAAAATTCATAATATACTATATGCTATTAAACATATTTAAACAGTTGTCTAGTTTTAATATATCCATTATTTTCACCTTAATTAAATCTCAGACGCTTGAAACAAATTTTCCAACTCTCAATATTATTACGCTCGGCCTTGAATCATCCGACAAAATCAGAGACTCGAAGGAGTTGCCGTTCTTGCGCAGGTAGGAGGTCGCTTACGAAAACTATAGACTCGAAGGAGTGGACGTTCTCGCGCATGCAGGCTTAAGCAAAAGATTTTAATTTTTTTACAGACAACAAAATACCAAGATTTTAAATTTTTTTACAGGCAACAAAATACCATATCCCCCCATCCAGCCCCCAAATATCTAACCGAACAACGCCCAAAAACACGCGCCCGCGCAACGGGCATGTACTATACCTTTTCAAATAAACATTTCTCGATTAACCGCATTAGCGCAGCTCGGTGGACACCTGACTTTGTAATCAGGCAAGCCGCGTTCGATACTCGGCGAAGTATTTAGCTTTTTTCTCTCTAACCACCACAACCAACAACAGATGGCGTGCACCCTTGCAACCCACAATACAATGGCTTTCAATTATTAACAACAGATGGCGCGCACCTCTGCAACACACGCAACCCACAATACAATGGCTTTCATTTATTAACAACAGATGGCGCGCACCCCCAATGTCTTCTTCTTCTTCCCAATGTCTTCTTCTTATCCAAACAACAACTACCAACAGCTCGGCAGCAGCTCCCGGCGAGAACTCGATGACTGGTTACCTTTATGCCCACTTCCGGTCCAGAAACCGCTTTGTTTAACTACTACGATGGCAACCCCATTTTCCTTTCAACTTTCATAAATTCATGCAACACCGCAATGCAAACTGCAGTTCAAGATCAAAAAGTATTTCTAACACTACATATAAAAAACACCTTAATTTTGTTCTTTCAACATTACGGTACCCCTTTAAGAAGCCACTGTGATTCAGGTAAAGAATTTAATAACAACTTGCTAAAAGATTTATGTACCTTATATGATATTAAATTAACATTTTCAAGTGTTAATCATCCTCAATCAAATGGTTCACTTGAACGGTTTCATGCTACTCTTATGGAAATGACCAGAGCGCACAAACTAGAAAATCCAGAAGAACATCCAATAACAATCTTGCCGTATGCAACGATTTGTTATAATAATACGAAAAATCAAACACGCATTTACACCATACGAATGAATTTTCGGACATACTTCGGGTAGCCCCCCAGAACAATTATACAATGAAAAATAATTGATCACAAGTTGCTCGTGAACGAACGCAAACGAATAAGGAAAAATCAAAGATTAGATTTGTTTAAAATATCTCCCCACACCCTTATCAATATAAAATTCGTGACTCTGTATTTGTAAAAAAATCACAAATATCAGATAAATTAAAGGATAAATTTCATGGACCCTTTGAAATATTAGAAATATTTCAAAATTCAGCAATTCTAGTAAACTGGAAAACCCGTCAGAAGACAAAAGTTAATTTTGATAGATTAATACCCTGCCATGAAAAACCCCTAGAACAAGAAGAAAACATTCCTCTTGAAATATAATTTTCTTTTCAGATACTTGATCCTTCTCCTATTAAAATGCTGCAACGCACAGATGACATTAGACCCGGTTAAAACACAGTATGAATCTATTACCATGAAGAATCATATCTTAAGGTATCAAATAATAAATGAGCTATTTTAGTATATAAGGACTTAGACTCAATAAAAACGATCATAACGAAAAAAATTTAGATGAACTAGACTTGATGTTTGAAACGGAAAATCCCCGTTTAAATTCATTTTAACCCCAAATAAGAACTCATCAATGTTTATTATCCCAAATAGCTCAATCAGTAAATATGAAATACGCGGAAGCTTTTGAAGACACCACACAGTCACGCTTTCGTAGAGGATTAATAAAAGGCATTGGCTCAATATTTAAAGCCATCACAGGAAACTTAGATTCTAGTGACGGAGAGTACTATAATGAATGTATAAACAAAATTTCCCTTGACGAAAAAGAACTTGAAAACCTCATGAAAAACCAAATTTCCGTCACAACCTCTGTAATTAAAAATTTTAACAATACGATCCAAAAATAACAAATTGACAAAGAAACTTTTAATAAAGATTTGGTAGAAATAGAACAAACTATTTATGATATTTCTAATAATTTAGGTTTCTATGAAGCTCAATTAAAAATTTTAGAAATTTGTGAAACTTTAACCGAAAGTTACACATTTTTACAAAATGAACTAAATGACATCTTGAATGCAGTTACCTACACAAGACTTAAAATAATTCACCCTTCTATAATCACGCCTAAAGACTTGATAACAACTCTTTAAGCACTATCACAAACCCTTGTAAAAGATAAATTACCCTTACCAATTTCTTTTTCAAATATAGCCCCATATTTTGACATAATGGAACTCAGTTTTTCAGAAAGAATCCAGAATTATCTTTGTTTTAAAAATACCTCTAATTGGACCAGAAGATTATATTTTATTTAGACTTATCCCTATTCCAATTGCGGATAAACGAACTGAATTGCATCATATAATTTTAGCCACTCAAAAATATATTGCAAAAGATGAAGATTCGATGTTATATGTGACATTTCAAAACTTTGACAAATGCAAAGATTCAACTTTCAACATCAAACTTTGCAAAGAACTTCTACCATTACCAATTGACAGCAACGCTATATGTGAAGCACAGCTGTTACGTCAAAGCCTCGAACTCCCAAAATCCTGCCAAACCACTGTTGAATTAGCCACAGGTTACAACATCCAAGAATTAAAATTAAATACTTGGTTGATAATGGTTACAGATCAAGTTGGTTGTTTACTTCACTATTACAATAATCGTCCTCCTGGTCATCCTGTACATCTTCTGCAAATGTAGAAGAAGAAGACTCAACCAAATTAGCATTATGGCTGGCCCCAGCTATCCACCTTCGCTACCTCCAGATGGAAAACGAATTCCATTGTTCAGAAGATTCCTATCCCAAAAAAAACCAAATATCCGAGAAACCGAAGATGAAGACGAACTTTAAGAAAACTCAATTTTCTTATTATGAACAATTTTTGTGCTAATCCTAATTATTAATGTTCTATTTTTATTTATTTTAATATTTTAACCCATATATGATTAAAATGATTAAAAATGTTACTATCTTAAATTATTTATAATATTTGAATTTTGAAATTAGTTTTGAATGTATTGTTGAAAAAGTCACTGCATAGCATCAACTTTTTAAATAGGGATGGAGTTGTTATATTCAATTTCAACTACGTCTTATAATAAATAAAGTCACAAGTGTAAACAATAAACAATAGATCTCTTTGTATAATCTTTGCAATAGATGCTATGTTGTTTACTGGGATATCGCTCACTGCAGACGCTATGAAACCTCAGCAAAGCTAGTTGGTGGTGGTCAGCTTATAAATATGTGTGTAATAATAATTAGACTGCTTTTTACATTTTAACGTTTTACTGTTTATATAGTTTTTCTTGTAATGCCCGTGATATTAAAAATCGTGTAATTTAAAGTGAAATAAATAATTTTGAATAAGATAAATTTTGTTCGACCCACGCAATATATACATGTATATATATATATATATATATATATATATATATATATATATATATATATATATATGTTATATCACACTTCCAAAATTTCACTTTTTTAAAAAAGTCTTTATTTATACTTGCACAATTAATAAAACTTTTAATATAAACTTGAATATAATGAAAATAATAATAAAACTTTATAACAATAAAAAAGAAAAAAAATGAGTGTTAAACTAACTAGACAAATCTGTAAGTAACAATGAATACAGACATAAGGCAATTGAACAATTTATAACATAATAATGCCGACTAAGTTGTCGCAGCGTTTGCTGTTCTCACGGATGTACGTCGTCGAAGGTAACCTGAGACGACACGTGGATGCTGACTCAGCTTGGGAACTGTTGCTAGATGGTTTCACATAAGTCGATGGAATAACTTATATAACAACTCCCATCCATATAAAAAAGTTGATGCTACAGCATCGACTTTTAAGGGAGGTTCTGCAATTCCATATCCTCGACAGGACTAAGGAGGCTATGGAGTTTTACCCTGGGCTTGATGGTTGATGGACCTGGTGGTGGTGCTGGATCGGCAGAAGGGCTGATTGTTGGAGGCTTCTGGAATTTCTTCCTGATGATGCCGATGGAAAGGAGGGCAACCACAATTGCGGTTGTTGCCATTGTGATGATCGTAAACCAGGAGGTGTGTTTCTCCAAGAATGGTTGGTCCAGGAGCTTTTCCAATTCCCTGGAGTATTGGCTAAGCTTATGGTTAGCGATATTCAGGTCTCTGGCATCCAATTCTTGTAGTCTCATGGGTTTCAACTTTGGAAGCTGACTGATGGTTGGCAGGTTGTCGCAACAGTTGTAGGGGATGTTGACTGGGTGACTCTTAAGTGTGATGTTGTCAACGTTGTTGGTGGTCCTTCTGGCATGGACCCTGGTGTTTCCGATGAAGGCATTGCAACTGGGTTGGATGGTCAGTAGAGAATTTGTCGATATGGATTGGGTAACGACATCTTCTCCCTTGCACTTGATGTTGATGGGCAACTGTCCGGAAATCGAGATTAACCAAAGGTTCAGGTCAATCTCTTGAATATTATACTCTTCGGCATATAATATTAAAGGCTTGCAAGTTGGAGGAAGGGCTGCTGGCTGTCTAAGAAGCTGTGCTTCGCAGAGGGCTTCTTTGTCTATGGTGTGTGGAATAACTTTGGAACAGATCTTATGTTCTTTAGATAATGGCTTACAGTCACTCAAGTCTTCGAAAGATGCGTACAATAGCGAATCGTCATCTCTCGCGATATATTTTAATTTTGTTGGAAGAATATGGTGAAATCCTGTTCGATAATCCAAAACTGGGATAGGATACAAGCGGTATAGTGTATAAGTTTCAGGATTGACTAAGGGGATTTTTAGTACAAAAACAATTTTAGTATTGATTTGAAAAGCTTCCAATTCTATTAGATCGATGTATCTAGCAACATTTGAACTATAGGTTGGAAGTGGTAAGTTATTTTCATGAAGTGACTGTGATATTTTCTGAAGGGAGTCGACCAAATCTACTGGGTTTATAATTGAGCTATGTAAGATTTTTAGACGGGCGAAAGAGGCTGCAGTTAATACATCGTTGAGGGTATCTTCAATGTATACGTAACTTTCCATTAAGCTTTCACACAAATCCAAGACATTGGCTTGAAGTTCATAAAAAGCAAGATCGTCTGTAATGAACACAATTGACTTCCTAATTGCTTCGATATTTTCCGAAAATATGCTCTCTTCGGACGGAAATTTTTGTATTGTGGTGTTAAGGTTCTTAATGACTGAAGTTGTTACTGATAATTGTCG
This sequence comes from Octodonta nipae, assembly GCA_034190945.1. Taxonomy (NCBI): domain Eukaryota; kingdom Metazoa; phylum Arthropoda; class Insecta; order Coleoptera; family Chrysomelidae; genus Octodonta; species Octodonta nipae. Next base: position 62,297,249 of record CM067218.1, read on the forward strand.
TTTCATTAAGTTTTCAATTTGATGTTGGTCTTTAGTAATTTTGTTTATAGAGTCACTAAAGTATTCTCCGTCTGTTGCATCTAAGTTACCGGAAATAGATTTCCAAATCGATCCCAGTCCATTAATTAGTCCGCGTTTCTTTCTGTTGGTACTGTAAGTCTCAGTGTCAGCGAAAATTTCTGTATATTTGATGTTAACAGATTTTGATATTTGTTTCAGGAGGCTTACGTGAGTCTGTACTTTTGATTTGAAGATTTTAATGTTAGTTTTGTTGTCGTTAATAGTTTCTAAAAGTCTGTTCAGTATATTGTCGTTGTTAGAAATAGCGTCTCGAAAGGGGTTTAGATCTTTGTAAACAAGGAGTGTCCATTTCTCATTAGAAATTTTAAGGGTGCCTTCTTCATGGAAGAAAACTCCTATAGTATTGTTAACAGGCGTAATGGAGTACTGTTGAAGGTTCACGACTGAAAACAGTCCACAGAATCTGAAAAAAGGGATTTATTCAAAATAGGGTTTTAGTCTGTCAAAGTTAACTTTAGTTATTTGGTTTGTTTGTAAATTTATGACGGTGGCAGAGTTTTTTCGTATTGCGGTAATTTCGAAGGGGCCGTTGAATTTGTTTTCGGCTTTATTTTTAATTTGGGACTCTTTTACGTAGACTTTGTCGCCTACTTTGTAATCGGGTTGTTTAGTAGAAACGTGTTGGTCAAATCGCACTTTAGATTTTTCTTTCTGTCTTTCGGTTTTAGCACGGGCGAGTCTGTAGTAATAGTCCATTCTGTTATTTAGGTCTCTTACGTATTTCGAAATCAGTTTTTCCTGGTTGTAAAGGGTTTCTGGAGGCCTACTTGAAGTGTGCCCAAATATGAGTTCATAGGGCGTGAAACCGGTGGTTTTATTTTTCGTGTTATTATAACAGATGATGGCATAAGGGAGGACGTTAAATGGATGTTCGTTTGGATGTTCCGCTGTATTTGCCCTTATCATTTCTGCTAAGGTCGCGTGAAATCTTTCAATAGAACCGTTTGACTCGGGATGTTGAACGCTGGAGAATGTCAGTTTTATGTCGTATAGTTGGCATAGATCCCGCATTAAAGTGTTGTCAAATTCACGTCCATAGTCACAATGGATGCGAAGTGGAGTGCCGTAATGTTGAAAGAAAATCAAAAGGGTGTTTACGACAGTTGAAGCTGTTTTGTCGTTTATGGGGTAGGCTTGTGTAAATTTCGTTAGTTCATCCCTAATAGTCAGTGCATGATTTCTAGATGGATACTCGAAGATGTCAATGTTAATACGTTCGAAAGGAGTCTTGGGTGTTTCCGTAATAACAAAAGGTGCACTTAGGTTTTTCCTACAGAACTTTACCTTTTGGCAAGTTTCGCAGGATTTGATGAATTGTTCTACAGTTTTAATTAAGCCGGTCCAATTGTATTTTTCCCTAATACGTCTGATAGTTTCGTTAATGCCACGATGGAGGTTGTTTTTACCAGAGTGGTATTGTTGTATTATTATAGGAATTTCGTCTTCGGTAGGAGTTGTAACAATGTTTTGGCAGATTTTCAGTTTGATTTCTTTGTCGGAGAGAATGAAAGATAAAATTTCAAGAATGGGAAGTTCTATGTTATTTTCTATGCAGTATGTTTCGGAGTCGTTGAATTGGTCTTGGTTGGTATAAATAATTTTGAAAAGATGTGAGACGACAGTTTCAGGGTCATAGGGCAAAGGTACAACTAAGTATTTTCTATGCCTGACAGATTTACTGGCCATGATGTTAAGAGTGTCATTACTGAAATTAGGGTCTTCTTCGAAAAAGTCATCAATAATTTTGTCGTGTAAGTCGTTAGTTTTGTTTTGCCAAAAGAATGTAACTATGCGTTTGTGGGACTTGTCTAGAAGTTGAGAATTGGATATTTCAATTTTAGAGTAATCGATTATTGACTCAGTTTTGTAGAGTTGAACAAATCGATTAAACTCAGCGATAATTCTTTCGTCATGTTCGTCGTCATTGTCAGAGTTTTCATGTTGTTCGGAGTCAGTTTCGTTGTTAGCGAAAATTTTGATTTTGGAAAGGAAATCAGCACATTGCTTGAAATGGTTGATTTTGATGCGAGAAAGAGCATCTGCGTTTTGGTTTACCTTGCCGGGCTTGTACTCAATCTTATAATTGTATTCCTCTAGCTTAAGGCGCCATCTGGCTAGACGACTGCCAGGATCTTTGATGGAAAAGAGCCAAGTAAGCGGACGGTGGTCACACAGCAGTGTAAACCTTCTCCCAAAAAGATACGGTCTGTAGTGCTTAACAGCCCAAACTATGGCCAACAATTCTCGTTCGATGGTGGAATATCGTGTCTCTGCAGCACAGAGGGTGCGAGAAGCGTATGCAACAGGGAGATCTTTTCCCACGGGGCCTTGAGAAAGAACCGCTCCAATAGCAAAAGCACTAGCATCAGTAGTGAGCAGGAAGGGTTCTTCAAAGTTTGGATATATCAGGATTGGGTCAGATACAAGGGCTTGCTTCAGTTCATCGAAGGAAGACTTGCAATCTGCGTCAAAGATGAATTTGACGTCTTTTTGGAGTAGTTTAGTCAGAGGTTTAGAGATCTTCGCAAAATTTGGTATGAAGCGTCTGTAATACCCAGCGAGACCAAGAAAAGATTTGATGTCTTTCGGAGTTTGGGGTTGCGGAAAGTTCTGAATACATTCAACTTTTGAAGGGTTTGGTTTTACACCTTCTTGTGTGATAAGGTGGCCAAGATAAGCCACTTCTTTACGAAGAAATTCGCACTTATCAGGTTGAATTTTTAGGTTAGACTTCCGAAGTCGTTTAAAAACTTCTGTCAACCGGGAAATATGTTCATGGATGGTCGGAGAGTAGACGATGATATCATCCATATAGACGAGACAACGTTCATTCTGTATACCGAGAAGAATATTGTCCATGACCCTCTGAAAAGTAGAAGGTGCATTTTTTAAACCAAATGGCATACGAACAAATTCGTAATGACCATTTTCGACAGAAAAGCCAGTCTTAGGAATATCTTCCTCTTGGATTTCCAACTGGTGGAACCCGGAAGCGAGATCCAGTGTCGAAAAATATTGACACTTTCCAAGTTGGTCGAGAAGATCAGAGATATTTGGCAGAGGATATTTATCGTCTACAGTCAATTCATTTAATTTCCTGTAATCGATAACAACTCGCCACTTTTGTTTACCAGAAGCATCGAGCTTCTTGGGGACGACCCATACAGGGGACGACCAAGGAGATGAGGAGTGCCTAATGATACCTTGTTCAAGCATTTTTCCAATTTGGGTTTTCACTTCCTCTTTATGGACTTGAGGATATCTATATGATTTAGTGAAAACGGGCTTTGCGTTATTCGTATCAATCGAATGTTTAACCTCGTTAGTGAAAGTCAAGACGTCACCTTCAAGATAGAAAATGTCTTGAAATTCCAAACAAAGATCAGTGATTTGTTCGCGTTCTTCGTCATTTAGATGTTCAGTTCTAATTTGTTTTCTAATAGTCGAGTTTCTGTCTATGTATTGGGATTTATGATAATCGTCTGTATTGAAATTCAGAAGAGGGTGAGTTTTGTCAAGTGGTTCCAGTTTTAAATCAGAAAAAGTTACTGTTTTGGGCATCGCGTTAGCGTTGATAATGGAAGTTAGAAATTCACCTTTTGAGTTAATGTGTACGAGTGCGTTTGGAAGTCGTACTCTGTCAATTTCTTGAGTTGGTAAGATGGCGTCGATGTTAGAAAGATCGCATTTAAGTTTAAAGATCTTTTCTGTGCGTGCCTCAATAGTTATTTTGTTTTGTGTGGGTGTTTGTGAAGTAATATTTGGCTTAACATTGGGTGTGTCGGGTACATCAGTCAAGGGTTGATCGTTATCGGGAACTTTGTGTAAAGGGATGGTTTTAAAATTTGTTATCAGCTGTTTAGATTTTAAGTCAACTATGCATTCATAGTGTTCGAGAAAATCTAAACCTAGTATGCCGTCAAACTCAATGTCCAAATCGTATATAAAAACTTTATGTGGGTTACGTGGAGCGAAAGGGATTAAAGTAGATTGTGAGATGGGGATGAGGAGTGCCTAATGATACCTTGTTCAAGCATTTTTCCAATTTGGGTTTTCACTTCCTCTTTATGGACTTGAGGATATCTATATGATTTAGTGAAAACGGGCTTTGCGTTATTCGTATCAATCGAATGTTTAACCTCGTTAGTGAAAGTCAAGACGTCACCTTCAAGATAGAAAATGTCTTGAAATTCCAAACAAAGATCAGTGATTTGTTCGCGTTCTTCGTCATTTAGATGTTCAGTTCTAATTTGTTTTCTAATAGTCGAGTTTATGTCTATGTATTGGGATTCATGATAATCGTCTGTATTGAAATTCAGAAGAGGGTGAGTTTTGTCAAGTGGTTCCAGTTTTAAATCAGAAAAAGTTACTGTTTTGGGCATCGCGTTAGCGTTGATAATGGAAGTTAGAAATTCACCTTTTGAGTTAATGTGTACGAGTGCGTTTGGAAGTCGTACTCTGTCAATTTCTTGAGTTGGTAAGATGGCGTCGATGTTAGAAAGATCGCATTTAAGTTTAAAGATCTTTTCTGTGCGTGCCTCAATAGTTATTTTGTTTTGTGTGGGTGTTTGTGAAGTAATATTTGGCTTAACATTGGGTGTGTCGGGTACATCAGTCAAGGGTTGATCGTTATCGGGAACTTTGTGTAAAGGGATGGTTTTAAAATTTGTTATCAGCTGTTTAGATTTTAAGTCAACTATGCATTCATAGTGTTCGAGAAAATCTAAACCTAGTATGCCGTCAAACTCAATGTCCAAATCGTATATAAAAACTTTATGTGGGTTACGTGGAGCGAAAGGGATTAAAGTAGATTGTGAGATGGGGATTTTTTCGTGGGTAATACCTTGAATAGTTACTCTTTCAGGAAATCTTTGGGTGAAATTTTTGACTGTATTTTCCTTGAAGATTGAGATACCAGCTCCGGTATCAATTAGAAGTTTAAATTTAGAAGAAGCGTCTAGAATGTAATAAAGATTTTTAGAGTTCACAGTAAGAAGTGGGCTTAGAGAAATAGTTGCTCCGGGAAGTTTAAGTCGGGGTTCAAATCGTCCAGATTGAGGTTTTGAATCTGGGTTTCGACTTCGCACAAAGTTGTTGTCGAATCGGGAGGTTGATCTAGGCTCGGAAGCGCTAGAAAATCCTGATAATCGTTACAATTAAAAGGCTCGACAGAGGTATCGTCAAGAGTTTCTTCGAAGCCTGAATAATTTTGACTATCATCCTCGTAGTCATAAGTATTGTAATTATCGGTATAATAATCCTAATATTGTGAGTAACCATCATTTTGATGTTGATTGAAATGATGTGTCCTTTCAGGACGGTTATTCGGGTTATTCTGTATAACCGAAGGACGAGAATAATTCGGGTTCATTTGAGACCTAAAAGGGGGTCTCTGGAAGTTTTGTGGACGAAACTGTTGTCCTTGTTGAACCGGGGGATTATTTGGGGGGAAGTTTGGCCTTGTTTGTTGGTTAGGCCCAACAGGATTTGGCCTATGGTTTTGATTGAATGTTTGAGAATTGTTTTGATTTTTCAATCGGCAATTTACGGCTATGTGGCCTAATCGACCACAATGAAGACACTTAGGAGGTTGTGTCGGCTTTCGTGTTTGAAAGTTGGGTTTGAGAGGAACAGATTTGTTCGTTTTCTGATCCTCGAAATAAGAAAGTTGAAGCTCTCTCCTAATCCGGGAGTGTGCCTCTAGAAGGTCTTTTGGGTTACTGGCACGAATTACCTGACCTAAACGGGGTTCTAATCCCGTAAGAAGGGTATTCATCACCATTGTATCCACTAGAGTGGTCTGGGCGTCTTTTTGTTCTGGACTAAGCCCAGCGGTTTTGTGGATACAGGAGTGCATTTTCGCACTCAAAACTTGGAGTCGATTATAAAATGTTAGTGGGGACTCATTTGAAAGTTGTTTCAGACGTTGTAGGTCGTGAATAAGGGAAGAGAGATCACGAGAATCTCCAAAGTGTAGGGTCAATAGTTGTTTGATTTCAAGGTACGATCCAGGGTTCCTTGAATTTATCAACTGCGCCGCTTTCCCTTTGAGTTTATTTTTGATATGGATCACCAACAAATACTTTTGATCCGCCGTGGACATGTTATAAGCGCAATTACACGCGTCTATAAAGGTTCCCAAGGAAATTTGGTCGCCTTCAAATTCAGGTATTACGGAAAATATTTCCGTTAACCGATATCTCTCGGTTTCGGTGGTAACCGGAGTTGGTGAAGCTTGTGCCATTTTTATCGATATAAATGAATTGGAGTGTAAAGTTTATAGAATAAAATGTTAAAGGGTATAGAGAATTAATAAACTGTTGAATACGTTAATGGGAATAACGATTGTTTGAATGATAGAACAGTATGGTATAAAATGTAAAGCAATTAAACGATAGATGAAAATATCAACTCAAATAAATCAATTATTCAGATAATAAATCAATAAAATAAGTAAATCAGATATATAAAATGGCAATAAAAGAAATAAAATAAATATATCAAATAAATCAAGTAATGAAATAGATCAATATTTCATTTAAATCAAATATATAAAAATCAAATAATAAAATCAATAAAAATCAATGAAATCAAATGTATTAAATCAAATTATTAAAAATCAATGCTCAATCAAATAATATTTACTTAAAACGAATGACGATTCACCATTACTTACATCAACAGGAACATTGAAAGCGCCGTGTTCTACGTTTGATTGCAGTGAGGACTTCTTTCAGGTTCGTTGTTCCGTTGAGGGATAGGAATCCGCCGCTACCAGTTAGAGTACTCGTGTTCTAGTAACGTTAGACGGATCCTACTGACTGCGCCAATTTGTTATATCACACTTCCAAAATTTCACTTTTTTAAAAAAGTCTTTATTTATACTTGCACAATTAATAAAACTTTTAATATAAACTTGAATATAATGAAAATAATAATAAAACTTTATAACAATAAAAAAGAAAAAAAATGAGTGTTAAACTAACTAGACAAATCTGTAAGTAACAATGAATACAGACATAAGGCAATTGAACAATTTATAACATAATAATGCCGACTAAGTTGTCGCAGCGTTTGCTGTTCTCACGGATGTACGTCGTCGAAGGTAACCTGAGACGACACGTGGATGCTGACTCAGCTTGGGAACTGTTGCTAGATGGTTTCACATAAGTCGATGGAATAACTTATATAACATATATATATATATATATATATATATATATATATATATATATATATATATAAATATATATATTATATCACACTTCTCATATTAAAGTTTTTAAAAAGATGTTTGTTAACTTTAACAAAATAGTAACTTTTTAAAATACGAAATACAAAATATAAATAATTATAATAATAACTAACTATAGACTGAGTTATAATGAATAAAGACTAAGTGAAATTCTACAATTTATAACATAATGAATGCTGAATCGGCACTGTCGACACGGCGATTCCCATGTCACACTGCACGTGTCGCTGAGTCAGCTGGGAACGACGAAATATAGTTGCTACATAAGTTCACCCAAAGTTCATGTTATAAACTTATATAACAACTTCCATCCATTTGAAAAAGTTGATGCTGTATTATCAACTTTTTAGAGAAGTTCTGAAGTTCTATGTCTTCGGTAGGGCTTAGTAGGCTGTGAAGCTTTCTTCTCCAGTTACTCTTTGCTGGACATGGTAATGGTGCTGGCTCGATAGTCAGATTTAGTAAAGTTACTCAATTTTTTCCGGATTGCTGTGGCGGTGAGCAAGACAACAACAGTTACTGCTAACACGATTGCACTAATTGTAAATAAGCAGGTATGTCACCAGTCACCTCTGGAGTACTGGCTGAGTTTATGACTGGCAATGTTAAGGTCTCGGACATCTAGTTATTGTAGTTTTAAGGGTTCAATACTGGGAAGTTAACTGACGGTAGGCATGTCGTCGCAGCAGTTGTAGGGGATATTTACTGGATGATATTTGAGTGTGATGTTATTTTTGGTGGTCCGTCTGGCATGGACCCTGGTATTGCCGATGAAGGCGTTGCAGTGGGGCTGATGTTCCATTAATGAATTAGTCGATACCTTTAGTGTGACACCTTCACCCTTGCATATTTGATGGTGATGGGCAAAGGTCTGGAGATGGAGATCAACCAGAGGTTTATGTTGATTCCTTGGATATTATAATATTCTGCAGATAATATCGAAGTTTTGCAGGTTGCGGGAAGTGTGATTGTCTATTGGATGTAGAATTGAGTTGGAACAAATTTTATGCTTTGTGTTTAATGGCTTGCAGTCAGTCTGGTCTTCGAAGGATGTATATATATATATATATATGTATATAATAACGAATCGTCATCTCTCGCGATAAATTTTGTTTTTTTTAAGTATGTGTTGAAACCCTATTCGATCATAAAATTGGGATAGGATAAAGGTGATAAAGAGTGTATTTACACTAATTCTATCAAATCGATGTACTGAGCAACATTTGAACTGTAAATAGGAAGTGGTAAATTATTTTCTTGGAGTGACTGAAAAATTTTTTGAAGGGAATCGACCAAATCTTCTGGACTTATAATCGAACCATGTAAAATTTTTAATCGGGCGAAAGAGACTGTAGTTGAAACATCGTTTAGAATGTTTTCGATAAATATATAGCTCTCCATTAGGCTTTCACAGAGATCCAGAATATTGATTTGGAATTAATGAAAGTCAAGATAATTTGAAATGTATAGAAGTGACTGTCTTATTTTCTCGATATTATTTGAGAATATTTTCTCTTCCGATTGGAATTTTTGTAAGGTATTGTTTTCTGTGAATTTACTTCTCAGAAGAAAATCTACTATATCTACTTGTCTCAGGGTACTTTCCCTGACTGAAGATGACAAACAGAAGTCGAAACAAGCTAAACTTTACAGGTTTTCGGACCAAAGAATACCTTTGCTTTCTTTGTGTACGAAAGACTTTGCTTTGTGTGTCCAAAGGGTCAACGCGCCGCGAACTTTGCGGAGATTTGCGAATCCCAAAGGAGTTTCACACTTTGCTTTGTCAAACGTAACACTAAGCGAGTAAACTGGGCCATCTGGATTCACCTTAACCTTGTGTTTTGGTATAAGATCTCACTATAGCTTTCGACCTTTCTGGGTCTCGTCAGTTAGGCGAAGAAGCCTAAGAGCTGGTAATTTATCATTAATTTGGTATTGTTAAGGCTTGTAATGAGTGAAGTACTTACGGATATTTGTTTTTTAATAGTTCTTGAGTTTGGTGTTGGTCTTTAGTAAGTTTGGTTATACAGTCATTTAGGTATTCACCATCTGCCGCATCTAAGTTTCCTGAAATGGCTTTCCAAACTGAGCCCAGTCCGTTAATAAGTCCTCGTTTTCTTCTGTTAGTAGTATAAGTTGGAGTATCAGCGAAAATGTCTGTATGTTTAGAGTTAACGGATTTTGAAATATGTTTCAAGAGGCTCACATGTGTCTGTATTTTTGGTTTAAATGATTCTGTGTTAGTTGTGTTTTCATTAATAGTTTCCAGAATTCGGTTTAGTATAGCGTCATTAGTTGAAATAGCATCTCTGAAAGAATTTTTGCGTATCGCGGTATTCAAATGGTCCATTGAATTTGTTTTCGGATTTGTTTTTAATCTGAGATTCCTTCACGTAAACTTTGTCCGTTTGGTTAGTTGAAACATGTTGGTCGAATCGGACTTTTGATTTTTGTTTTTGTTGGTCGGTTTTAGCGCGGCCAAGTCTATAATAGTAATTCATTCATTCCCTAACGTATTTGGAAATGAGTTTTTCCTGATCGTATATTGTTTCCGGTGGACTACTAAAAGTGTGCCTAAAAATTAGTTCGTAGGTCGTAAAACCGGTAGTCTTGTTTTTAGTATTGTTGTAGCAGATAACTAAGGGAGGACGTTGAATTTATGTTCGTCCGGATGTTCAGCTGTATTTGCCTTTATCATTTCCGCTAAAAAAGTCGCGTGAAACCTTTCAATAGAACCGTTTGAGTCGGGGTGGTGGACGTTTGAGAATGATAACTTCATGTCATATAGTTCGCACAGGTCCCTAATTAGAGTATTGTCAAATTCACGTCCATAGTCGCAATGGATGCGAAGAGGTGTACCGTAATGTTGGAAAAATATTAAGAGGGTGTTTACGACTGTTTTAGCTGTTTTGTGACCAGTAGGGTAAGCTTTAGTAAATTTGATGAGTTTATCCCTAATAGTCACTGCGTAGTTTCTCGTTGAATATTGGAAAATATCAACATTGATAAGTTCGAAGGGTGTTTTTGGTATTTCGGTTATGACAAAAGGAGCACTTAAGTTTTTTCAACAGAACTTTACCTTTTGGAAAGTTTCGCAGGAGTTAATAAATTGCTCTACACTTTTGATTAGTCCAGTCCAATTATACTTTTCCCTAATATGTCTAATGGTCTCGTTAATTCCACGATGGAGGTTATTTTTGCCGCAGTGGTACTGCTGCAGTATTACGGGAATTTCGTCTTGTGAAGGAGTTGTCACGATATTTTGACAACTTTTAGTTTTACGTCTTTGTCTGCAAGTATAAAGGATAGTGTTTCCAGAATTGGTAGTTCAACGTTGTTTTCAATACAGAACGTTTCGGATTCGTCGAACTGGTCTTGGTTGTTATAGAGGATGTTGAAAAGATGTGAGACAACTGTTCCAGGATCAAAGGGTAATAGTACAATTAAATATTTTCTATGTCTTACAGTTTTACTCGCTAGCACGTTAAGAGTGTCAGTAGTGAAGTTTGGGTCTCATTTTGTCATGCAAGTCATTGAGTTTATTTTACCAGAAGAAAGTGACTATTGGTTGGTGAGATTTGTCTAGGAGTTGGGCTTTAGAAATTTCAAATTTTGAATAATCGATTATCGACTCTAGCTTGAGGCGCCATCTGGCTAGATGACAGCCAGGATCTTGTAGCAAAACCTGGTCGAGAGATATATTTTGTTGGTTACACAATACACCTCTCTCTCACCTGTCTTGGCGATATTGTGCCGGTAGACTGCTCAGTTAGTATCCGGTGGCGTGAGTTCGTTGTTCAGTTGGCAGAAGGACTACGCAAGGGCGCCAGGCCAATGGACACACACAGTTTACAAGAAAAACGACCAAATAACTAACATTTAAAATTTATTCTTGTTTTTTTTTTAAATTAACAGAATTTCCTATATATTTGTCGGTATCAAAGAACAAAATTAAACAGTCTATATATGCATGAATTAGTTCGAGTGAAGTTACAACAAATATAAATAAATATAATAAATAATCTATACATTGTTGCCTTACAAAATACCCTTGGTAGGAATATCCTTCTGTTGTGGTTGGCCTGCTGTTCAAGGTCCTGATCCTGGAGCTATATGCCAACCAGCAGCCGGGGTTCCAATAACTCAGGGCGGCCAGGAGTTGCCACTGTCCTACCAGAGGACAAGTCGAATCAAGGAGTACTGCCAGAGTACTGCTCCCTTGATTTGAGGCTAGTGCTTACTTATCTGGGCACTCTTAGCCCCGGGTCATAGCATACATGAAAATGTTATTGGCCAATTAGTAATAGCCCTTAGAGTATAGATACTGAATTTTCCCCCTGACTAGTATAGGCATATATATGCTCTATAGGATCGGTTCGGCATGTGTATGAGGTGAGGCACCCTACCTTAGTTTTCCCTAACTTCTTCACCCTAAACTAACTATTTGAATACTACCAAAAATGAAGGAAAAATACTTTAACTAATAAAAGTAAATTTGAAACGCTTCAAATTCTAAGTAAAAATAGATAACGATAAGACTTAAGGTAAATTGCAACTGCTAGTTATAGTTTCAAACTAATTTAGATTTAAATAACAAATCAATTCTTAATTACAGGTAAATTTTAACGGCAAATCAGATATATAAACAATTACGTTTGAGAGCTAATAATGTGTTTAAAGATAACGGTATAAAAAAATTATATTCAAGATCTAATCATGTACCTTCTAATCCGACAAACCGCTTGACGACTGACGAAAGCGAATTTCCGCCGAGATTATGGGAAAATTCAGTAACCTAAATTTAAAATCAAAGTAAGGTACTTTAGAATTTATATGTTAAGAAACGATAAAAATGTTTATTGCATCTATATTCATAAACATATTGAAAAATCAGATGTAAAATCTGGTCATATACAGCTCCCCCCAAGTTAAACAATTAATATAAAGAAAACTAGGCGTAACAAAATGCCCACAACCTGCTTGGCCCTCTACTACAAACTCAGAGAAAGGAAAAATTAACTATGTGATTTATCTATAACCAAGCAGACAAGCAACCAATCTGGGCCAATGAATAATGAAAGACCAGCGAGTGATTTAAAAAAAATAATATATTTACTGGTATATCTATATATAAATCAACTTCAATAAAATAGAAATATATATGAAATACTGAACAAAATAAAAAAAATAGAAATTTTAAGCCACTCACATGATCATCCTTAGTCGCACTCCAACCCAGTTGGAAAGCTTCGTCAGCTACTAAATTTAGGCACACAGGAGATTTCGTCTAGTGGATCAATTTGTCCTTTCATGAATTTTGATAGATATCGTCAATCAAACTCTCCAGATTCACCAATACCTAAAAATGCAAAAGAGGCCGGCAATAATTGTTCCCTTTTTATATATTTTTTTATCACGATACGTGTGAAATCTCTAGCAACTAACGATGGCTTACCCACGCCAACTATGTTGCAGATGCAAAGCAAAAAAAATACAAAAAATTTAATGAACCACGCAGTTAACCAGAAACGATTTATCGTTGCAATAAAACGCGGTATATCGATGAATATGAAACCAGATTCACCCAAGATTTCTTTCCAAAATTATTAATAGATACGATAAAATATGAACTATAGCCGATAAAAAAAAAATTCGTTACATAGATCAAATTATACTGATAAGCTGAATCTGCTTAATTACAATCAAAAATACGGTAATAAGGAAAATGATAAATTAAACAAATTCTAGCTGATATTTTTATTATGAAGAATGATTTTTCCCCAGAAAAAGAAATAATATCTCAGAATGAAATTCACTCACGTGTCGTCAGTTTGGTAGCTTCCTTCAACATGTATTTCTCCCACCTGTCCAATCATAGCAGCAAAGAAAGGAAATTACATGTTAAATTTCAAATTTTATTGAGCGCGAAAGCACGAATAATAATAAAGATATTTTGGATAAAAGAACAAAGCAAAATTTTACTAATTAAATCGTAGATAAAATTTTATTAATGACAATTTCCTTCTTCCCAACAAAATTATATTTATTTAATATTTCCAGTTTGGACGGAAGTTACATCAAAATAGCACGTGATGTTCGTTCTGTCAAGATATTATCGCGCTAAATCATAGGGACAGAGTTGGACTATTTTCCAATCGAATTAACTGTTATCTAATACTATAATACTATAATATATATATATATATATATATATATATATATATATATATATATATATATATATATATATGTAATTGAGTTCTGGAAAACGGCTCTAACAATTTCGATGAAACTTTCCCATTTGGAAGTTTTCATGGATAGAAATCGATTGGCGAGGGTCTCATCTTTAGGGAAAATCGTTTTACAGAGATATTAAATTATTTAAAAAATTATTGACAGTTTGACAATCAAGGCTGCTTTGTAATTTCACGGCGTTCAATACAGGATAATTTGATAACCTACGTAAGAGTGAGACTCCTATTGTAAAAATTCTTTTAATACAGGGTGATTTGGTGACCTATTTGAGAGTGAACCTTTTTAAACATTCTTTCAATAAAAATTGTGTTTGTATGTTGCGAACGTGTAACTATATTATGCCTCCGTCATATTTTCATAGTATTATATTTTTATACCTAGACATTTCAAGATTTCAAAGTGAAAAAATTAGAACGGTAGGCAATTTTTGGATGAGTAAGATATAATATGAATTGGTGGTGTAAAATTATAATTATACAGGGTCTTTCAAAATATGTTAGATGATCCTTAAGAGTTGCTATGCAGGATATGGTTAAAATATAGCGTCAAATGGAATTATAGTATAGTTAGAAAAAAAGCGAGAAAAAATAATTTTATAGGGTACCCCATAAACAGTTGAAAATTAATGATAGCCGACCTACAGGGCGAAGTAAAAGTATTGTTATGCAGGGTCGCTAAAAAATGTTAATAGAATGTTATACCTATAGGGTAGCTTATTAGCATTTGCATTTACAGGGTGGTTGCAATATAGGATGTACTGAAATTATAATATTGTATTTGTATGTTCCGAACATGTAACTATTTTAGGCCTCCATCATATTTTCCTAGTATTACATTTTTATAGCTAGACATTTCAAGTTTTCAAGGTGAAAAAATTGGCATGGTAGGTAATTTTTGGATGAGTAAGATCTCATGATTTGATGATACAGGGTTTAACAAAATATGTTAGATGGTCCATAAGAGTTGCTATGCAGGATGGTTAAAATATAGCGTCAAATGGAATTATAGTATGGCTAGAAAAAAGCGAGAAAAAATAATTGTGTAGAGTACCCCATCAGCAGTTGGGAATTAATGATACCTCACATACAGGGCGGAGTAAAAGTACTGTTATGTAGGTCGCTAAATAAATGTTAATAGAATGTTTTACCTATAGGGTAGCTTATTAGCATTTGCATTTATAGGGTGGTTGCAATATAGGATGTACTGGAATTATAATTATACATGGTGGTTCAAAAAAAATTACAATAGGTGGCCATATACAAATACATATACAGGGTAGTTAAAACATATGGTGGTGTGAAATTATAGTTATACAGTGTGATTTAAAATATGTTATATTAGGTGGTCTGTAAAAAGTTGCATATCTAAGGTGGAACGGAATGATAGTTATAGAAAGTGTTTACAAGTTACAATATAAATGAAAGAATTTGGAAACAAAAGTGTTTGTATAATGGCCAAAAGCGGTCGCATATACTGAGTTGTTGGAATATAGAATCGAGTGGAAGTGTAGAGTGATCAAAAAAATGGGTTTTTCATAAGAAGTTGCACATATAGGGTGGTTGAAATATAGGGGGAGTTGAATTGTAATAACACCATGTAAATAAGAAATGTTAGAAAAAAATATTATGTTAGGGGAGTTTAAATTGTTTACATAGCAAATGTCCGATTATTTGGGTATAGTACGTTTATGACAAAACCTTGAATTTACGAGTGAAGCTCGGTCACCCAGGTACTTTAGCAATTAAAAGCGAAAAAGCGATTGCGTAAGTGACTAAAATATGAGAATTTACTTACGTGTTTATTAATTAAGGTAAAGACACTGGTTTATTACGGTAGAACTCAGTTCAGAAAACGATATAATTAGAAAAGTGATTTGAAAAATAAAAAAAGTAATTTATTAATGCGACAAATATTAGTAAATATCAATGTAACTGGGAGAACGGCAATTCACCCGTTACAATCTTTGATAGAGAAGAGCCAAGTAAGCGGGCGGTGATCGCAGAATAAAGTAAACTTTCTCCCAAAAAGATAAGGTCTGTAGTGCTTGGCTGACCAAACAATGGCTAACAGTTCCCGTTCGATAGTGGAGTATCGAGTTTCTGCAGCGCAGAGATTACGGGAAGCATATGCTATAGGAAGATCTTTTCCTACGGGGCCTTGTGAGAGAACCGCTCCAATTGCAAAAGCACTAGCATCAGTAGTGAGCAGGAATGGTTCTTCGAAATTTGGGTAGATCAAGATAGGGTTAGATACAAGGGCTTGCTTGAGTTCGTTGAAGGAAGACTCGCAGTCTGCGTCGAAGATGAAGTTGACGTCTTTTTGTAGGAGTTTTGTTAGAGGTTTCGAGATCTTAGCGAAATTGGTTATGAAACGTCGGTAATATCCGGCGAGACCAAGAAAAGATTTAACATCTTTAGGAGTTTGGGGTTGAGGAAAATTCTGGATGCATTCAACTTTTGAAGCGTTTGGTTTCACTCCTTCTTGGGTGATAAGATGACCTAGGTAAGCAACTTCCTTACGGAGAAACTCACACTTGTCAGGTTGAATTTTTAAGTTTGACTGTCTAAGACGTTTAAAGACTTCTGTCAAACGGGACATATGCTCAGCTCATGGATTTTTGGTGAATAAACTATGATGTCATCCATGTAAACAAGGCAACGTTCATCTTGGATACCCAAAAGAATGTTGTCCATGACGCTCTGAAAAGTAGAAGGTGCATTTTTCAAACCAAATGGCATATGAACGAATTCGTAATGGCCATTGTAAACAGAGAAACCGGTCTTGGGAATGTCTTCCTGAAGGATTTCCAACTGGTGAAACCCGGAAGCGAGATCCAGTGTCGAAAATTATTGACACTTACCAAGTTGGTCGAGGAGATCAGAAATGTTGGACAGAAGATATTTATCGTCTACTGAGTTCGTTTAACTTCCTATAGTCGATAACAACTCGCCACTTTTGCTTACCAGAAGCATCGAGTTTCTTGGGGACGACCCATACGGGGGCAGGACCAAGGAGAAGAAGAGTGCCTAATAATGCATGATCAAGCATTTTGGCAATTTAGGTTTTCACTTCCTCCTTATGGACTTGAGGATATCTGTAAGATTTTGTTAAAATAGTGTTTTGTCCGAATTTGTTCCCTGATAATAAGGTTTTTGTCTAAGTTCTATAGATTCAGAGTAATCGTGTGTACTCAGGTTTAAGAGAGAGTTTTTATGGTCAAGGGGTTCTAAATGAAGATTGAAAAAGTTAACAGCTTTGGGCATTGCGTTTGCGTTTAATATCGAAGTCAGGCATTCTCCCTTTGAATTAACACGTATAACTGCGTTGGGAAGTCGTACTTTGTCAATTACTTGTGTCGGTAAAATTGCAGCGGTATTTCACATTTAAGTTTGAAAATTGGTTTGGTTCGTGCCTGGATTGTTAATTGATTATTATGAGTAGAGGCGGCTGTCCCTTAAGCGTGCTGAACCACCAAATTTAATAAGCTTTTATTAAGGTTAAAAATTAAAACAAAATGTTTAATAAATATCATTTCAATACCAACGAATTTATCAAAAAACAATTTAAGCTCTAATCCAAACTTGTATTAAGACTTATTTTAGCTTGAAAGAATATTTCACCGTGCACTTCGGCTAGCGCACTGTGAAACTTATATAGCTTCTATAAGATAACACGCTTAGCGGGTGAGATAGAAGATAGTTAATGCAAACTATATGGAGTAATGGCCTGATTCTCGTACGCCGGATGTATCCGAACGTTTCAATAATTAAATTTTTTGTTTACGTGATTTAATTAGTGGTTGCTTTGTTTTTGTCCTCGTAGACTATGAAAGAATATTTAATATACAGTGTGTGTGTGTGTGTTTACATAACTGTGAAAATGAGTATCAACTTTAACATTAGATATAAAATTGGCTGGTCCATATCGTAATTGAAAACAATAGTGCAAAATGAAAAATAAAGTATTTACAGGAAGTTTTAAAAGTAAAATTTATAATAAAAAGAAATGGTTGTGTAGATGCATCAATACATTATTTTGTTTTCCTTGCATTATTTATGACGGGGAATCAATTTGGACTGAAACTGCAGTAAAGGATTAAAACGTTTCTTAGAAATACGATGTCTCAAGACTGGCTAAATGCTCTTTTTGTGCTTAGTATTGAAAAAAAAATCTTTCACGGCCAGACTTTAATAAAAAGGTCATTGAACATTTCGTTTTCGAAGAAAATCGATGACCATTTTAATTAATAAAAAATAAATGCAGTATTAGCAAAGCTCTGGTTTGTTTTCTTGCATCTTTGAATCCCAATATTTGACCAGTAAAGTGCACATACCAGTTTCATAACCCACCAGCCGCCACTGTTAGTTAGATAGTTTTAAAGTTAATAATTAATTAATTTAAGTCGATAATACATTCGTAATGCTCAAGAAAATCAAGACCTAATTTTCCATCAAATTCAATATCTAGATCGTAGATAAAAACCTTATATGGATTACCTAGAGCGAACGGAATGAGGGTGGATTGTGATATCGGGATTTTCTCATGAGTAATGATCTTTGTGAGAAGTTTTTGACAGTGTTTTCTTTGAAAATGGAAATACCACTTCCGGTATCAATTAGGAATTTAAATTTTCCAGAAGCGTTATTGATATAATAAAGGTTTTTGCAATTTACTGTCAGAAGAAGACTTGGTCGGGGTTGAAATCTTTCAAATTCAAGTTCTGTATTTGAGTTTGACATCTGAAAGGGTAGCTGTCGAATCGGGGAGCTGATCTAGGCTCGGAAGCGCTAGATAATCCTGGTATTCGTGAGCACTGAAAGATTCGAGAGGGGTATCATGTACTATTTGGTCATATGTTATAATAGAAATTCTGCTGGTTATTATCAGTATAATAATCATAGTTATTTGCAGAATATTCAGCATAGTTGACATTTTGATGGTTGTTAAAGTAGTGGGTGCTTTCGGAACGATAATTTGGGTTTGTCTGTATTACAGATGGTCGAAATTGGTTAGGCTTGAAAAGAGATCTTTGGAAGTTATTTGGTCGGAATTGTTGACTTTGATGATTTGTGTTATTGTTAACAGGATTTGGCCTCGATGATTGGTTCGGCCCAATGAAATTTGGTCTACTATTTTGGTTAAAACGCTGAGTGTTATTTTGATATCTTAGGAGGTGGAGTTAGTTTTTTAGCCTGAAAAGATGGCTTAGATGGAACAGATTTATTTACTTTTTGTTCCTCAAAATAAGATAATTGAAGTTCTCTTCTTATACGAGAATGTGCCTCAAGAAGATCCTTCGGATTAATAGCACTGATAAGTTGGCCTAATCGGGGTTCTAAACCGGTAAGTGGGTGTCTAAAACCATGGTGTCAACGAGAGTGGTTTGAGCGTCTTTCTGCTCAGACTAGGAGCTTTTTGGTGCATTTTCGCACTCAATACTTGAAGCCTATTATAGAATGTTAGGGAGACTCATTGGATAGTTGTTTTAACCGTTGAAGCTCGTGTATTAATGAAGAAAGATCACGAGAAGTGAAGAGTTAAGAGTTACGACGCGAGGTTTCTAGAGTTAATTAACTGCGCCGCTTTTCCCCTTAATTTATTTTTAATGTTAATTTTCAAAAAGTATTTTTGTTCGGCAGTAGACATGTTATAAGGACAATTGCACGCATGTATAAATATGGCCAAATAAATTTGGTCGCTTTCAAACTCTGGAATTATTGAAAATATTTCCGACAACTTATATTTTTCAGTTTCTTCGACAACAGTGTTGTTCTGTGCTTGAGCAATTTCGATTTAATAGAATTCAATAACGAAAAAGGTTCAAATCAAAATAATAAAATAGTATAGAAAATAGTATCAATAAAATAAATAGTGTAAAAATCAATAATCAATACATTTTTAGATGGGGCAATGCCAAGGTTAATTGAATGATTGAAGATATATAATTAAATAAATGTGAGCAAAATTAATAAATCAAATAATTCACTCAATCGAAAATGCAATCAATATCACTAATTCAATTCACTGAATTGAATAAATATTAAAAAATCAAAATATCAAAATCATTCAAATATTAGATCAATTATAAAAAATCTTAAACGTTAGACGATTCACTTCTACTTCGCTCCTAAACCACACAACCGTTTACCCTTAGGCGAATTTATATAATGTCTCTACTTGTGTAGTTCACTGCTCAAATTAATAACAAAGTTTTGCTGAGTTATTAATTTACGTAAAAATATAAAAATTTTGTATTATTTGGAAACAAAAATAAGAAAAAAAATCTAAACATTAAAATGTAAACTCTCAAAACAAATAAAATTATTATGCTTATTTACAAACAATAACAACCCTGTGCCTTAGTGCCTGTGATAACAAAAATTTAAAACATCCATTCATGGATTCGTTGAACATAAAACTTTCCGACCGAATTTTAAAATAATACCTACATCTCATCAACCAAACGGCTCTTTCCTCTCAACTCACCACTGTCCCGAGCCAAGGTGACCGTACCGGTGGAAAAATTGAACGAGTCAGCGAGTCTCTACGTCGTGATTGAATGTTGAACGTTCAGCACATCCGATGACTCTCGACTCGCTCGAGCTGAATGATTCTATTAATGGCGAACTAAACGAGCTCATTGACTAAATAGTGCCGCTCATTCGCGACACATCCAGAGGAGTCGTTCGTTTTGAACCCATATATATATATATATATATATATATATATATATATATATATATATATATATATACATCCTTATATCAATTCTGATCCAAACGGTAAATCATACAAACCTGCAACAGATAGAAGTAATGAATATATATGAAAACTAATTAAATTTTATTATTTTGATGATGGATGTTGTATCCAAATTTGAATTATATACTTTGAAATTTTGAAAACCAAAATCGAATAATTACAAGACTTTCATTACCATCCTGAACCCTTATATTTTCCAGACTTTTCTGACCCAATATACAGGTATGGAAAACGTTTGACTGGGGTCGGAGAATGCTAACGTTAAACAAGGACGGAACTGCTACTATATGCATGAGACGAGGATTGCCGTTTTAAGTACGTCTGTTTCACGAGCATTCAAGGTAAAGCACGAGAATATCGTATGGAAGGCGGGGCATCGATCGTCACAGTCACAGAGCGACCGTCCGTCTCTTTCCTCGTCAGTAAGGTTTTATCAACGAAGGAGTATGATTATTTACACAAATAATACGGATTTCGGAGCATTTTTCCTTTTCATGATTTTTGCGATGAAAAATTAATTATCCGCTATTACGCGAGAACGAAAACTTAACATTTTTTCTGTTTTAAAAATGAAATAAAATAGATACTCTTAAAAATAAAATAAATTAGTAACTGTTAAAAAAATTGTCAATAAGAAATTAATCATTAACCTTATAATTATTTACAACATATCGTATCTTTTATTTTTAAGCGATTGGAATCGTCGGAATGTGGTGATAAGAAAAAAGTATTTATCACCCGAACTCGTCCGAACTGGCGTCACACCCACTTCATTCTCCTGGTGCGTATTGCGTTGATTGATTCAAAATCGCATGGGATTCTACCCGACCCCAGAGAACGAATTTCCACACCTGTATACATTTTGATATACGAAAACCTACAATCTTGAACCGCTGCATGGTTGTCAGATTTGGGGATTCTCTACTAGTGAAATCGTCGAATGTTTATGAATTGAGGTCAAGGTCGCTGTCGCTGACCGCTGTAAAGCTTAGAATTGTTAATACTGAATACATTTAAATAGTCCACATGGAAATATTATTAAACACTTATATAAAGCGAGTTAACGTTTGGTAGAGGGTTTGATGGGTTCTTAATATCCTCTAGAAAAATATTCCGAAAATCATATTAATTATCACATAAACAATTAGAAAAGTTTTATAAGCAAAAAAGGAGAAGGGAATTTAATATAAAACTGTCTGTCCAACTAGTCAATCTCTCTCTACTTTGTTCATAATTTTAATTTAGCTTTGAAAGCGAGGTCTTATCTCCGAATGAAATTCATTTAAATGCACTTCATTCGGCAATAAGAACTCTTACTAAAAGAAATTACTTATTGTAATTGTAAGAACGACTACTTGCATTGAATTTTCCATATTACAATAAATGAAGGGATAGCTCATATAAACTTTTAAATGTGTTGATGAGAAGACAATTGCTAGTAAAAACAACAGATATTTTTGTTATAAGTTGTAGATTATGTTGTTTCACAATTCACAGAGCTGTTATATTGCTGATGGTATCTACATGAATGAATAAATATAAAGGTTACTGTACGAATATCCTTATAAATTCACTCTGGGGTCCGTCTGTCAGATCTTTTTCTCGAAAACTATATGACATAGAAATTTGAAATTTGAGACGGTGACAAATTCTGATGAGGAAATAAATCGCTCATCAATAATTTAATATTTTCACTTTTTAGAATAATATGTGGGTAAGCTTGGTACCAGTAGTTTTTTTTTAATCAACCAATCGTGTGTGGTGGTACTTGAAAGGTTTCTATAAATATGTTTTTAGAATTTTAAGTTCAGTTGTTTCAATGATATAGCTAATAATTTCCAAAAAATGACCGTTTCCCTCTGTTCTTCGGCATCTCTTAAGCTAGAATATTTGTTTTAAGAGGGTAAGCATTTATTCGGGTTCGAATTTATTTATTTTTCTGAATAAAAAATTACTAATTATGTTTTAATAACTGTAACCATACATATGTTACATAACATTTATGTGTTCGATATGCTTAAACTTTTTTTAGTATTTTCAAACTATAATTATTTATCAAATCGTGTATCAACATTATATTAGGCTAGCCTACAAGTTGAGAATGGTGTTAATACAACATAGTATGATTAAAAATATGTGGATTGGTTCATTCGATTCAGAATGATGTCTAGATCATTGTGATAAAAAATTAAATTAGCACATAGAAAATTCCAAAAGTTATAAATAATTGAAGAACCTAAATAAATAGTATTTGGTTTTTCGCTTATAGTTCGTAAACTTTTAATATTTTTGAATTTTGAAAGATAATTAAAGACCAGGAAATTTACAAAAAAAGTTCCGACTCCCGAAACTGTATCTTCATTATTTATAATTTTAATTTAACGCTGAAAACAGCCTTCCGCACGGCATTGTTAGGTTGCGCGCACGACCTCGAAACCTAGTACGTGCTTAAAAACATATTTTTAACCTACTTATAGTAAATTGAAAAATCTAAAAAATGTGGTCTAATTTAAACATTGTAAAGAATTGAGTCCCGTTGATTTTTTTAATTTAAGTATATTTTTCAATAAATTAAACAATTGTAAATTAACAAAATTTTCTCAAACTTCCTTTATCGTTCTTAACTAAAAAAAAAAATGTTTAAATAATTGCCGTAATTTTTTTCGCTTCCTGGAGCCTTGCTTATATACATAAAAAACAAGACTGCGTCATAAAAGTATTACAAATTTTAATACTTTGTTTATAATAATTTTTGTAAATTACTAAAAAAAAAGAAAAAACACAATAATATTTTGTTTATAAGCAAATGGATTATTTTAATATGTAAAATAAAAGATTTTTACAATTTTGTAGAGAAATTTGTGTTTTGGAAAAAATTTTTTTGCTTAATAATAATTTTTAATTATTCAGAATAGTTTTTTATATATATCTATCGTTTAAACTATTATTTAAGAAATTTTATTTTTAAATAATAATTGACTTTTCTCTACAAAATGACGAACTACAGTTTTTTATTAACAAATTCATTGTTTATTGAGTTAACAATTTGTTATAAACAACTTTTAGTTTTTGGTGAAAATAATAAAAATTACAAAAACCACCTTGTGCAGTAAAATACCAAAAAAATGTATTCGATATTTTATGCATTTTTGAAAATATACGTGCTACAAAAGTTGCAGCAGCTGATCCATTTCTTAAATTTGAAGCTAATATATATAACTTATAAACTATTAGATATACAAACTTTTGCGGCTTCTAACTCAGTAAATAATGCGAATTGTTATTGACCTTTAAGGCAATTTTGTTAAGCTATAAATTATGTTGAGTTGCAGTTGTTTATTTGTTTTTTATTTGATTTTGTTATCAGCTATTATTATTTTTCTATTACTAAAACTTGTTTACTCCAGCTGCATAATGTCTGGCTGCACCAAAAGTTGCAGCTGCAGGAAAGCTGGGATGAAATATACGCCAGCCTGTGCAAATTCGAAAAGTACACAAATGCATCAGATATTGTTGAGAATACAAATGATCACGATGAAGATGAAACTAACGACTGTGATGATGATGTAGATGGTAATTTCGAGTACGGCATGTTCATCGATCCACAGAATGCAAAGAAGACAGATTATAGAAAAATTGTCCAAGGAATCGAGTCAGATTCAGACTCCGATTATGATGGAAACACTGAGCCAGATGAGACAGGAATAGGAGAACAAGAAATGGAAGAATTTAGGGATCAAAGAGAACAAGAAGAAGAAGGAGAAGAAGAAGGGGAACAAGAAGAAGATGAGCAAGACGCCAAAAACTCACCATGTACCAAAAGAAAAGTAATGACTCATTAACTTCCAGATCAAAAGCACTTCAAAACTCCCCCCTCCCCCCCTTAAAAAAGTAAGGAAACAACAAACATAAATTAATTTTAACTGCAACTTTTTCCAGTACTACTAATAAACTAGCACAGTACTTTTTCACATATAAGCAGGCTCTTGGCAAAACAGTGCTATCCTTGGAATTACAATTAAAATATAAAAATTATTATTGCACACTTTTCCTTAATTTAAAAATATCTGGTTATTGACAACAGTTAAGGCATCATTTTGGATGATTGACAATCTTGATCTTGAACTACCTGTACTAATTGACTATCTCGGGATTTTAAATTAAAAAAGCCATTGTAACATAAAATTTATTTATAAATCTATAAAATTACAAAACAAAGAGTATTATTCTTTTAACAAAAACTAAAATTAAAAATTTGCCATTGGAAATTTTAGTAACTATTTGACAACGGTACTTTTAATTTTCCGCTGTAGATGTTGCATACCATAGCTTTAATTGACGTCCACTTTTTGTCCTTAAAAAACTCTGGTTTGGAAGCTGTAAGTGTTTCAACCTCTACACGTTTTGGAGGTATTTTGTTTTTAATATGATCTGCAAAGTACTAGATATTATTATTTTTTCTGGCTGATCATTTCATTCTCCCTCTTCATCAAATACTTCTGCAGACGCCTGAAATTAACAAAAAAAAACTGTAATAATTTTATTAAGAACAGAGCAATTTAATTGATAACCGTACCGGAGCCTCACTAAGTGAAGTTACAACATCAACATTAGGTAAACACTGATTTTGCTCCTTAATTGGGATATACGGGTAACTTCCATTAGTCACGGTTCTTGTTTAGAAGCATCAATACAATCACCATCAGAAATCATGCTAGGCATTTCTGATGGTATGTGTTCACCTAAATCTTGAGCTATTATTGTATTACTAGTCACATTTGACACGGACTGTTGAGGAGACAAATTATAATCTGATTCTGTATTTATTCTTCCTGGACTTTCATTCAGAGTGTTTTGTTGCTTTAACCCTGAAAAAATAATGTAACTTAGTGAATTTTAATTCACAGTTGATTCCACATTATTAAAAGTGAAGCTTATAAATTAGTCAAATAAGTGTCATTTCTTGGAATTTGCTGCGGAAAATATGATCAAGGTGTCAATCGATTCGTAACTGCATCGAGAAACTTTTTGGAAAGATCGAAATCTCACTCGAAAAAATTGCAAAACTTGTAAACAATTTAGTAATAAAAAGGGGAGATTTTGATTTTAGCGAATATCTCAAAACTATTGGAGAGAACGCAAATCCCAATAATGATTCCTAAGGAGCAAGAAATTTCCTAAAATAGCGTGGAAATCTACACAAGTTATTTTTAATTTTAATTATTTAGTGAAAATAGGACTAAAGACTTGGCATAAGCGGGCATCCATCGATGTGCTCACTTGACCCTATAGATATGAATATTAAGAAAAATTCAGGTAGCATTTAGACACATCAGTAATAATAATCCCTCTAAAAAAATTCCCAAATTAATACCTTATTTATGATTTTGTGAAATTTTTACAAGTTAGAAATCAGCAAGAATACAGCCAATGAAGAGATATACAGCCAATGAAGAAGAGATTCAATGCATTGAAAAGAATTTCAGGTAATTAGTTTAAATATCATTTAGGTTTTTCAATTTGTAAAAAGAACTTAATTAATAAAAACATAAATAATTGAAAAAATACCAAAACATTTTTTTACAAAGGATTATTGCTTACTGGTGTGTCCAAATGGTACCTGATTTTGTCTGCCTGAATATTCATGTTTAATTGATTTTTTTTTGTAAGTGAACGAATCAATATTTCCAGCGTATGTCACATCACTCGTTTTTTGCCCTATTTTTGCTGCATAATTAAAATTTTAAATAGTGGTGTTAGAGGTCCGAGGGGTATGACTTTTCTTCAGAAACTTTCTGCTAATAAAGACTCTTTTTGGGATGTCCGATCTCTCAGTAGGTCTTGAGGAATCCTCGAAAACGAGAGCCCTGCTTTTTAGTAATAAATTGTTTTTAACTTTGTAATTTTTGAGCACGACTTGGATTTTTTTCAAAAATCAATAATAGTTCGAATGATACCTTGATAATAATTGTGGGGGCAGGCAAACTCGAATTCGAAGAAGTGACACTGTTGATTAGACTAATATGACAAATTATATTGTCAACAGAATAGAAACATATTTAACTGTTATTTATTGACGGCGCAAGATTTTAAAAAATGTTTTTCACTTTACCCAGGCAATAATTTCTACATTTAAGTCCGATTATTTAATATAATTTATGAAACAGCAGCATTGAGTGCTACTTGAAAATCAAATTGATGGCAATTCTTGCTAATAAAAATATGAAAGATGGCTCATGGAATCTAGATTGTTTTTTTGCATGTAACTTGTAAACTTGTAAATTTGTGAAATTGAAAATATAAATTCTTAAAAAGAGTAAATTTCCAGTAATAATATCCTAACCCTAGAACTCAATATATGAGCCATTTAAATTTAATACTGAAAATATGGCTCCATAGGGTAAGCATGCAGTTGTTATGCTGTTAATTATTAATTTACAACCGTTAAAAAATTATGGTAATATTTTGATTTTGATATTTGAAGAAGGCAACAAATCACTAATTTTTCATAAAATTAGCCTACTGTTAATCAACAACTTTTTAATTTCAAGTAGGATAATCGTTAAGCAAAAGCTCACCTAAGCTAATAAATTGTAAGAAATTTTCGATAAATAAAAACAATAAAATTCATAGGTACATTTTGAAAACCAGTGTTTAAGTAAAAATACATGTAGAATTCCAAGGTAGTTGTAAAAAAATCTGTCATAAATTTTAAGGCTAGTCACTCCCCAAAAGTACACTGGTGAATGGGAGTTCAGAAATAAAGTTGATAAATTTTATTTTGAATGTAAGTACATTTTTAGAAATCCAATTGAACTTTGTTTTTTCAATTTGTTGATTTTTTTCAATTCAAAATTTTACATCATTTTCTAGACGTCAGTCTGAATCCAATAAGCCCTTACTCATATGTTTATGTATCTACTAAATAACTATACTGCCGTCAAACAGAAAAATACGATTCCAGCGTGACATCTTTTCCATAATGAATTTTTTGCATACTCTGGTTTGTTAGCTGAAACTCTGCATAAAAATCAATTTATAAAACTGTGGACACTAAAAAACAATGAAATTAAAATAAACTGCACCTTATGTTGCTCGAAAACATAGTCGGTTTAATTTAATAAACAACTTATTTGGCAAAATTTACCTACGGTATGTTTCGAAGTATGCCCCATAAACTTAAAAACACCATAAGTTTACAATTTTTTTATGTAAAGATGCCATTGAAAACAAAAATTAAAAACAACATGTGTGAAATTGTTTTTAATTAAATCAATATAGACAAATGATATTTTTAGTGTATTTCCTAAGAAAATTTATAACTATAATCTATATATAAATAGGTTAAGACAAAACGATTAGGTACCATTTTCTCCTCTGTCTCTCAACCAATTTTCTTAATTTTTGTTCTGTTTAGTAGCTACAGATGACCTTCAGTGCAGAATGCTAATTTTAATTTATCATATTGGATCATTCATTAAATAAAATATAATAAAAATTCATTATTTACGTCCATTATGTCAATGTCAAACAACTGAATGTGCCGCCGCCAGACTCAAAACATTGAGTAATCATATATAGAGAGACCAATGTTGTTATATACTTAGAGCATGTACTTCTGGAAGTGGCATGCAAGCGTTGTTATTGATTAGTGGTAAATTAATCGTTGTATATTATAATTATACAGGGCGATTCCAGATATGTTAGAAATCATTTTTTTCGTGGGTGGCACATAAGCAGTTGTATATATAGGGTGTTTAAAATATAGAGTAGAGTGCAATTATCACTAATAAAATAATTATATAGGGAAGCCCATTAGCGGTTACATTACAGGGCTCTTGGAATAGAAGGTGCAGTAGAATTACACTTATACAGGGTGGTGCAAAAAATATTATATATAGATGCATATACAGGGTAGCGGAAATGGAAATGGAACATTTCGTAACCCATAAGCAGTTGTATATATAAGAAAAATGAAATATAGGGTGAGAGAAATTGTAGATATACAGGATGATGATAAAAAATATTACTATTATTATATTAGAAAATGAAATGATTTATAGAGTAGCCCACGAAGAGTTCCATATATATAATGATTGAAATATAGGTCGGAGTAGAATTATAGTTACAGATGATAATTAAAAATTTCATAAACAAAAAGAGTAAATATGGTGGGTCATAGGCAGTGGCATATACAGAATGGTTTACCCCTTGGTTCAAAAATGTTAAAAAATGTTATGTGTGGTCCATGAGCAGTTGCATATACAGGGTGGTGGAAATATATAATGAGATGGAATTATTATAATGAGGATTTTCATAAATGTTAGATATTTGAGTGCAATTATAGCTATACAGTGAGGTTAGAAAAAATAAAAATGTAGGGTAGCCCATTAGCGGTTAAATTGTTGTCACACTAAATTAAGAGTTACGAATTTGAACACAAATAAAGTCCTATGAATTATATCTGAAAAAAACTTGAATTTCGTTACTTATTTGTCGAAGCGAAATGTAAGACAGAGATCTAGGATTTTCGAGGAAACTATCACACAGATGCAATTGCTGTTCTCCCTAAAGTCCTAGGATAGAATGGCACGATAACACTTTCAGGCTGCCAGAGATATTGACACAATTGGTCGAATTTCGACCACTGGGCGACAGCTAGTATAGTGTAAAAGGGTCAATAATGAACAAACGGTGTTTTTTGTTTGACGGTGATCTAGTATTTTACGAAAGTTGAACAAAATAAGTAGGTATTGTAAATAAATAGATCTTTTTACTTACCTTTAATTATGTTATGCTTCGCTAACAATAAAATTTCTTTACTTCATTTCGACATCGTAAAATTATGAATACTGAACACTAACTTTCGTTCTCAGGAAATAAATTAGCCTTAAAATACTAATCACAGATCATACAATAAAGAATACTAATAACATAACAATGTAAATGCAACACAAGACGTTATTGCGTTGCCAGATTTCTGACAGTGCTAACTTTTCTGGCGGTGCTAACTTTACGTAAAGTTAGCACCGCCATCTCAGAAAAACAAACAAAAAAATTTGTGAAGCGTCTCAAATTAGGAGCTATTTACGAGCTTTTAATTGACGTATTGAACGTCAACCCCTAAATTTGTCTAAGGGGCAAAAACCACCCCCGAAAAAATATTGAATTTTAATTTTAAATTTAAAATCTATTAAAATTATCTACGATTTACGAGCTCTTTCCCGGTGTAATGCACATAAACATCTAAAAATGTCCAAGGGGTGAAAACAACCCCCCAAGAATGCAGTTTTTTCGAATTTTATGATAAATAAATTTTGAAAAATACCATCATGATCTACAATTTACGAGCTTTCCAACGGTATATTACACGACAACATTTAAATTACTGGAAGGGGTGCAAACCACCCCCCAATTATGAAGTTTTTTCAAATTTTATGATTTATAAATTTTGAAAAATACCAGCATAATCTACGATTTACGAGCTTTCCAACGGTATATTACACGACTACATTCAAATTACTGGAAGGGGTGCAAACAACCCCCCAATTATGCAGATTATTCAAATTTTATGATTTATTAATTTTAAAAAATACCAGCACGATATACGATTTACGAGCTTTCCAACGGTATATTACACGACTACATTCAAATTACTGGAAGGGGTGCAAACCACCCCCCAATTATGCAGTTTTTTCAAATTTTATGATTTATAAATTTTGAAAAATACCAGCATGATCTACAATTTACAAGCTTTCCAACGGTATATTAAACGCTACATTCAAATTTACTGGAAGGGGTGCAAACCACCCCCCAATTACGCAGTTTATTAAAATTTTATGATTTATAAATTTTAAAAAATACCAGCATGATCTACGATTTACGAGCTTTCCAACGGTATATTACTGGACTACATTCAAATTACTGAAAGGGGTGCAAACCACCCCCCAATTATGCAGT
This sequence comes from Octodonta nipae, assembly GCA_034190945.1. Classification (NCBI taxonomy): domain Eukaryota; kingdom Metazoa; phylum Arthropoda; class Insecta; order Coleoptera; family Chrysomelidae; genus Octodonta; species Octodonta nipae. The sequence continues at coordinate 62,327,562 of CM067218.1, forward strand.
TTATTCAAATTTTATGATTTATAAATTTTAAAAAATACCAGCATGATCTACGATTTACGAGCTTTCCAGCGGTATGTTACACGACCACAATCAAATTATTGGAAGGGGTGCAAACCACCCCCCAATTGTGCGGTTTTTTCAAATTTTATGATTTATAAATTTTGAAAAATACCAGCATGATCTACGATTTACGAGCTTTCCAACGGTATATTACTGGACTACATTCAAATTACTGGAAGGGTTGCAAACCACCCCCCAAGGTTTCCTCAAGGAAACTAAATTTTTTCAGTGTTGGATTAACTCATAAAATATTGTTTCTCAATTAATGCATGCATTATGCGGTTTGTACACCAGTAATGTAGTTTTGCCAATAATGATACTCAGTAATGAAAAAGATATTACCATCTTATTAGTCCATCCCCAATATTTTTACATAATTATTTTAGTCCATTTTCAAATATCTAAATTTAGAACGGTATTTTTGGCCTATTAAAGAATTTTCATTTTAGATTTTGATGTAACATTCGAAAAAGCCTTCTTGCCGCTGTTTGTAATGGCCTTTTCTGTAGCATGAAAAAATAAATTTGAATACACTGATTATGTGAATATATTGGAAACAGTTCTCTGATAATTGTTATCTAATATTTGATTGGTGCCACTGGTTCTAGTCGAAGCAATATATTTTATTAAAGCAGTAAAAAATTCGTAATGTGGTATTTTCTATTGCAGGGGTGACTTAAATTCTTAAATCACATAAGTAATATACGCCACTCTAAACTCATGCTTTACGTTCAAACTCATATAAAATATACTTTATTATACAATTAATCGCTATCATTTGATTTAAGAATATTTCTTTTTGAAATTCAAGTTCGTTGAAATTCTCTCAATAAGTAGGTACCTATATTGAAGTAGTTATTTATATAATTACTATCAATAAACATTTCGTCAACAAATGAGAACCAAACTGTTGCTTACCCTCCTAGAAAATTCGAATAGCAGGTTGCAGATCTATACACACAAAAATCAATGACACTGGATTTTAACAAAAAATTCTAATATATTTTATGACATTAACCAGTAATTTCAAATATGGAATCGTCCATCTATGGAAATTTTACTGAGTTATTAGTTACAGGTAGGAATATTGGCACCTAGATGGCGAGACAACACATTTGTTTAATTCATTCAAGTATCTTTGATCTTTTATGTATTCCTATTTGTATTTTTGGGTTACTATGAATAATTAGATTATTGTGGGTACAAAAATAATAGTTGAAAGAATAATAACGAAATACATTGCCCTCTCAGATACCAAACTCCTGTTTTATATTTCTTGTATAGATTATAGATTCAGCCCATTTTCAAATGGTAAAGGTTAGATAAAAATAAGAATATTATTTGACTTATATTTTCTTAACGTTGTTATGACTCGTTTGGCGAAGGTTGGTTGAAAAATGCCGACTGGAATTAATCTGTGCATTTCGTAATACATAAAAATATTGCTATTTCTATTTGAAACAACTAAGTTTTAATATGTTAATTAGAAACAAAAAACTTTGAGGTAATTATTAAAACTTCGAGCAACAGATTTTGAAGAAGAAGCGAGTTGAATACAAAACCAGAAGAAACGGTAACAACACGTGGTCCATAAAGATGGTTACAATTTTTCGTTAGGTTCAATACTTAATTAAAAGAACATAATTCATAATACAATTATTTATCGGAATAATGACTACAACAGTAGCCGCTTTTAAATATATTGTTGGAAAGCTTATACATCGTAGATAATTACACCTTACACCATTTCCAAGTTTTCAAATCACAAAATTTGTAAAATCTAGATTTCTAAACCTTTGCCGCAGTAAGGATAATATTTAATATTTTCATCCATTTCAAAACTCTGACAGTTTAAAAATTTAAGAACTACAAATTTGGAAAAAAATTCATAAATTGGGGGTTGTTTGCATAATTTGAAAATAATCGTGTTATATATCCTTGAAGAGCTTCTAAATCGTAGATTAGGCTGTCAGTTTTGAAAATGAACAAAATCACATAATATAGACAAACTGGGAAATTAAGGGGGTTGTTTGCATCCTTTCCAAAAATTTTAATGTAGTATTTTAAAGCTCGTAATTCGTAAATCATCCTGATATTTTTTAAAATTTATAAATCATAAAATTTGAATAAACTTCATAATTGGGGGGTGGTTTGCACCCCTTCCAGTAATTTGAATGTAGTCCAGTAATATACCGTTGGAAAGCTCGTAAATCGTAGATCATGCTGGTATTTTTTAAAATTTATAAATCATAAAATTTGAATAAACTGCATAATTGGGGGGTGGTTTGCACCCCTTCCAGTAATTTGAATGTAGTCGTGTAATATACCGTTGGAAAGCTCGTAAATAGTATATCGTGCTGGTATTTTTTAAAATTTAGAAATCATAAAATTTGAATAAACTTCATAATTGGGGGGTGGTTTGCACCCCTTCCAGTAATTTGTATGTAGTCCAGTAATATACCGTTGGAAAGCTCGTAAATCGTAGATCATGCTGGTATTTTTTAAAATTTATAAATCATAAAATTTGAATAAACTGCATAATTGGGGGGTGGTTTGCACCCCTTCCAGTAATTTGAATGTAGTTGTTTAATATACCGTTGGAAAGCTCATAAATCGTAGATCATGCTGGTATTTTTTTAAAATTTATAAATCATAAAATTTTAAAAAACTGCGTAATTGGGGGGTGGTTTGCACCCCTTCCAGTAATTTGAATGTTGTCTTGTAATGTACCGTTGGAAAGCCCGTAAATTGTAGATCATGCTGGTATTTTTCAAAATTTATAAATAATAAAATTTGAAAAAAGTGCATAATTGGGGGGTGGTTTGCACCCCTTCCAGTAATTTGAATGTAGTCGTGTAATATACCGTCGGAAAGCTCGTAAATCGTAGATTATGCTGGTATTTTTCAAAATTTATTAATCATAAAATTCGAAAAAACCGCATACTTGGGGGGTTGTTTTCACCCCTTGAACATTTTTAGATGTTTATGTGCATTACACCAGGAAAGAGCTCGTAAATCGTGGATAATTTTAATAGATTTTAAATTTACAATTAAAATTCAATCTTTTTTCGGGGGTGGTTTTTGCCCCTTAGACAAATTTAGGGGTTGACGTTCAATACGTCAATTAAAAGCTCGTAAATAGCTCCTAATTTGAGACGCTTCACAAAATTTTTTTGTTTGTTTTTCTGAGTTAACACCGCCAATAGTTTTTTGCACTTTTTCCATAGTAAATATTGAGCTCAAAAATCAATTTAGGTAAAAATCAAGAGCTCCTAAATAGCTCGTAATTCCCAGATGTTTTAATTTGAGTTTCTGTAAAATGGCGGTGCTAACTTTACTGACCTGTGTTCGGGCTAATTCGTGTATTGCCAGCATGTTATGTCGGAGCTGATCGGCATAATAGTTGATGTTTTGGGAAGGTTCTTAGGAGGGGCCAAAAGCTAAATCGCAAGGTAATCGCAGCTGTTCTCCGAATAGGACCCTGGCTGGAGTCGGCTGAGCGATATGCCAACAGGAATAGGGGAATATGCTCATCCCAATTCCGCTGTTTATTGCTGACTACCTTGGATAGGTGTTGTTCCAAGGTCCTTGTTGAATCTTTCCACCATTCCTGATCCCCAACATCGTGCAGACCTTCTGAAATACATTCGATTCGAACTTACGCCCCTGGTCTGAATGTAGTTCCATCGGAACTCCAAACCTGCTGAATAGTTGTTAATCTAGCACCGTCGCTACCGTGGTTGCCTCTTGATTAAGTATCGCATATGCCTCAGGCCATTTGCTGAAGTAATCCATTGCGACCAGAATGTATTTGTTCCCCATCTCAGACTCGGGAAACGGACCAGCGACATCGATGGCAATTTTCTCAAATGGGACGCCCACATTGTACTGCTGCATTCTTCCCTTGATCCGGGTCTTCGAGCCCTTACGGGCTGCTCATGTGTCACATTTGTCGCACCAAGCTCTGACGTCTTCGAAGTAATTTACCCAGTAGTACCGCTGGTGAACTTTGTCTAGGGTTTTATTCATGCCCATATGGCCCCCGGTAATCCTTTCATGTACTTCAGTCAGGATGGCTGGTACCTTTTTCTTCGGAACTACCAGTTGGGACTTGGTTTCTCGACCATCAGTGCTTTCCCAAACTCGCTTGAGCGTTCCATTCTCTACTCTTAGAGAGTTCCATTGAACCCATAACGATTTCAGCACGCCCGAGTATCTAGCTACCTCGTCCCATAGTGGCCTGGGTGCCCCTCTTTTTTTGAGTGACAGGATTGGTTCGATATCTGGATCAGCCATTTTGTCCTGAATGCGCTGTTCCGTTGTCCAGTCTTCATTGACCTACACTCGGATCTGTCTGATGGAGAAACCCTGTCGCTGTTGCGTCTTCAGACAATGTCCGCTACAGGCTCTTCTGGATAGGGCATTGGCATTATTGTGCAAACGGCCGGCACGGTGTTCCACCTTGAAATCGTATTGCTGTAGTTTCTCCATCCACCTGGCCAGTTGTCCTTCCGGTGTCTTCATGTCCAGCAGCCGTTTGAGGGCGGCATGATCTGTCCGGATTAAAAAATGACGACCATAGAGGTATTTGTGGAAATGGTCTACAGCCCTTATTATTGCAAGAAGTTCTTTTCTGGTGACGCAATAATTTCTTTCCGGCTTCGAGAATCCACGGCTATAGTACTCGATCACCCTCTCTCCACCATCTTACACCTGGGATAGGAGGCCCCTAAACCTGTGTTGCTGGCATCGGAGTCTAAGATGAACTTCCCGGACTGCGTAGGAAATGCTAGGATTGGGCTGGAACATAGTGCTGCCTTCAGTCGCCCGAATGACGTTTCGCAAACCTGATTCCAACAGAAGATCTCTTTCTCAGTGGTTTGCCGATGTAGAGGCGCGGCAATTGTGGCAAATTCTTCCACAAATCGCCTGACTATGAACAGAGACCCAAGAAGCTTCGGAGTTCATGCTTGTCTCTTGGGACTGGCCAATCACGAATGGCTTCTATCTCGTCCTCGTTGGTGCCGATTCCTGACTCGGAAATGACGTGGCCCAAAAAGTCTACTTCTTTTTGGAACATGGAACACTTCTTCGGGTAGAGTCTCAGTTTGGCGTTCTTAATTCTGGAGAATACTTCACCTAGGTTCTTCAGATGGTTCTCGACCCATGACCAGAATGTCGTTGAGGTATACTAAGCACGTTCTCCATGCCAACCCGCTCAACATACTCCATTAGGCTCTCACATGTAGCCGTAGCATTACATAACCCAAAGGGCATGACCGTGAATTGGAACAGCCCTTACTGGTGGAGAACGCTGTCTTCTCTCTGTCGTTTTCGTGTAGACCAACCTGCCAATATCCTCTCTTTAGGTTTAGTGTGGAGAACCAACGGGAGCCTGCTAATGTGGTCAGAGTGTCATCGATACGGGGTAGTGGATAGCTGTCTTTCTTCGTGACGTCAGACAAATTCATGACTCTAATTGGTATATCTCGCCCGGTTTTAACTATAGCGTGTCCAACGAAGTAGTCAAGTAGTTCGACCTTGAATTCTGGCTGAGGAGTTTGCTACAATTTTTATGGAGGTCGCTGAGCTGTTGACGGGCGTTGTCAATATAAATTCCTCATTTAGGAACCGAAGAACATCATATCTGGGGCCGAACATAAACCCATGATGGCTGATTAGGTCCATACCCAATATAAAATCATTTTTAATCTCCGCTACTAGGACCCTATGCCGGATTATGTTGTCCCCTATCTTTAGCACGACATCTGCCTCACCCTGTTTTGACATGGAATCGCCGGTGACTGTTCTGAGCGGGATGTTGTTGGTAACTGGCCGGATTTCTGATGCTCTCAAAACCTTGGACTTGGCAATGGACACAGCGGCACCGGTGTCGATAGTGACGGTAATTGCTCGGCCATTGATGGTGCGCGTGATGACTAGGCTGCTGCTATTTCGGCAAAATCCCCGGATGGATAATGTTTTGGGGGCTGGTGGAGGGTTAGTCAGCATTCACCTCCTTATGCTTACTGGCTGACGGTCCCTGAACATGTGGCTGTTTTGTTGGTTACCCCTGGTCGGTGATCGTTCCGATAACCTCACTCTGCAGTCTCGTTGGAAGTGACCTGTCTGCCCACAACGGTAACATACTCTTCTGGTCTCAGTCCCTTGTGACTGTTCCAGTAGTTTGTTCATACCGGACAGCAACGCTTGAATTGGTGACTCTGACTCTTTCTGGTCGAAGGAAACTGCTCATACCCTCGGCTTGGACATGTTCATGAAGGCCTCTACTTCCAACGCCCTAAGTAAAGCTTCATTATTTTCTTGACGCCACTTAGTCTTAGATTTCTTTGTACTTCCACATCTATGATACCGTTTATGAAGCTCTGCGTGGCCAATTGATCCTTAGTTTCCTCAGGCAGGTCTGGGTAGGACAGGTGTACTAATCGTCTAATCTCTACTTCGAATTCTTGCAGACTCTCGCCGGATTTTTGCGTTTTTCCACTGACTTGTACTTGGTATACCTGACTCAAGGATTGATTGTCGTATCTTTTGTCCAAGATGGCGATGATCTTGTCGAAATTGCCTTGTTCATCGACTGGAATGCTTTGGAGGAATTCTAAGGCCGGACCTCTTAAGGAAATTACAAGAGACGTAGATTTTTCTTGGTTATCCCATTCATTAGCTGTAGCCACGGCTTCAAATTGCCGTTTATACATGGGCCAAGATGAACGCCATCAAAGGTGGGTGGTTTACTAAAAGAACCTTTGGTACTCATGGTGTGCTGGTATTCCCCTCTCTGCATATCTTGTTGTAATTGTTTAATTTCGGTTTCCACTGTTTTTTCCATGGAACTGGCTTCAAATTTCATCTGGCTCTGGATGAAATCGATGTCATCTACTTTGATTTCAAGAGTCTCCACGTTACTTTTTAGGATCTTTTTGTCGTCGTTTATTTCTTTTATGTTTGATTCCACTATTTGCATTATTTCATTAACTGTTTCATTAACTTGCGATACTATTTGCATTAATTGTTGAACTTGCAGTTGTATTTTTTCTTCAGTTTGTGCATGTTTTTCTTCATATATTTTAAGTTCATTGTGTTTTGTTAATTCAAATTAAATTTTGTTGTTCACTTTTCATCGTGGAAACTAGATTTTGTTGTTTTTCTTCCATGTCAGTGACAAGATTTTCTAATTCTATTTTACGGATTTCACTAACCTTTGTTGATTTTCTTCTTGATGTTGTTTCTCCTTCTTGTCACGTTTTTCCAGAATCTGAGTTATTTTTTCGTCTAGTTCATCCGTAACATGTTTGAATATTTTTTTGTAGTCTCGTGCATTTTCTCGTTGTCCATACTACGCATTGTGGCCATACATCAATTTATGAGTTTATCTTCACTTAATCCTTCACTTCTGATCACCAAATTGTTATAAGCTCCGTGGGTTCAATTAATTAATTTAAAAAATACTCATATACCTACACTTCACTTTCTAGAACTCTTATTCACACGTAAAAATCAAATATTCAACAGCTGATTCTAATACAATAACATCAAAACCATAACAATAGGTAAACTCTACCAACTACTGCGATGATTGGCCGTTTCTTTTATAATCTGCATGGAATTCTTCCAGCAAATTTCGTGGGTCATCTTCCCGGTTGTCGAGTCTTTTCAAGATTTTCTAGCACGATCGACCTTGCGGATATTGTTTTTTATACTTCAGTCGACTTGAATGTTTTACGTTACTTCAGCCAGGGACGGGCTGGATAATTTTACAACAATATGTTAGTTGTTTTCTGAATGATACTTGTGGCATATTTTTCAATGTCTAAGTGCTTCTTGGGAAATGACACCACAGTTTAAAGAAAATTGCTGTATATTCCAAACGTTTCGGGGTCTAGATCCGACCCCGTTGTCAATGGTTAAGAAACTACGGATTAAAAAGGCACAATTCTAAGATGTTTATTTATTTATTTATCAGAATATTTACAATACTTATACATTAGGTATAATATAATAAACCCTACAGAGGTAAACTCAGTTACCTGTTCGCAGGTCTGATAATCTTAACACTAACCTTAATGATAATTTCCTATAAAATCTTATTACTAATATCCTACAAATTTAGTGTTGTTGACATAATTATGTGATACGAATATATACTTTAAAGAATTAGAACTTATATTGATTTCTCCGTATATAATTTACTATCCTGCTATTTGAAATTTTAAATATTAGCCAAGATCCATGGTTTTATTTTCTTTTTGACAGTGTTAAGGTTTTTTAGAGTTATCAAATCATTTGGTAGGCTGTTGAAAACATTAATAGCTTTAACATAAATTTTTACTGCTTATAGTTTTATTTCTTTTTGGAATCATAATACTTCTGTTTCTTGTAGAACTGTTGAATTTTTATAAATTTATTTTTAAACGTGTCATAATAGTATTTAAGAGACTCAAAAGCAAAGATTTGTTTCAGATTTAGTGTTTTTTTTTTCGATAAAAGTTTGTTTTTTATATATAATTTTCAGGAGTTTATTTTGTAAACGTTGTAATAAAACTTGTTTAGTTGAATAAATCCCTCCCCAAGCTATGTTACCGTAGCACATAATACTATGAAAAAGTGCATAGTATAACATTATCAGCGAGTCTCTCAACATAATTTGGCCATTTTCCGAAATATAAAGACTAAGTATTTTGTTTTGTTTATTAAATATTCAACATGCGTGTCCCATCTCATTCTATAGTCAAAACAAATTCCTAAGTATTTACAACTTTCTACACTTCTTATTTTTTTGGTATTTATCTTAATATTTATATGACGGGGAACACTATTACAGTAGTTTCCGAATGTCATGAAAACCGTTTTATCAACATTTAGAGACAATTTGTCTAAGGGAAGCCATTTATTTATCAAATTAAGGTAGTAATTCATTTGTGTTTCGACTGCATTCCATGTTTTTCCTGTTAATATCACAGCCGTATCATCAGCAAAAGATAATATAATTCCCTCTGGTATATCAACTAGTACGTCATTTATATATAAAATAAATAGTATGGGACCCAAGATGGTACCTTGTGGAACACCTGTTTTAATTTCACTGAAACCACTTACAGTGTCATTTATATTTACTCGCTGATATCTACTTATGTACATTAAAATATTTGACAATGTGTATTATTTAATTTTTGACGTAACTAAGAGAATTTTATTTGTAATATACAGGGTAGCACAGAAATTTCTAAAGATCATATAATCATAAAGTTCCTTTCAAATTGGAAGAATTTGAAAGGGAGATCTTCAGAATTTTATGTGGCGCTCCTAGGTGCGACTTTGTTATAAGATAGTGCATTCGCCAAAAATGCGACCAAAGAACTTTGTTGATTCAGTGATCCCATTAAAATCATAAAGGAAAACCTAGAAAAAACCTTATGAACTATCCCGATATTGGGTTGTTCACAAGGACATGACCATTAGCAAAAAAATTACAAAATCCAAATTCGTCAGGAACTTTCCCGAAATGATTTTGAAAATCGAGTTCAATTTTGTATGTGGGTGTTGGATAAAGTGGCTGAAATTGAGGACTTAAATTTTGTTTAGTTCACTGATGAATGTACTTTTCACGATAATGGATTTGTTGATCGACATAACTTCCATTATTATTTTGATTCCAATCCGCATCAGTTTCGGAAAATTGATAATCAACATAGGTGGTCAGTAAATGTGTGGGGCGGAAGAAAATTTAAATGGATAAACATTTTTGGACTTCCTAATCAGTGAATTTCCAATTATTTTAGAAAATATTCCATTAAACATAAGAGCAAAAATGTGGGCACAAATGGATGGGGCTCCCGCACATTTTCATCGTGAGGTACGACATTTTCTAAATGTCCATTTTCAAAATCGTTGGATTGGTAGAAATAGTTTTCAGAATAGAAGTGAATATTAGAAATACTATGGGGTTTTAAGTATAGTAAACTTTTAAGAAACACCTTATCATTTTAATCGTAGATATCGAAAATGTAATAATATACAGGGCATTAAATTTGAAAAAATAAAACTTTGATACCTTTCACATTTCTAGGACACCTTGTATAAACCGAAAATAATTTTAAAATGTTTCTCTAAAGGAACCTAAAAAAGATCGTCTAAAATGAGTATCTTGGTCATAATATTCCGTGTCGTAATACGGGAATAACACTGTATATGTAAAGAAATTTCACTTGTCATTAATTAGTTCTAAAAGTTATTATGCAGGGCTTACAAAACTAGCAACCCAAAATAACTTTTAAAATATCTTTAGAAGGAAAAGTCAAAAAACACGTTAATTTATATTTACGGATAGACACATTTTACACATATCGACCACCCCGCAGTTTCAACCCCTAAGCCGGGGTGAATATCACTTCTACAATTTAAATAGAAAGGGGTATCATGTGATATCTCTTTTTAAAGGTCTCTTTATTTGTCAAGCTTTTGACACATAATTTTTTTAAATCAGATTATTTTTTACAGAGTAATGACCTAGAAACCGTAAAATATTTAAAAAATTTAATTGTAATTGAAAAAAAGCATGGGTATAAATACTGAGAAAAAATCCTTAAATGTTTTTACAAAAGATATTTGACTGTAAATGTAAACAATTTATTAGAAATGCATATATTTTACATAGGAATATAAACAAACTGTTATTAATTTATAAAGCTACTTATACGTCATGTTACACACATATTTTTCAGACTCGGCACCAACTTCAAACGCAGTCTTGTAGAACATATAAGTATATAGGCTATGAGAGTTCTAGAACAAAATCGACCAAAAATACATGTAATTTCCCATAAGAGATTCTAAGATTCATTTTGCAGAAAAATTACCAAGATGACCTTGAAATCGCCAACGTGAGCTGTGACATTTTGACTTAACGTGGGAGTGTAAACGGTATATTTAGGGGTGCATTCATCATTTATAAGGCCCTTTTGGAAATTGACGAGGATGAAATTCGATCGAGGGTGACATTTGTTCTGCAAACGTGGGAGCCCCGTTCTCGGACCGTAGCGAAGCGACCAGGACTGCGGGAGCCCCAACTAGGGCTGCTGTGACGTGTTGAAGATGGTTGATTAGGGCTCCGATGAGGGCCCCAGTGCTCCTATGAAGATGAATTGAAGCAGCGTATAGGTTAGGATGCTGATGACAGGATGTGATGTAATGGAGGTTATGTACTATTGGGTAGGGCTACTGTGACGTGGATGGATGGGGGCTCACGTAGAGGTAAGGTTATGTCGGCTTTATTAGAGGTTATAGGGCGTTGACGTATGGCATAGAACGATGGAAAAATGACAGCTGACAGGTAGACCATAGAGTTGGGGCGTTGACGTATGGCACGAAACGTTAGTATGGGACGTTGACGTATGGCACGGAACATTGACAGCTCACAGGTAGGCCATAGAGTCAGAGGTATGGAACACGGTTGACAGCTGACGTATTGTACTACAGACAGATTATGAGGTAATAGATAAGCAGTCACCCCTTGAAGTGTTTTTATATATTTATATTACAAAAACTAACGCAGTGATGGGAAATCGAACCCAAGTCCACCGGTTTCCTATGTAAACACGTAGCATATGCGCCAACAAGGCGACCTTACTTACTCTTTCTATCAGTTGATAGTATGTTGCATAAAAACCCGTTTAAGACGCGTAGTAATAATATCAGTCACAGGCAAACAACGTAGAGAGAGATAGCTGTTGATGACAAGTTCGGTAGCCGGCCAGACGTATCAGTTCGCTCATTCTGTTGGCGAGCGGACAAAGGTCAAAACATCGCTTGTATAGAAGACTAAACAACAACGACTGGAAGCGAGACGCTCCCTCTGTGGGCGCGCGAACAAAGGTCAAAACATTTTGTGTGTAGAAGAATTAGACGTGGAAATTCGGGAGCCAGCATACAGGATTGTTGGATGGTAAGCTTCCAGCCTCTCTGCAAATCGTAGAAATGGTTGAAGCAGGACCTTTACAAATGTTAGAAATGGTTGAACCAGGACTTTACAAATGATATAAATGACTGGAACAGAACCGTTACAAACAGGGACGATACAAATGGGTTAGTGCGTATGCTAGAAACGGTAAGATGGTTATAATAGAAATATCGGGAAGTCGAAAGGATGAAACATGTGTAGCGCACATGGAAATAATAGAAAAGATGCTGGGAACAAGTCAGTTGCAAATGAGAATGTTGGAAATACCATAAATTTGAATGGTTGGAATATGTTTGAAGTTGGTTGACAGAACTCTCGAAACGTTGAGAGCGAGAATGTTGAAAACTGGACCGCTGGAAAGAGGAATACTAGGAACTGGTTGAATGGATGAAGTAGGACCGTTGCAAAGGTAGTAATGGTTGAATAATTGAAGTAGGACCGTTGCAAAAGGTAGAAATGGTTGAATGCTTGAAGCAGAAACGTTGCAAATGCTAGAAACACTCCACGGGAACGGTAGGAACGACGTAACCAGGAAAAGGTTTGAATGGGTGGAACAGGAATGTTGGAAAAGCTAGAACTGGTTGAATGATTGAAGTGGGACCGTTGCAAAGGGTAGAAATGGTTAAATAGTTGAAGCAAAAACGTTGCAAATGCTAGAAACACCCTAACGGTGACGGTAGGAACTGCGTAACCAGGAAAAAGTTTGAATGGGTGGAACAAGAATGTTGAAAAAGCTAGAACTGGTTGAATGGTTGAAGTAGGACCGTTGCAAGGGGTAGAAATCGTTGAATGGTTGAAGCAGAAACGTTGCAAATGCTAGAAACACCCTAACGGGAACGGTAGGAAAGGCGTAACCAGAAAAAAGTTTGAATGGCTGGAACAGGAATGTTGGAAAAGCTAGAACTGGTTGAATGGTTAAAGTAGGACCGTTGCAAAGAATAGGAATGGTTGAATGGTTGAAGCAGAAACCTTGTATCGGGTAGAAATGGTTGAATGGGTGAAACAGGGCCGTTACAAATGCTAGTAACACCGTGATGAATGGGAGGAACGGCGTAAAAAGGAAAAGGCTTGAATGGTTGGATCCGTTGGAAAAGGTAGAACTGGTTGAATGGTTGAAGCAGAAACGTTGTAGAGGGTAGAAATGGTAGAAAGTTGGACGGTTTGATAGCGGAAATATGGATGGTTGGAATAGTCATTGTAGACTTGGGAACGTTAGAAACAGTGGGGATGGTAGAAATAGCGGGAAGTCGAATGGGTGAAACAGGGACGCTGCGAATGGTAGAAATGATAGGTAGTTGGATGGTCGGAACACGTTTGAAGTTGGTTGGCTGAACAGTATAGAGGGAACATACTATCGATAAGAATGTTAGGAGCGGGAATACTAGAAATGAGCAGGAAACTCGAAGGTTGAAAATGGGAATGATAGAAAAGAAATGTTAGAAGCGGGAGAATGGGTTGGTAGGAACGAGAATGATTGAAAAGGGCAGGACGGAACAGGCATTATAAAGTTGGGATGGGAATGCAAGAAACGGAATATCGGAACGTTGGGAACGACAATACTGGAAACGACATAGTGGGAACAAGAATGCTGTGATGACGCGTGGTTCATACACATGCCCAGTGAAATTGTATGGATGTTAGACATGCACAGTGATGTTGTATGATGCTAGACATGCGCAGTGATGTTGTGTGAACGTTAGATATATGCAATGATGTTGTATGTATGTTAGACATGCGCAGTGGTGTTGTATGGATGTTAGACATGCGCAGTGATGTTGTGTGAGCGTTAGACATGCTCAATGATGTTGTATGTATGTTAGACATGCGCAGTGAAGTTGTATGGATGATAGGCATGCCCAGTGATGTTTTGTAATCGTAGTAATGTTGTATGGATGCTAGACATGCGCAATGATGTGTGAGCGTTAGGCATGCACAGTGATGTTCCATGAGTGTTAGACATGCGCAGTGAAGTTTTATGAGCGTTAGGCATATGCGATGATGTATGCATGTTAAACAATGATTAAATGATTAAATGATGTTGTGAGAGTGATAGACATGCGCGGTGATGTTGTATGAGTGTTTGACGTGCGTTGTGTATTTTATGTTGGGTGAGTTTGCTTTGCATAATTGCCAACAACACCCCCAGCTTTACTTTTTGTCTTACCCATTGAACGCTGTGATTTCATTCAAATCACGTCTCTCAAGAATGGTTTTCCAAAATCTATGGATTTTTCTCATCTAAGCAATAAGAAGGTATAAATATATTTGTTCTTGCAGTGTAGGGAAATATATGAGAATCTAACGTTACTGCTCTACGTACAGAACCCTATGTTGTCACAAACTGATGTACCTGTCTTTAGAAATATAGGTTGCCTGTACCAAACATTAACCAAAATTCTGAAATATACCAACATTTCAAAGTTACCTGTCTTATTCAACATTACCGCTATAGGTATCAAGCTTCGCATCTGGTTTCTATCACAGAGAAGCATTTAAGCAGCCTACTTTCACTTTCTACTCCCGTGTTTATGACGTCACCAGTCCTCACTCTCATTGGTCATTCAACATTACCTCTATAGGTATCAAGCTCCACACCTGTTCAACGGTTCTAAAGGCTGGAATGAAAATTGGAAAGTTAAATGTCAAGTACGGGATACCAGTTAGTCAAGGAACTGTCCTATCGGCTGGATTATGTTGCTTCTTTGTAATGAGGTATTGGGAGATTGAGTGACAAGAACAGTATAATAAAAATGGAATGAATGGTCCTGACGAATGGGGATGTTGGCCGATGTTGATTACGAAGAATAGTAGAAAGGTAGATGGTAATGACAGTCCTCATGGTATGGACTTAGATGGTCGAGGCTTATCACTTGGGAGACTAGAAGTTTGCATGACAAGAATGGCACAAAGCGTTAGATTTCGTTGTCTGTTGGTAATCACATGGAAGTCTGAAATGTTAAACGACAAGACTGAAATAGCAGGAATCCAATGAACGGTCATAACGGCTAGGGTTTCGTGAGTCGTTGGTTATTACAAGAGCGACTGGAAGGTTGAATGATAAGAATTTGATACCAGGAATTCAAAGGAATGGTTTTGACTGTTACGATTCCATTGGTCGTTGGTAATCTAGAAGGTTAAATGATAATAGTGGAATACCAGGAATCTAAGAAACATTCTAATGCGTGTATTGACTGGTGTTGATTACGAGGGGTATTAGAAAGATGGACGGTAATGGTAGGAGCTAGGATGCGAAAACTAGTATAGGACATAAGGATTTCAAAGAATGGTCCTAATGGGTAGGTGTCTTAGAATGGTAATGACATAGAAAGATTAGGAGTTTTGAAGTTTGAACGATTGGAACGGGATAGTGAAAATCGGACAAACAACCTACTGAACCCTGTCTGGAAGTTTGGACGATTGGAAGGGGATAGCGGGAATCGAACAAACAACCTACTGAACCCTGTCTGATTGATCGAGATTGCATAGCTACGTTATGTTGCTGTTGGATGGTAGAAATTATGATGGAAAAACTGAATGAATGCAAGAGAGTGGCTCTAAATATATAACTGCTGAGGTCGTTAAATTATGTAACAAAATTTTTCTTATACAGGACTTGAGCACGCGAGGTACTCAATGTGTCACTGTGTTTACTTTAACTACATTACTTTACCTTAGCTACATTAATCATTGAACAACAATTTCATTTGAATCAAGCCTCTCTAGTGTATTTTCCGAGATCTAGGTATTTTTCTCATCAATACCATATATAAAAGAGCAACATGCGTTATTCCGAGATGTTAGGAGATATACGACAATCAGACGTTAAAGTATACCAAACCTTGTTACGTAACAAGCAGACGAACTAGTTTCTAGTTTATCTGATTCATACAGTAAAGTGTTTGAAATAAATGCATACTATCAGTTGAATTCTTCAATGTGTTTGCTTTAAACTAGGCAACAGCGCACCTGTTGCTTTTCATCTTAACTATTGAACACCAATTTCATTCAAACGAATCAGCTCGAGTGTAATTTCCCTAGATCTAGGGAGTTTTCTCAAAAATATCATAAGAAGACAGACATATGTTTTTCTCAGATCTAGGGAAATATATGATATCTGACATCAACGGCTGCTCGTATGCAGCCCCCCTTTCAGTTTTCTATGACGTCACCAACCATCACTTTCATTGGGTTGTTTAAACCGACCATTATGTGATACTATAATCCTGTAATGGATTGGTCAAGGAAATCATCTTCTCTGCGGTGAATCTCTATTGGTGAATCATCAAGCTTACACGTTTATGCTTACACCAACATGTTTGGTCAGGAGAGTGCCATCGAAATGGTAGAGGAGAACAAAATCAATGAGATTGACCGAGATTAAATACATTACTTTACATTAACTACATTAACCATTGAATCCTAAGTTTATTCGAAATATGCCGCTCGACTGTCTTATTCTCTAGTTCAGACGTCAAAGGCTTGGTATACCAAACCTTGTTACGTAATAAGCAGACGTTCTAGTTTCTAGTTTATGTGATTCATACAGTATATTGTTTGAAATAAATGCATTCCTCATTCCACATACATATTGAATACTTCGATGACTTTGCTGTATATTTGACAACAACGCCCCATCTCTTTACATCTTAACCATTGGACTACAATTTCATTCGCAACAACCTGCTCGAGTATGGTTTCCCTAGACCCAGGGATTTGTCTCATCAATACAATAAGAAGACATACATATGTTTTCTGAGATCTAGGGAATTATATGACATCTGACATCAACCGCTGTACGTATAGAGCCCCTACACCAGTGTTTGTGCCCTCATCGGTCATCACTCTCATTGGACCGTTCAATTCAATGATTGTGTTACGCTATAATTCTGTAATTTTTCTCCAGATCTAGTGAGTTTTCTGATCAATGCTATACGAAGTCACACATATGCGTGGCTGAGATCTAAGGAAATATACGACACCTGACATCATCCTTTGAATATATACAGCCTATTCTGCAACGTAGTGGTCGACAAAAATATCTTTACTGGTGGTGGACTACCATGCTTACATCTTACTTACTTACAGAAGAGCGTCATCGAAATGGCGACAAAGCTCTTTTGATCAAACCTAACGGTCTAAGTAGTATGTATGTCTTCTTATGGTATTGATGAGACAAATCCCTGGGTCTAGGGAGATCATACTCGAGCAGGTTGTTGCGAATGAAATTGTAGTCCAATGGTTAAGATGTAAAGAGATGGGGTGTTGATGCTAAATATACAGCAAAGTCACCGAAGTATTCAATATGTATGTGGAATGAGGAATGCATTTATTTCTGAATCACATAAACTAAAAACTAGTACGTCTGCTTATTACGTAACAAGGTTCGGTATACCAAGCCTTTGACGTCTGATCTAGATAATAAGACAGTCGAGCGGCATGTTTCGAATAAACTTAGGATTCAATGGTTAATGTAGTTAATGTAAAGTAATGTATTTAATGTAAAATGAAGACAGAGCTCATCTACGTTATTTTTCTCGGTCAATCTCATTGATTTTGGTCTCCTCTACCATTTCGATGGCACTCTCCTGATCAAACATGTTGGTGTAAGCATAAACGTGTAAGCTTGATGATTCACCAACGGAGATTCACCACAGAGATGATTTCCTTGACCAATCCATTACAGAATTATAGTGTAACATAATGGTCGGTTTGAACAACCCAATGAAAGTGATGGTTTGTGACGTCATAGAAAACTGGAAGGGGGCTGCATACGAGCAGCCGTTGATGTCAGATATCATATATTTCCCTAGATCTTAGAAAAACATATGTCTGTCTTCTTATGATATTTTTGAGAAAACTCCCTAGATCTAGGGAAATTACACTCGAGCTGATTCGTTTGAATGAAATTGGTGTCCAATAGTTAAGATGAAAAGCAACAGGTGCGCTGTTGCCTAGTTTAAAGCAAACACATTGATGGTATGCATTTATTTCAAACACTATACTGTATGAATCAGTTAAAGTAGAAACTAGTTCGTCTGCTTGTTACGTAACAAGGTTTAACGTCTGATTGTCGTATATCTCCTAACATCTCGGAATAACACATGTTGCTCTTTTATATATGGTATTGATGAGAAAAATACCTAGATCTCGGAAAACACACTACAGAGGCTTGATTCAAATGAAATCACTGCACATGTCTAGCATACATACAACATCATTGCATATATCTAACGTTCACACAACATCACTGCGCATGTCTAGCATCATACAACATTACTGTGCATGTCTAACATCCATACAACTTCACTGGGCATGTGTATGAACCACGCGTCATCACAGCATTCTTGTTCCCACTATGTCGTTTTCAGTATTGTCGTTCCCAACATTCCGATATTCCGTTTCTAGCATTCCCATCGCAACTTTATAATGCCTGTTCCGTCCTGCCCTTTTCAATCATTCTCGTTCCTACCAATCCATTCTCCCGCTTCTGACATTTCTTTTTCATCATTCCCATTTCCAACCTTCCAGTGTCCAGCTCGTTTCTAGTATTCCCGCTCCTAACATTCTCATCGATACTCTATACTGTTCAGTCAACCAATTTCAAACGTGTTCCGACCATCCAACTACCTATCATTTCTACCATTCGCAACGTCCCTGTTTCACCCATTCGACTTCCCGCTATTTCTACCATCCCCAAGTCTACAATGCCTATTCCAACCATCCATTTTTCCGCTATCCAACCGTCCAACTTTCAAGGTAATCTTGGTAAATTTTCTGGTAAATGGCCCGTAGAAACGACTGGTAGAATGGTTGAAGCCACTACAAAAACTAGAAACGGCCCATAGAAACGACTGGTAGAATGGTTGAAGCCACTACAAAAACTAGAAATGGCCGGTAGAAACTACTGGGCCAGTAGAAACGACTGGTAGAAATGGTTGAAGCCGCTACAAAAGCTAGAAATGGCCCGTAGAAACGACTGGTACAGTAAAAACGGCTGGTAGAATGGCTGAAGCCACTACAAAAACTAGAAATGGCCCGTAGAAACTACTGAGCCAGTAGAAACGTCTGGTAGAATGGTTGAAGCCGGTACAAAAAACTAGAAACGTCCCGTAGAAACGACTAGAACCATAGAAACGACTGGTAGAATGGTTGAAGCCACTACAAAAACTAGAAATCGTAGAAACGACTAGAACCATAGAAACGACTGGTTGGAACCTCTACAAATGCTAGAAACGTCCCGTAGAAACGACTGCGTCAGTAGAAACGGCTGGTTGAAACCGTACAAAAGCTAGAAACGTCCCGTAGAAACGACTGCGTCAGTAGAAACGGCTGGTAGAAGGGTTTGAGCCACTACAAAAACTAGAAATCGTAGAAACGACTGAAAACGTAGAAACGACTAGAACGATCCATAGAAACGCAAGGAAATATACATAAATACCTTGATGTTGATATATCATATGCTGCTCTGAAATAAAATTGTAAATACAAGACACTGTTTTACTACCAAAAGTACTTCTGTTTAGAACATTATTATTTCTCTCTCTAGCTTCATTTATTAAAGAAAGAGATCGGAAATCTGATAAGAACGCCCTGTAAACAGGGCCTTCCGGTCATGACGTCATAAGCTACACTCTCATTGGCTGACTACCTGCTAACCAGCAGTTTGTTTATCTTATATGCTTATAAAGAATAGATATGTCCCGATTTAAAAGTTTCCAAAGTAGAATTCCGTTTCATATTTGAAGAGTGTCTTTATGCCACTAGAAATACTAGAAATGGTGGGAGCCGCTACAAAGGGTAGAAATGTTTGAAACCGTTACAAAGGCTAGGGCCATAGAAACGACAGGAACCGTAGAAGTGACTGGTGAGGTTAAACAAAGTCACTACAAATGCTAGAAACTGTTGCTATAAATGGTTTGAACCAAATCCGTTGCAAAAAGTAGAGCCCAGGAATGTTGGAAATGGGATAGTGGGAATAAATATATAACTTTTTGTAAGCCAGCGGTAGGAACAAACAAATCTTTTCTAAGACAGGTACTCAAAGTGTTTTTTCTAGGTGCACAAAACTTTAGCCATCAAAGAGAAAAAAACATCAGTCTACTACAAACAAATGTTTCTATCACATATAACTTTTTCTACGGTCAGTACAAACAAATGTTTTCTAGGTACACAAAATGTATGTTTCTCCCAACGAATTGTGGATATGAGAGTAAAATCAACAAAGTATTTGAAAAATTTCACAGGTGTTTTACCTATATGTCTCTAACAGGACCTTATAAATGCTAGAAAACTGATAGTAGAAACGTTATAACAGAAGCAAGAATTATGAAAATGATTGGTACAGGAACGCTACAAATGATAGAAAATATATGAATGCTAAGAACAATCCCGGCACAAATAACTGCGATAGACTGCTGTATTTAATTAGTATCCGCAATAAGGATGATGTCGGCATATCATAAGATGTATATGAAGCAACAAGATATCCAACTGCCTATCGAAAATTTCGACTTTGTTGAAGAATCGTTGTCATCAGCAAGTCGACACGGACAATTGTTACCAAATTCCCTACGAGCAGCAGTCTGCGGACCTAGTGGTTGCGGAAACTTTCAAATTCGGAATGGTTGAAGTCTAGTAGTTAGGTTCTGGCAGGTCGTAAATTTTACTTGAAACGCATTATTTCTAAACATAAATGTCATAGAAATTAACACTGATATATTATAATATATCATAATATATTTTGTTTGAAAATGAATTCTTAAAATAATTTTGATTGTTGTACTATTTTTTATCGATTTAAGTGCTTCAACAGCGTCTTAATATTATAATATTATTAGTATTAGCTTTTATAACGAACCAAAGCAGATAAAAGGAACTTGTGTACGTTTTCAGAGATCTAAGGAAATATGGCAATGTTGCTCCATCACTTTAATCATATGACTAAAATGACGCATTTTCCGAGATCTAGGGAAATATGGAAATCTGGCGATCATGGCCCTCCTTAGCGGGCTTTTCGGTCATGACGTCACAACTAATTTCCAGAGGTACGTTGTAGCAAACAACCTCAAAACGGAGATAACAAAACTATCGTCTCATCAAAAGTTTCTCTTAAAAAAATGCAACTCAACAAACAAGGTAATTTAACGCGCATATGAAACGTAAGAACAATTTGCTTGATTTATGAATTACTAATAAATTAAAAATATTCTTGACTGCTAATTTCATTTAAATAATAAACATAAAAAAGGTCACTTGACAAAGTTATTATAGAACAAAGACGAAGCTCATACTTACAGCCCTGCCAGACCCCTAGAAGGCTTTCATGCAGGATTATGGCTTGCTAGCTTTCGACATGTTGAACGACAAAGCGACGAACCACCACACGCAGCCGAAACTGAGAATTTGTCACTGGAGAACACTACTAGACCCAGTCACAACCAAAACAACTCCGGTAGCAGAAAAAAGACAAGTTCAATTCATCATTCCACGTGCTTTTAACCCTGCTTTGATATACACAATGAAGATAAAACAGCCAAAGCATTCAAAAGTTTGTAAACGGAGCCACAACAAAATTCGTAGCATCAGATTAATATGTTTTCAGATAATTATATGCGTATTAAATAATCTATTGCAAGACTTAATGGTTGAGATTATTTCATTATTTATCATAGCTGAATATTTAGTTCAAAAGGCAGCCATTCAACATTGCACACAGACAACAACACACCACCGAAAAAGAAAATTATTTATAAAGAAATGTTGTAAAATACTGAGTAGAAATTCTTGTTAAATTGAAATTAATCCTACAAATATTCTAAAGATATACGATGTTTGTGCTTTATTTGATATCTGCATCACTATCAATTATTGCGGTTTTTTAACCTTGGTGAAGATGTTAGCGAAGGTTATAATTTGTCAAAACAGAAGTATCCATTAGAAATGAATTTATTCGTATCTTAGAGTATCAATCAATCATTTGAAATACTGTAAGGGTGTTTGATGTAACAATATTGTTCTTCCAATAACACTTTGCTCTGAATTAAATTACTGTTGGTGGAAAGAGTTGTCAATCTAAACTGTGAAATAAAAGTCATATTTAAATATTTTTTGTTTTGAATCATGTAGATACAGAATTGAACATGGAGGGTCTTTCACATTCAACAGGCCAGAAAATCTTGGTCAAGAATGGGTGGACTTCATTGTGCAACAAACAAAAGACCTTAAACCATGTGTTGGCATGTCATCCTTCAATATCAATGTGAATAACACAAATTTGTTTGTAAGATGTACGAATGTTAGATAATAGAAAACACATTCCTATGCATGAGTTTATACATAATGAATAACATTTAAGAAAACGTAACCAACCTATTAAACTACACACAAACAAATTTAAAAATAGCAACTCACAGGGTTATAATTGTGAACATACTAGAAGCAATATAAGGCAAAAGAAAGCTGTAACCAGGCTTCATGTTATCCAATTATATAAAAATAAGTTTATAAGCATATTGTATGAAATGGAAAAGTTTACTCCAGGCACATATATATTGAATCAAAAATGTGCTATTGAACAACATTGTCATGAGTATAATTTCTGTGACGTCATCACTCTCATTGCCTAGTTTATCAGCAGACCACCTACCATTAGTCTGCTTTTGAATCATAACATACGAAGCATTAAGATCAAAGTCATAATTTTCCGAGATCTAAGGAAATATGGCTAAACCGTCAGGATGTCCAAATTTTTTTTCTGCGGTGTCATTAGTCGGCCATTTTCTCCATATAACAAGAAACATAACCTGTTCAAGGAATATGTTGTCTCACTCTGTCTCACTAAAAAACATGAAAGAAGAGATCGGTTGTCAAATTACGCTTAAGTATCTATCAAAATGATTCCTCTCTCATTGGTTTATTCAAACAGACCACGAGACCTCAACATATCAATCATTAGGGATGGAATGCGTACTAGGACTCTAACACACCCTAACCTATAATAAGAAACCTTATTTATATAAGGCATACAATATATGGAAAATGACATCTTTAATGAACTGTCTCAAAATGATTGAAGACAATGAGAAATACATAAGTCTAAATCATTCTGCACTGAATATAAAAGCTTTCGATTCAGCTTAATGAAAAGATTTCCACTGCACGAACGCCACTCTTTAAAACAATTCAAGTGAGATTGTTCTATTTTCATTTAAATAATAAAAAAATTAGACAGTTGAGTACTAGTTACCAAGAATATGTCTATAGCACAATAGCAACAGTTTTTTAATTTTAAAAGTTTGTTGATACCAAACACAAACGTAAATAATTCGCTGGACTTTTAATAATTCTGTTCAGGCATTCGTAATTTAAATGAGTAAACTAATGAAGTCTTTCTATAACGCTTACGGTCACATATGAAACGATACTAGCTTGGAAACCTGTACAGTGAAAAACAATTTTCTAGACATAACAATTTTAAAGATTTGTTGTCAAAGAGCCTTTGTCCATCTACCATTTTTCAATCAGTAACTGAAAGCAGCTTCTGTGTACAAAAAAAAGTATTTTCTAGTCATAAAAATGTTGGTGAAAGTTTTCTCTTAAAATAAGACTGACTTCGAGGGTTACATGGTTCTCACGGAAGTAAAAAAACATGTTGACGACTTTTGGTGTTGTTGTTATCTTGCTAAACTATCATCGGTTCATGCGAATGGAATGTTGACACATTTGGTCCTTGATGATATATTGAAAAAACTACCAGTGGTTCAAGTATATGAAAAAACATGTTGGTTGTTTCGTGTTATTCTGTGGTTTAAAGTTTTATATCTCACTTATTTAATAAAATAAGTAAACTCTACCATTGCGGTCTTATTTTTTTTTGGTAAAATAATCCATATAATGAATACAATGTATGGAAAAGTCACTTACTCTCTTTGATGGACTTTCCCAAAATGATTTAGGACAAAGAGAAATATATAAGACAAAAACATTCTGCACTGGAACTACATTATAAAAGCTTTCGATCCAACTTTCATGTAGTGAAAATATTTCCACTACACGAACGCCACTCTTACATTAAATGAGTAAACTAATGAAGTCTTTCTATAACGCTTACAAAACCAGCAATGATAGTTATTATAATAATTCCCTTGCAGAAAGTTAAGCATGAAAAATTACAAAACATGGTTGGTTATTTAAAACGTTTTCGGACTTTGCTGAAACAGTAAAAAAATTGAATGGGCTTAAATAATAAACATTCTAATAGACTTCAAAGGGATGACATTGTTTCACGATTTCAAAAACTTGTTCGAACTGGGATCAAAACTAACAAATCGCATAAAGATATATTGATGTTTCTGGCGGAAGAAGAGAGAAACAAAGCAGATCGTTATCGTATGCGAACTGATGAGGAACGAGTTAATGCTGAAAAAAGAACGTATTCAAGCTGAGGAAGCACGAGCCAAAGCCGAAATGCATCGAGTTCGATTAGAAGAAGAATCTGTCAAGGCATCGGAACGTCATCATGAGGTTCTGAACGTTGTTTCTCACAGAATACAGTCTCAGGTAGTGAAACGCTTGAGGAACAAAGTAGTTCATCGTGTAGCTCCCAAGTCCATCAAACGCGAAAAACAGAGATGTATGGTTCTGTTAGCTCTTAGTAATAAGTAACCAACCAATGATGAACATGAGTAGCTTATGACGACTTAGTAAAAGGGGAGGGAGGCCTTTCAAACAGGGCGGTTAGATGGTATCAACTGAGGTTAGGTTAGGATCGATTGAACGACTTAAGGTTAGGGTAGGTTAGGATCGACCGAACCTAACCTTAAGTCGTTATTATATGTTAGGGTGTGTTCGAGACCTAGTACGCATTCCGTCCCTAATGGTTGATATGGTGAGGTCTCATGGTCTGTTTGAATAAACCAATGAGAGAGGAATCATTGTGATAGATACTTAAGAGAAAGAGTGAGACATCATAATCCTTGAACAGGTTATGTTTCTTGTTATATAGAGGAAATGGCCGACTAATGACGCCGCAGAAAAAGAAGGATTACCATATTTCCTTAGATCTCAGAAAATTATGGCTTTGATCTTAAGTGGATCGACCGAACCTAACCTACCCTAACCTCAACTCCCTCAATCGATCTTAACCTAACCTCAGTTAATGCCTTCTAACCGCCCTGTTTGAAGGGCCTCCCTAACCTAACCTAACCGCCCTGTTTGAAGGGCCTCCCTGCTCTTTTACTATGACGTCATAAGCTACTGATGTTCATCATTGGTTGGTTACTTATTACTAAGAGCTAACAGAACCATACATCTCTGTTTTTCGCGTTTGATGGACTTGGGAGCTACACAATGAACTACTTCGTTCCTCAAGCGTTTCACTACCTGAGACTGTATTCTGCGAGAAACAACGTTCAGAACCTCATGATGACGTTCCGATGCCTTGACAGATTCTTCTTCTAATCGAACTCGATGCATTTCGGCTTTGGCTCGTGCTTCCTCAGCTTGAATACGTTCTTTTTTCAGCATTAACTCGTTCCTCATCAGTTCGCATACGATAACGATCTGCTTTGTTTCTCTCTTCTTCCGCCAGAAACATCAATATATCTTTATGCGATTTGTTAGTTTTGATCCCAGTTCGAACAAGTTTTTGAAATCGTGAAACAATGTCATCCCTTTGAAGTCTATTAGAATGTTTATTATTTAAGCCCATTCAATTTTTTTACTGTCTCAGCAAAGTCCGAAAACGTTTTAAATAACCAACCATGTTTTGTAATTTTTCATGCTTAACTTTCTGCAAGGGAATTATTATAATAACTATCATTGTTGGTTTTGTAAGCGTTATAGAAAGACTTCATTAGTTTACTCATTTAATGTAAGAGTGGCGTTCGTGTAGTGGAAATATTTTCACTACATGAAAGTTGGATCGAAAGCTTTTATAATGTAGTTCCAGTGCAGAATGTTTTTGTCTTATATATTTCTCTTTGTCCTAAATCATTTTGAGAAAGTCCATCAAAGAGAGTAAGTGACTTTTCCATACATTGTATTCATTATAAGGATTATTTTACCAAAAAAAATAAGACCGCAATGGTAGAGTTTACTTATTTTATTAAATAAGTGAGATTTAAAACTTTAAACCACAGAATAACACGAAACAACCAACATGTTTTTTCATATACTTGAACCACTGGTGTTTTTTCAATATATCATCAAGGACCAAATGTGTCAACATTCCATTCGCATGAACCGATGATAGTTTAGCAAGATAACAACAACACCAAAAGTCGTCAACATGTTTTTTTACTTCCGTGAGAACCATGTAACCCTCGTAATCAGTCTTATTTTAAGAGAAAACTTTCACCAACATTTTTATGACTAGAAAATAATTTTTTTTGTACACAGAAGCTGCTTTCAGTTACTGATTGAAAAATGGTAGATGGACAAAGCTCTTTGACAACAAATCTTTAAAATTGTTATGTCTAGAAAATTGTTTTTCACTGTACAGGTTTCCAAGCTAGTATCGTTTCATATGTGACCGTAAGCGTTATAGAAACACTTCATTAGTTTACTCATTTAAATTAGGAATGCCTGAACAGAATTATTAAAAGTCCAGCGAATTATTTACGTTTGTGTTTGGTATCAACAAACTACCTAAATTGTGAATAATGATCTTACTACATTCAAAATTTTAAAATTAAAAACTGTTGCTATTGTGCTATAGACATATTCTTGGTAACTAGTACTCAACTGTCTAATTTTTTATTATTTAAATGAAAATAGAACAATCTCACTTGAATTGTTTTAAAGAGTGGCGTTCGTGCAGTGGAAATCTTTTCACTAAGCTGAATCGAAAGCTTTTATATTCAGTGCAGAATGATTTAGCCTTATGTATTTCTCATTGTCTTCAATCATTTTGAGACAGTTCATTAAAGATGTCATTTTCCATATATTGTATGCCTTATATGAATAAGGTTTCTTATTATAGGTTAGGGTGTGATGGAGTCCTAGTACGCATTCCATCCCATATGTTGAGGTCTCGTGGTCTGTTTGAATAAACCAATGAGAGAGGAATCATTTTGATAGATACTTAAGCGTAATTTGACAACCGATCTCTTCTTTCATGTTTTTTAGTGAGACAGAGTGAGACAACATATTCCTTGAACAGGTTATGTTTCTTGTTATATGGAGAAAATGGCCGACTAATGACACCGCAGAAAAAAAATTTGGACATCCTGACGGTTTAGCCATATTTCCTTAGATCTCGGAAAATTATGACTTTGATCTTAATGCTTCGTATGTTATGATTCAAAAGCAGACTAATGGTAGGTGGTCTGCTGATAAGCTAGGCAATGAGAGTGATGACGTCACAGAAATTATACTCATGCCAATGTTGTTCAATAGCACATTTTTGATTCAATATATATGTGCCTGGAGTAAACTTTTCCATTTCATACAATATGCTTATAAACTTATTTTTATATAACTGGATAACACGAGGCCTGGTTACAGCTTTCTTTTGTCTTATATTGCTTCTAGTATGTTCACAATTATAACCCTGTGAGTTGCTAGTTTTAAATTTGTATGTGTGTAGTTTAATAGGTTGGTTACGTTTTCTTAAATGTTATTCATTATGTATAAACTCATGCATAGGAATGTGTTTTCTATTATCTAACATTCGTACATCTTACAAACAAATTCGTGTTATTCACATTGATATTGAAGGATGACATGCCAACACATGGTTTAAGGGCTTTTGTTTGTTGCACAATGAAGTCCACTCATTCTTGACCAAGATTTTCTGGCCTGTTGAATGTGAAAGACCCTCCATGTTCAATTCTGTATCTACATGATTCAAAACAAAAAATATTTAAACCATATGACTTTTATTTCACAGTTTAGATTGACAACTCTTTCCACCAACAGTAATTTAATTCAGAGCAAAGTGTTATTGGAAGAACAATATTGTTACATCAAACACCCTTACAGTATTTCAAATGATTGATTGATACTCTAAGATACGAATAAATTCATTTCTAATGGATACTTCTGTTTTGACAAATTATAACCTTCGCTAACATCTTCACCATAATAAAAATCGCAATAATTGATAGTGATGCAGATATCAAATAAAGCACAAACATCGTATATCTTTAGAATATTTGTAGGATTAATTTCAATTAAACAAGAATTTCTACTCAGTATTTTACAACATTTCTTTATAAATAATTTTCTTTTTCGGTGGTGTGTTGTTGTCTGTGTGCAATGTTGAATGGCTGCCTTTTGAACTAAATATTCAGCTATGATAAATAATGAAATAATCTCAACCATTAAGTCTTGCAATAGATTATTTAATACGCATATAATTATCTGAAAACATATTAATCTGATGCTACGAATTTTGTTGTGGCTCCGTTTACAAACTTTTGAATGCTTTGGCTGTTTTATCTTCATTGTGTATATCAAAGCAGGGTTAAAAGCATGTGGAATGATGAATTGAACTTGTCTTTTTTCTGCTACCGGAGTTGTTTTGGTTGTGACTGGGTCTAGTAGTGTTCTCCAGTGACAAATTCTCAGTTTCGGCTGCGTGTGGTGGTTCGTCGCTTTGTCTTTCAACATGTCGAAAGCTAGCAAGCCATAATCCTGCATGAAAGCCTTCTAGGGGTCTGGCAGGGCTGTAAGTATGAGCTTCGTCTTTGTTCTATAATAACTTTGTCAAGTGACCTTTTTTATGTTTATTATTTAAATGAAATTAGCAGTCAAGAATATTTTTAATTTATTAGTAATTCATAAATCAAGCAAATTGTTCTTACGTTTCATATGCGCGTTAAATTACCTTGTTTGTTGAGTTGCATTTTTTTAAGAGAAACTTTTGATGAGACGATAGTTTTGTTATCTCCGTTTTGAGGTTGTTTGCTACAACGTACCTCTGGAAATTAGTTGTGACGTCATGACCGGAAAGCCCGCTAAGGAGGGCCATGATCGCCAGATTTCCATATTTCCCTAGATCTCAGAAAATGCGTCATTTTAGTCATATGATTAAAGTGATGGAGCAACATTGCCATATTTCCTTAGCTCTCTGAAAACGTACACAAGTTCCTTTTATCTGCTTTGGTTCGTTATAAAAGCTAATACTAATAATATTATAATATTAAGACGCTGTTGAAGCACTTAAATCGATAAAAAATAGTACAACAATCAATATTATTTTAAAAATTCATTTTCAAACAAAATATATTATGATATATTATAATATATCAGTATTAACTTCTATGACATTTATGTTTAGAAATAATGCGTTTCAAGTAAAATTTACGGCCTGCCAGAACCTAACTACTAAACTTCAACCATTCCGAATTTGAAACTTTCCACAACCACTAGGTCCGCAGAATACTGCTCGTAGGGAATTTGGTAACAATTGTCCGTGTCGACTTGCTGATGACAACGATTCTTCAACAAAGTCGAAATTTTCGATAGGCAGTTGGATATCTTGTTGCTTCATATACATCTTATGATATGCCGACATCATCCTTATTGCGGATACTAATTAAATACAGCAGTCTATCGCAGTTATTTGCGCCGGGATTGTTCTTAGCATTCATATATTTTCTATCATTTGTAGCGTCCGTGTACCTGTCGTTTCTAGTATTTGCAGGGGTCCCAGTTCTAACATTTGTAGCGTTCCTGTACCAATCATTTTCATCATTCTTGCTTCTGTTATAACGTTTCTACTATCAGTTTTCTAGCATTTATAAGGTCCTGTTAGAGACATATAGGTAAAACACCTGTGAAATTTTTCAAATACTGTGTTCATTTTACTCTCATATCCACAATTCGTTGGGAGAAACATATACTTTGTGTACCTAGAAAACATTTGTTTGTACTGACCTTAGAAAAAGTTATGTGATAGAAACATTTGTTTGTAGTAGACTGATGTTTTTTTCTCTTTGATGGCTAAAGTTTTGTGCACCTAGAAAAAACACTTTGAGTACCTGTCTTAGAAAAGATTTGTTTGTTCCTACCGCTGGCTTACAAAAAGTTATATATTTATTCCCACTATCCCATTTCCAACATTCCTGGGCTCTACTTTTTGCAACGGATTTGGTTCAAACCATTTATAGCAACAGTTTCTAGCATTTGTAGTGACTTTGTTTAACCTCACCAGTCACTTCTACGGTTCCTGTCGTTTCTATGGCCCTAGCCTTTGTAACGGTTTCAAACATTTCTACCCTTTGTAGCGGCTCCCACCATTTCTAGTATTTCTAGTGGCATAAAGACACTCTTCAAATATGAAACGGAATTCTACTTTGGAAACTTTTAAATCGGGACATATCTATTCTTTATAAGCATATAAGATAAACAAACTGCTGGTTAGCAGGTAGTCAGCCAATGAGAGTGTAGCTTATGACGTCATGACCGGAAGGCCCTGTTTACAGGGCGTTCTTATCAGATTTCCGATCTCTTTCTTTAATAAATGAAGCTAGAGAGAGAAATAATAATGTTCTAAACAGAAGTACTTTTGGTAGTAAAACAGTGTCTTGTATTTACAATTTTATTTCAGAGCAGCATATGATATATCAACATCAAGGTATTTATGTATATTTCCTTGCGTTTCTATGGATCGTTCTAGTCGTTTCTACGTTTTCAGTCGTTTCTACGATTTCTAGTTTTTGTAGTGGCTCAAACCCTTCTACCAGCCGTTTCTACTGACGCAGTCGTTTCTACGGGACGTTTCTAGCTTTTGTACGGTTTCAACCAGCCGTTTCTACTGACGCAGTCGTTTCTACGGGACGTTTCTAGCATTTGTAGAGGTTCCAACCAGTCGTTTCTATGGTTCTAGTCGTTTCTACGATTTCTAGTTTTTGTAGTGGCTTCAACCATTCTACCAGTCGTTTCTATGGTTCTAGTCGTTTCTACGGGACGTTTCTAGTTTTTTGTACCGGCTTCAACCATTCTACCAGACGTTTCTACTGGCTCAGTAGTTTCTACGGGCCATTTCTAGTTTTTGTAGTGGCTTCAGCCATTCTACCAGCCGTTTTTACTGTACCAGTCGTTTCTACGGGCCATTTCTAGCTTTTGTAGCGGCTTCAACCATTTCTACCAGTCGTTTCTACTGGCCCAGTAGTTTCTACCGGCCATTTCTAGTTTTTGTAGTGGCTTCAACCATTCTACCAGTCGTTTCTATGGGCCGTTTCTAGTTTTTGTAGTGGCTTCAACCATTCTACCAGTCGTTTCTACGGGCCATTTATAGTTTTTGTAGTGGCTTCAACCATTTCTACCAGTCGTTTCTACTGGCCCAGTAATTTCTACCATTTCTCCAACGGTATTCTTTCCGAATTACCCGGCGCTCGATACAAAATCCAACGATTTAAGTCGCAATTATTATTCCTCATTTACGTATTTATTTTTTACAAACACACATTACCTCTTCAATGAAAACCGCATCTACTTTTATAATTAACGATTTTGTTTACAATCAACCAGCCACTGCACTTTCAACCAGTGCTCGAGTTTCGCATGGTTATCAGTTCACCAACATGCTATTGCGGTTTCGCTTATCTTTTGTTATTGTCATCGTTGAATTCTTTCAGGTCAGACAGATATATTTATAATCGGAGCTATTTATTTTCCAATGTTACACACAGTAAATTAATTGGAGATGGTATTCTCAGGTATTTTGGTAAAATATTTGGTTGTGTTTCGAAATAAAATATTATAACATACTATTATTAAGTATATTATGGGAGCATTACATTTGGATAATATTAATCTCGGGTATTTTGTTTTAACGATATATTTGATGGTGTTTATTTTGACAAGAAAAAATCCTTTAGCGTAAACATGATATCACAGTGTCTTTTCGTTGCGGTGACCATTTCCGTTGACGGTATTAAAGGCATACTTGAACTAGTCGCTAGATAAATTATTATTTCTTTGAATCTGAATATGCGGTTGGATGATGGCGGCCTTACTTGTACAAAAACAAAACAAAAAATAGCTTTAATTATTAAGGATGCTCTGAAAATGCATAATATACTATATGCTAACTTATTTAAACAATAGTCGCTCGGCGTCCGACGAAAGTTGCCTTTCTTGCGCAGGTAGGCGATCGCTTACGAAAACTATAGACTCGAAGGAGTGGACGTTCTCGCGCATGCAGGCTTAAGCAAAAGATTTTAATTTTTTTACAGACAACAACACACCATATCTTTCAGACGCTTGAAACATTAAAAAAAATTCTAAGTCTCAAAGCTCGACGTCCGGCGAAAGTTGCCGCGCCACGGACTTGCGCCTTTTTACAGCCAACTATATCCCCCCATCCAGCCCCCAAATATCTAACCGAACAACGCCCAAAAACCCGCGCCCGCGCAACGGGCATGTACTATACCTTTTCAAATAAACATTTCTCTATTAACCGCATTAGCGCAGCTCGCTGGGTACCTGACTTTGTAATCAGGCAAGCCGCGTTCGATACCCGGCCAAGTATTTAGCTTTTTTTCTCTCTAACCACCACAACCAACAACAGATGGCGTGCACCCTGCAACCCACAATACAATGGCTTTCAATTATTGACAACAGATGGCGCGCACCTCTGCAACATACGCAACCCACAATACAATGGCTTTCATTCATTAAAAACAGATGGCGACACACCCACATGTCTTTCGCGCACCCCTACGACCACCCCCAATGTCTTCTTCTTCCCAATGTCTTCTTCTTCTTATCCAAACAACAAGTACCAACAGCTCGGCAGCAGCTCCCGGCGAGAACTTGATGACTGGTTACCTTTATGCCCACTTCCGCCCCAGAAACCGCTTTGTTTAACTACTTTCTTCTATCATGTTATACTATCATTCCTCATATACTCTAGTTTTCAAAGTGTTCAACAAAAAAAAATCCAGAACTGTAAGGTCGGGAGACCTTGCCAGCCACTTTACCAACCCTAAAATTCCTATCCACCTATGTGGAAATCTTTGATTTATATAGTCACAAACAGCTCTAATATTGTGTGGAGCGGCCCGGTAATGCTGAAACCAATACCTATTATAACTTCCCAAAAGTGTCTAGGGTATTTTGATTCCAGATATGTTCATTATTTCTATTGAAGACGACACAGTTTCAAAAAGTACTTTCGTCAGTTCTAACAATAGTTTTCCAAAAATCTCGAATGTCTCTAATTAAGAGCCAATTGCAAATATCCATCCTTCTATCAGGATCACCTGTATATAGTTTCTCTGTATTTTGAAATATTTTAAACCCAGACGCTAGTCTATGGCATATCTATATCTGACGAAACTTGATTTATCTAAAAACCATAGCAAAAAGTTACTTTTTCTTCGAATTTTAAATTTATGAAATTAAATTTTACCTCTGCCAGTTTACTTCTAGTATTTTCTCCGATTCTGCTTCCAGAACTTTGGAAAAACTGGTTTTCCATTTTCGGAAAAAATGTATTTTGGAGCTTCTGCTTTCTTGACTAAATGTACCATGCAAACAAGCATCAAAATACGATAGGCATAAGTTTCGCATGTGACCAAAACTTTGAGATAAGGAGTGATCCTGTAAGAAAACGTAACATGAAGAATGAAAGTTGATATCCCAAACCTTATGCCAAGTTTATTATGGGCTATTCTAGATACCAACTTTTAGTCTTCCTCTTGGCAGAACCGAGGAAATCGGTTTTTGACCACTATCTTGTATTCATTTTGCGTTTTTTTTTTATCCGACCACACCAGCTTTTAACAAGCACCCCTCACCAACAATTTGAACTAAAGATTTTTTGCAATTTTTTTTTCATGCACTCAGATTTTCTGTAGCTTTCGGCCCTCATATTGAAAGCCTCTTAATAGAGGAACATTTTGAGCCCTTATACGTTTTATACGCAATTTTTGCCTTAACGTGAACCATCCCATATATACACTGTGTTCAAAAAGTCCGAGTACGGCTGATTTACTCAGTGGGAAAGCATTTAGAGGAAAAAGTTAAATGGATAACTTTTAATGTTTTCCCCGGCTACCCAGTGGCCATGTCCGCTTTGACCCATTTTTTATGTCGGAAATGAAGAGAGCGAAAAGTGTTACGTCAAAGTATGGCGTGGCCATTTTTTTGACATGACCTTGATGGTCGGTGAAGGTCAAATATAGGTAAAGCATGATGAGGCTCCGAGTCACGAGGACAAATGCTCAAAATGTTCACCATTAAAATTTTGACAA
Source organism: Octodonta nipae (assembly GCA_034190945.1). Taxonomy (NCBI): domain Eukaryota; kingdom Metazoa; phylum Arthropoda; class Insecta; order Coleoptera; family Chrysomelidae; genus Octodonta; species Octodonta nipae. Next base: position 62,361,804 of record CM067218.1, read on the forward strand.
TGTGCCAATCGGTTATAAAAACATATATTGCATTTCGAATCATTTGTGGGTCAACCCTTGCAATCTCTTCCCTTATTCGTTGCTTGACAGATGGTTCGAGTGTTTTATATAAAAACACATAAGCGTATCTGACGAGAACTCCTGGTTTGAAACGGCTGTCATACGTTGAATGATATAGTTCTAAATATGTGGATATATATCTGTATATATATTTACTTATGTGTTTTTATATAAAACACTCGAACCATCTGTCAAGAGTATGGTATATGTTATAGCATAGTATGCCTTCATATACTTAAATTACTCAATAGACGGTAGATGTCACCGACATCTATTAGGTTCAATACACTGACTGTTGTCTTACTGATGTGTATAACATCCAAGTATTTCACTTTAGAACTTGTCATTCAAGGAAGCGTATCTGACGAGAACTCCTGGTTTGAAACGGCTGTCATACGTTGAATGATATGGTTCTAAATATGTGGATATATATCTGTATAAATACAGTATTTAAATTGTTCCGAACATTGCGTCCATAATGAGGATGAGCTCCATCCTGTTGAAACCAAATCATCGCCTACAATTTCTTGGGTGGCTGGAATAATATCATCTTTTAACAAAGTGGTGTACTTTTCAGTATTAAGATTTCCTTCAATAAAAAATGGGTCCAACAATTGTATTGTTGATAATACTTGCCCAAACGTTGACTTTTTCAGGTCTTTGAGTTGATCGGCTGTCCATCATCCAATTTGGAATTTTACCACTCCAATACCTCATGTTATGTGTGTTGGCATAGCCTTTTAATTCAGAAGTAGCTTCGTCAGAAAATACTATTCGTTCTAAAAAGTTTTCATCATTTGTGATTTAATCCATCAATAGTTCAGAGAACTCCTTGCGCCTATCCGGATCATCCTCATTGATTTCATGTGCGAGCTTCACTTTGTAAGGATGAAACTTTAATTTCTGGTTTAAAATGTGAATCGATCCAACGCTGAGGTTTCGTTACTTATGTAATTTTCTGACTGTACTATGAGGATCTTCAGCGATGGATAATGCAACATCAAACTGATTGTCTTCATTTGTAGCTGTTGCAGGACGACCTGATCAGAGGCGTCTTTACCTATGGTGCAGGGGGTGCGTTGCACCCAGGCCCCGCGATCTCAGGGCCGCCCGAGCGCCACTCGCCCGCCCCCTGGCCCGGCAGTAACCTAACCACAGAATATCTCATAGTACTAAGTACGTAACGTAACCCACGTGAAAAGTACTTCGGTTTGCATGGCGTCTAGAGCTCTTCATAAATAAATGTGTCTAGCCAGTTTTAGCAAAGAGAAGCGCGTCTCGCACAAGCGGCTTTTACAATAGAAACTTTTGTTTAATATTAAATAAACCTTAAACCAAATTGTTATAAAGATTATAATTATGGTAACAGGTAGTATCGCATCGCTACCGAAAGACACGTGCCGGCCGGCACCTGTTTTGATTTGTTTGAAAACACGCCTATTATCGTCGTCGTGCATTTATCAAAGGACTGAATGTATGTGCCGCGTGCCGCTTCTGCCATACTGTTTGGTTAAAATCATACTTAAAGGGAAAAAATATTAATTACTCACACAATTATTGCGACTTTTACCGGGGTCGGGAGTACCAACATCAATCCAGGAGTGATAGTAATTTCGAAATTCTAAATACCGTTAGATACCTACTTGCTTCGAATTTTGTTATTTGTTAATCCTGGTGTGGTGCGGAACAAAACTTCAACCACCATACCATACATACCTAATGTAACTTTTGATAAACTAAGTTTTAAAACATGGGGTTTTGTGAATTTTATGTATCACCGAGTGTTGTAGAATAGATTTGATAACTATTTGTAGGTATGTGTCTGTACTCCTTACTCGTTTACTGAGTGGTTCACGCTTCGGACTGTAAAGCCAAGGGGTAGCGGGTTTCAATCCCGGCGGGTCTTTTTTTACCCGACGCGTAATGTGTATAACAACACAGCCTATGTGTAATGTATGTATTTACGTTCCTTGGTGGCATTCCAGAGCCTAAACTATATATTAAAAAAGGCAAAACGAGTTTTTTTTTTAATTAGGTAGGTATATATTATAATTTTATGTTCATTGGTATGATTACCTTCTGTAATATTTCGTTTTCGAATTAAACTTTTTTAAATGACCACTGTTATTTTTGTTAACCCTTCTATCCATAAAATTCATTCATTTTACTTTACCCGTGTAAGTACGGTGGGCCTTACATAACTTGCATCTATCTTCCCAAACTAAAACTGTCAATTATTCCAAATTACTACTTAATTTTGAACTCTGAAAGGACTGTAAGCTATTTTTATTTGTTTTATTTATGGTTAGACAAGAGGTCCAAATTAGAGTGAACATATTTGACAGACATGAGAAGCTTGATGCGAAGCCCAGTGTACCCATCTAGTTGTTTCCAAACAAATTTTTGATTGAACTTCACTTTTGAAAATAGGTAAGTACTTACAAAATGTCTGATCGCTACACAGACAGTTTGTGGTAACTTGAAGTGCTGTTTGTACATATTCCATTTTAACAGTGTTCAGCACGCTTAGGCACTAGAGGCCGCTAGGATGATGACTGCACCCGGGCGCTACGTGAGCTAGAGACGCCTCTGGACCTGATCTCTGACGGTCCCTTACGCTACCCGTTAAGTCAAAGCGATCGACCATCTGCTTTTCGGTATTCTTAGAAAGTGAATCTGGTCTTTCTGGGAATGTCTCATTAAATGAACATGACATTTAATATTACAATGAAAAAATATTTGTTATTAAAAAAATTCTAATTATAAGAGATAAATAATTATTTTACTGTTAATTTACGAGTCAACTATAGGAGTACAGGTAATGTTGCTTAGTATTGATACATATGAATGGTGTTCTTAACCATAGATAAAAGATTTATATATGTATTTCTTAACCTTTAGAACGCCGAAAAGACACCATACGACGCATAACCTTTCGGATTTGATATAAGTTTTCGGTGATCACGAAAATCGGTGATAACATAACTTTAAAATTTTGAAAACTTACCCACCAGGGATGGATATTGATACCCAAAACAGTTTTTGGATATTCCATGAAAAAAATTGATACACCGTGTTTTTAAGGTTGCTGATAACAAATCTGTGGTCATATTTTGGAAAGTCATCCCCAGGAGTGGATATGCCCCCCCTCTCTAAAACACCCCAATTTTTGGAAATTCGACATGACGGCGAAAATCAGTTAAAACTTGATACACCGGGTTTATTGAGTTACTGATCGCGAATGTGCGGACAGATTTTCAAATCTCACACTCCCGGCGTGGATATCCCCCTCCCCAAACACCCCAAGTTTTTGGAAATTCGATAATATGGGGAAATACGGAGAAAAATTAGTTTTTGAAGTTGTTGATGACAAATCTGAGGTCATATATTGAAAACTCATTCCCTGGGCCGAATATTCCCCCACTAAAACACCCGAATTTTTGGATATTCGACAAAACAGTGAAATTTAGTTAAAACTTGATTCAAAGTCATGGTCAAGTTTAAAGCGAACATGATCATTGGGTTGCCGCGTACAAATCTTAAGTTTCTATAATAAAAGAACTGTTTCTAAGCCCCATAGTCCTCGTGACTCGAAGCCTAATCATGCTTTACCTTAATTTGGGGGTTTCCATTTGAAAAAATCGACTTGACCTCGATATGGCCACTGGGTAGCCGGCTAAAAATACTAAAATGCTTTCCCACTGAGTAAATCAGCCGTACTCGGACTTTTTGAACACCCTATATTTTTTCGTAATTCTCAGATTTTTACATTTGAACTGTTGCAAATTTTTTATTTTTCACTGCATCTTCACCAAATAAACTTAAATCTAGTATATGATGTTTGTTTCCTCTTCTGTTTTTGATACTTGACACAAATAATTTGTTGAAAAAATGGCGAGGTTGCATAAAAAAGTAATAAAGTTAAACATTTTATCACCTTACAAAAAAATTAGAAGTACATCGAGAACTTAGAATGCTTACAAAAACTTCTCTACTTCAACCTCTTTCCAACGATATATCACACGTATTGAAAAATAATCAGTATCATAATAAAATTTGAAATTGTAACTTAGAAGGTTAGAACTATAAAAAATAAAACATACATCAAGTTGCAACAATTTGTTATACATTTTGTTGAAACCGGCTTCTACCTCTACGGATGCAATCGCGACACCTTTTTCTGACTCCTACAGTGGTAGTCTCTAGTCGCATTTTATCCCATATTATTCCAAAAGCAACATTTATTCTTACTCTTAACTGCTCTTTGGGTTCTATTTCTCTCTCATAAACAAGTTGCTTGGCACGCCCACATGCAAAAAAATCAAAGGGAATCAGGTCTGGCGACCGTGGAGGCCATACTATAGGGTCAGTTCTCTCAATTCAAGCGTTTGGGAATGAAATGTCCAAGAGCTCTCTAACCGTTCGTCTATAACGTTCTAGACAGCCATAGTTTTTGAATTTTTTGACCAATTTTATTTGTTGTCTTCCAATAGGATTTCATCTAATAAGATGGATCATCCCGCATTGTTTGGAACGCAACATTGATTATTTCCCTTAGCTGCTCCTTGGTGTCTATTTCTATTTCGTAAATGATTATTGTTAATGAACGATTTATTGATGATAGTTTCAGTCTTTATTTGATGAAAATTAATTTTAATATTATATTAAAATAAATACACTGATGTAATTTTCACTTAAATTTATTTACTATTGACAATTGTTTCACCAGGTTACTGGCTTCTTCAGAATACAAGGTCTTCAGTATTACGTTGTATTCTGAAGAAGCCAGTAACCTGGTGAAACAATTGTCAATAGTAAATAAATTTAAGTGAAAATTACATCAGTCTATTTATTTTAATATAATATTAAAACGATTTATTGATCTTTATAGATGAAATCTCATTGGAAGACCAGTAATATTCAAAAAAGTTGGCTGTTCAGCACATTATAGGCGAACTGTCAGAGAGCTCATGGAGATTCATTCTGTAAAAGAATGGGTCATACTGTTAACGAATGTGTCACCAAATCGAGACATATGCAACAAAACCAAAACTATGGACCAAACTTTTCGAACATACGTCCTAACCCATTTTCACAACAACCGGCCACAATTCCAACCCAATACTCAGAATTTCCAGCAGAATAGAAACTTTCAACAACCTCGTCCTTCTACCAGTTCACAAGTCGAAAGTTTAGACCAATATAAACCTCATCAAAACTTTTTCTGCCAACAACGAACACTTGAACAATTCTTATAGTTATAGGTATGACCAACCCAACGTATACGAAAGTCAATACCGATTTCGAAAGTTACGACCAAGACTATTGCGACTCGACACATACTGATTACGACTATTACTAAAAAACAGATAATGCAGAATGTGAAACTACGTTGAAATCGAACAGGAATTTTCGCCCGTAAATTTTCAGAACATAACTTTCCAAACGGAACCCCCAGAAATCTCAGAACTTCAAACCAAATTCAAACACTAAATCTAGACAGTTTCGGCCCGAATTTGAACTTCCCATAACAGAGCTTTCTATAAGACCGCTTCGGACCATAAATTCTAAAAATCTATACTATATCACAGATTCCTCTAACACATATAAACTTTTAATAGACTCCGGGGCTGGTCTTTCTATTTTCAAACCAGACACTGCACACGTTTCAGAGAAAGATTACAGGAAAACGTAGTAATTCAGGGAATTACCAACCAGAAAATCCTTACAAACGAATCGAGCCTCGTTCCTTTCAATATAAAAGACCAAAGACCCGCATAAAGTTTACATCTGCAACCTTGACATATAATTGGACGGTTTGTTAGGCTCTGACTTTCTCGAGCACTACAACTGCATTATAGACTTTGACAAAAACCAATTAATAACCAACTTTAAGACACTTACGCTGTATAAAGTGACAGACGATACAATCAATGCCACTGAATCTACACAGTGTCCCCGTTCCTATACTTCCATTAGTACTATTACAATTGAACCTCATACAGAACAAATGTTTAAACTTAGCTGTGAACTAAGAAACACCGAAGCCTTACTAACAGGTATGAAAATTGAAAAAGTCCACCTCCCTAACGCTGTTGTTACAGTAGAGAGCAAAGGCCAATTTCTGACCTCCATTCTAAATGCAAATGCCATTCCTAAAATAGTAAATTTTTCAAATTTAAAAATTGAACCACTACAAAATTTCTTTGTGAGTTCCATCTCACAAACTACTCCTCTAGACAATAACGAGCCCGACAGACAAGAAGAAATTATTAAACAACTCAGAGTTGCTCTTAAACGAAGAAGAGTCAGGCTTAATCTTACAATTATGCCTTGAGTTCTTAGACATATTGTTATGAAATTTACCTAAACCGGCCCTGGTTTCATTCCAATACATCAATCGCTGAGGGGACACAAAAGTAATCTCGAAATAACACGACAACTGTAAAATTGACACGATTGTATGAGAGAATTCGATGCTGATTTTAAAAGTAGCGGCTCATCATCGCAGCAGGAGTTAGTGCGGCGAAAAGCTTATGTTGAATTATTATTGTGATATTCGAATCAGCTGTTGTGTATATTTGATGTAAATAAAAGTTCTAGAAAGTGGTAGTGAATATTGGTTTTTAAATGTTAATTGAACCCACGGAGTATATAACAAATTTGGTGATCAGAAGTGCAGGATTAAGTCAAGTTAACATCGTAATTTGATTTATGGAAACCCGTAGCATGGAAAAAATGGACGAAACTACCAAAAAAATAGTTAAACAGGTTACGGAGGGACTAGACGAAAAAATAGCCCAGATTCTGGAAAAACGTGACAAGAAGGATAAACAACATCAAGAAGAAATTCAACAAAGGTTAGTAAAATCTTTTGATGAAAAATGTAAAATAGAATTAGAAAATCTTATCAGTGCCATGGAAGAAAAACAAAAAATTTAATGGAAGGATTATTCTCGAAATTTGCAGAAAAACAAGACCAAACTGAATAAAAAAGGCAACTGCAATTTGAGCAATTAATGCTAATAGTATAGCAAGTTAATGAAACAGTTAATGAAAGAATGCAAATAGTTGAGTCAGACATAAAAGAGCTAAATGATGACATTAAGACCATAAAAATACCGTGGATACTCTTGAAACAAAAGTAGAAGACCTCGATTCCATCCAAGCCAGGTAAAATTTGAAATCAGTTCCATTAAAAACACGGTACAAAGCGAAGTAAGTGAAGTACAAGATACAATCAGTGCCATTCAAAATAAAGTAGAAACAGAAATTTAAAAAATGCAACAGGACTTACAGCGAGGAGAATATTAGAACACCGTGAGTACCAAATGTTCCGTTAGTAAACCACCCACATTTGATGGCAGTTCATCTTGGCCCATGTAAAAACGGCAATTTGAAGTCGTGGCTGCAGCTAATGGATGGGATAACCAAAAAAATATATACCTCTCTTGTAATTTTCTTAACAGGTGCGGCCTTAGAACTCCACCAAAGCATTCCAGTCGATGAACAAGGCAATTTTGACAAGATTCTCGCCATCCTGGACAAAAGATACGACAATCAGTCCTTGAGCCAAGTATACCAGATGCAACTTAGTGGAAAAATGCAAAAATCAGGAGAGAGCCTTCAAGAATTTGAAGCAGAGGTTAGACGTTTAGTGCACTTGTCCTACCCAGACCTGCCAGAGGAAACCAAAGATCAATTGAAACCACAGAGTTTCATAAACGGTATCAGAGATGTAGAAGTACAACGAAATCTAAGACTAAGTGGCGTCAAGAAAAGTAATGAAGCTTTATTTCAGGCGTTAGAAGTAGAGGCCGTCATGAACATGTCCAAGCCGAGGGTCCGAGCAGTTTCCTTCAACCAGGAAGAGTCAGAGTCACCATTTCAAGCACTGTTGGCTGGTCTGAACAAACCATTAGAACGGCCACAAAGAACTGGCACCAGATGGGCATGCTACCAGTGTGGACGGACAGTGGGGCTACCTGAACGATCACCGACAAGGGGTAACCAACAGAACAGCCACATGTCTAGGGACCGTCAGCCAGTCAGCATAGGGGGGCAAATACTGACTAGCCCTCCACCAGCCCCAAAAACGTTATCCATCCGGGGATTTTGCCGAGATAGCAGCAGCCTAGTCATCAGGGGCACCATCAATGGCTGAGCAATTACCGTCACCATCGACACCGGCGCTGCTGTGTCAATTGCCAAGTCCAGGGTTTTGAGAAGATCAGAAATCCGGCCAGTTACCAACAACATCCAGCTCAGAACAGTCACCCTCGAGTCCATGTCAATACAGGCTGAGGCAAATGTCGTGCTACAGATAGGAGACAACATGATCCGGCATAGGGTCCTGGTAGCGAATATTGAGGAAGATTTTATATTGGGTATGGACCTAATTAGCCAGCATGGATTTATGTTCGACTCGATATATGATGTTCTTCGGTTCCTAAATCAAGAATTTGTATTGACACGGCCCGTTAACAGCTCATCGACCTCCATAAAAATTTTAGTAGAATCTCCAGCCAGAATTCCCGGTCGAACGGAACAGATAATTCATGGCCAGCTAGAAAGCAATCTTGGGAGCTGCGTTGGAATGGTGGGGCCCGTACACCCAGCTCATTACTACTTAGTTGGACGGGCTATAGTTAAAACCGGACGAGATATACCAATTAGAGTCCTGAATTTGTCCAACAACGACATCAGAGTTGCCAATGGTCAAGAGATAGCTTGTTTCGAGCCAGTCGAGACCTTCCTCAATTGCGAAGAAGGGTACCAGACATCGGCGAAGGAGGGCCCAGTAAAGAGTTCCTACATCAGTCTACCATTTGACACACCTGACACCAGATGAACAGAAAAAAGCTAAACAATTTATCACAAAGCACTGGCAAATTTTTAACAGTGAAGATGGAACCACCGGTCGCACCAACATCATCCAGCACCGAATAGATACCGGGAAGGCTCAACCCATCAAAATACCACCTAGGCGACTACCATTGGGGCAACAACAGGCAGTCGAGGAAAACATCGAGTCCATGCCACAAAATGGAGTTATTGTGCCATCCATCAGCCCATGGTCCGCTCCCGTCGTGCTAGTTAAAAAGAAGGAGTCTAGGAGTCACAAGACCTTGTCGTTGGTGAGGGGGCTTAAGTCATACACCTAATGATCCCGAGAGCAATGCCGGCGGGAACTTTGGTTCCTGGCAGGGTCTCCCATGCCGGTAAGGTCGGAGGGAAGGGTGTACGACGACTAAGAAGAGACTCACAGGAGAAAACCTGTCGAAAAAATCCGAAATCCAAGGTGTCAAGCGACCCGTGCCGAGGGATGGATGGTCATGCGTAGTTGGTCTAGAACGGAGCCTCTGAGATAACAGGTGAGCTCAAAGAGTAACGCAGCCTTAGTGGGGTAAGGGCGCCGTGCCCCACCGGACAAGCAAAACGACCCAACTCGTGGGAATAGTATGGATATAAAAGAATACAATAAAAAATCTGATGACAACAAGAGCAAAGAGCAAATGACAGACGCAAACAAGGTTACGAATAGACAGATAGATAAGATAACGAGTACCCAAAGAAGGAACTCACTAGATAGTCAAACGGCGTACACGAAAAAGGAAATAACAGGAGGTAATACGAGCTCGAGAACGCAGGCGGTATGGCAAACAGAACGGTGGTGGATCTATTGTGGGACGATGAAGAGGCAAAGTCCACAAAGAGAAGGCGTAGTCTTGCAGATGAAGACATGGCGGGACTAAAATTGGCGAAACTCGTTTCTGACAAATTAATGTTCAATAAAGTAAGAGGAGACAGTAGAAGAACACCTACAAATGGAAATCGAGAGTTATATAGACGACAATATGAACAAACAAGACCTAGAAGAAGTACTACAAATGAGATGGCCAGAAGATATGTTTGAATTTCAAACAGTGAAAGAAGAAATAACGAAAAGTGCGGACGACAGGGCGTTAATAGCAGATTACATGCAAAAAGGTAACAAATTAATATCAAGAATGATAGGGGAATCGAGTAAAGTGAGAAACTATATAAGACTAAATAAACTAAAGGAATCGGAAATAATATTCAAAAAGACATTTGGGACAATAGGGATTGAGGAGCAAGAAGAAACAGAAGAGCAATATACTTTTTACGCGAACTATGCAGAAGAAGACGACAGATATATTAGAAATGGAAACAAATTTAGAACGTTAGTGAACCTCAAAAAGATGTGTATCAAACAAGAAATTAAGGAGATACATATAGCCATTATTGGAACGGAAGAAAGAACGGGAAGAAATAGAAAGCTGGTACACTGCGCCTTCAATGACTATGAAGGGAAAGTACGGCTCCATGAAAAAATAACGGTAACATACTAATAGCGACACAAAAAGGAAAAGGAAATGCGGCTCCTATAGCAGAAGTGCTAAAAGGAACACCTGCAAAGATGCGGGTAAGAAACCTGGCCGAGGAGAAAAACAAGAAGAAGGCTGTCAACATTGTCAATCTGGACATCACAACGAATAGAGAAGACCTTGAATTGGAACTTAAGACGGAACTGGAATGCAAGGATTTAGGAGTCAAAGCTTTTAAACCGCAAAATGGTGGTATGCAGATGGCAACTATCATAGCGAACGAAAAGACAATTGAAAAACTGTTAGAAATGAAAGAGATTAGGATAGGCCTGACAACAGGCTTAATTAAAAGGAAAAGAGAAATGCAGACACGCTTTAAATGCTGGGAAAGTGGGCACGTGGCCAGGGAATGCAAGGGGGAGGATAGAATGGGCTGGTGTAGGATTAGCTGCAAGACGGGCCACAAAGCAGCTAATTGCGGAAACGAAGAATACTGCTTTAAGTGCGAATCGAAAGGACATAGATATAATGATGGAAAATGTAGAAACAGGAAAAAACAGCAACTAAACAGAAATACAGAAGAAAGAAAAGATGCAGATTCGGATACTGCAAAGTAATCTAGGAAGATCGGCGAAAGCCCATGATGAGGCTAACGAAATAGCCCTCAAAAATAAAATAGACGTAATAGTAGCTAGCGAGCCAAACATAAGAAAAATTAGAAAAAAACAGAAAATGGATCGTAGACAAGCAGGAAAGCATAGCTGTCGAAATTAGGAATAGAGAGACGGGTATTGAGGAATACGAGACATATAAAGGTTTCATAGGTATTAAACATAGAGATGTCAATATAACATTTTGCTATATTTCTCCGAATATAACAATAGAAGAATACAGAAGTAGGATAGATGATATAGCACAATCACTAAGTAAATTACCACGGAACAAAATCATGGTATTGGGAGACCTCAACGCAAAATCCCCGCTATCGGGCGCTCCTAAGACGGATGCTAGGGGAGGAACAATAGGCGAATTGGCTGCTACATACAATTTAGAGATATTAAATAACGGCAACCCAACTTTCGTTAGAGGTAGTACACAAACACACATAGACGTCACCATGTGTTCGAGCAACATGGTACGGCACATTAAGAAATGGGAAACCATAGACGAAAACATATTTACAGACCACAGATATATTCTGGTCCATTTACAAGAGGGGGGAAAAGCGAGAGAAATCCTTAAAACAAGAACACAATATAACATCGAAGAATATGAAAAAATGTTTAACACAATAACCGGGAAAATAAACAAAGAATTGACACCAGAAAAAATAACGACAGAAATCAAAAAATGCCTGAAGGCCAACAGAAGGCCGATAAACAGAAACGAAAACAGAGAAATCCCATACTGGTGGACAGCTGAAATATCGGAAGCTAAAAGGAAGTGCGTAGAGATACGGCGGAAAATCACAAAAGAAGCAAAGAAAAAGAGAACAGAACTACCGGATATGATGGAGGAAATGAATAAGAAAAGGAAAGAATTAAAGAAACTCATAAACGGAAGCAAGAGGAAATGCTGGGAAGACTTATGTAGACAGCTGGAAACAGACGTATGGGGAAGGGCATATGGGATAGCAATCCAAAAGATACAACCGACACCATTGTTGACACTTAGTACAGAGTAGAAAACAGAAATAGCAAATACCCTTTTTATAAAGACCAGAGGCGAATGGAAAGAGCGAATAAAAATATTAAGAGATTTAGTACCCGAAATAACAGAAGAAGAATTTAAAATAGCAATTAAGCATATCAAGATGAAAAAAGCACCTGGACCAGATAATCTACCGCCAGAAGTCATAAAAATAACATTTCAAAAGAACCAAGCCACAATAAGGGTTATGTATAACGAATTAATAAAGAAACAGGAATTCCCTACAATCTGGAAGAAGGCTAAAGTAATATTTCTGAGGAAGGGCGCTAAACCTATGAATGACCCAACATCATATTGACCCATTTGCCTGTTGGACGTTATGGGTAAGGTATTAGAAACACTAATTAGAAACAGAATAGGCAAAGAATTAGGAGATGAAAAAATTTCAGAAAGACAATTTGGGTTTCGGAAAGCAAACTGGATTCGTGACAAAGCAAGGGGCACTAGAGCGGGCTGGGTGATACTCATCACTTTTGACGTTAGAAATGCATTCAATTCGGCATCATGGAAACGTATTGTTAAGGAAATGAAGAAGAAAGAAGTATGATACTCGGGAAAAAAAACACGTTAAAAATGAGCACAGGCGTACCACAAGGATCAGTACCGACGTTATGGAATATATTATACGACGATCTTCTAAACCAGAAGCTGCCAACTGGTGCAAATACGATAGCATTCGCAGACGACCTGGCACTATATGTGGAAGGGCCAAACGCTGACAGACTGGTTGAAAAAGCAAATGAGGGAATAAGAATAATAGGAGACTGGATGAAAAAGGCAAAGTTGAAATGGGCACCGGAAAAGAGCGAGGCGGTGCTACTCAAAGGTACAAAAATGCAGAAAATAAGAGAAAAAATAAAAATAGAAATAGGGGATCTAAATATAACACCACAAAAGAGCGTAAAGTATCTCGGTATATTTATCGATCACCAAGGTACATACGGGACACATATTGTAAATGCAGTAAGCAAAGAGGGTGATAAGTTAGCAAAACTTGGAAAAATTATGAAAAACATAAAGGGACCATTACATGCAAAGAGACGACTGCTTTATGGAGTGGTACAATCAACACTTTTGTACGGGGCACCAACATGGCACAGAGGTATGAAGATAAAAAGATATAAGAACACGATGTTAAAAATTCAAAGACAGGCGCTGCTGCGGGTACTAAGCGGATATAGAACGATCTCGTATGAGGCAACGGCAGTTATAGCCGGTATTCCTCCGATCCATCTGACGGTAGAAGAACTTAGAGAAAATTACGAAAATAAAAAATACAGAGAAAACAGGAATAATACGCTAAAAGAATGGCAAAAAGAATGGGACGTGCTAACGGGAAAAGCGGAATGGACAAAGAAACTAATGCCAGACCTAACACAATGGGCGAGCAGCAAATATAGAAGTACAGATTACTTTATGTCACAATTTTTGTCTGGGCATGGTAGTGTCAAAGCATACCTGAAAAGGATAGGGAAAATGAGGGAGAGTAACTGATATGTGCCAAATTGAGGAGACAATGGAGCACTTTTGACTGCGAAAGATATGCAAGGAATAAAACAAGAACAGAAACAACGATTGGTGAAAGGATAACACCATCTAACGTGATAAAACTAATGATAGAATGTAAAGAGAACAAGGAAATTATATACAAATGGATAAGGGAAATTATAGAGGAACAGAATTGTGTGAAGAAAGAAAGGCAGGAAGGTGGTGACGCAAGTTAGAAATAACAGTACCACCACATTCATAAACTGCAGAAAACAACAAGGTGGGTTTAGTGGGTGTGAGTCCCACACTAATTTGAGTGATAGACTCTAAAAAAAAAAGTTAAAAAGAAGGATGAAACCCTCAGATTTTGCGTGGATTACAGAAAGCTGAATGACCAAGAAAGACAGCTATCCACTACTCCGAATTGATGTCACTCATGTCACTCTGACCACACTAGCAGGCTTCCGTTGGTTCTCCATACTAGACCTAAAGAGTGTATATTGGCAGGTTGGTCTACACGAAAACGATAGAGAGAAGACAGCATTCTCCACCAGTAAAGGGCTGTTTCAGTTCACGGTCATGCCCTTTGGGTTATGTAATGCTTTCGGAACATTCGAGGGGCTAATGGAGTATGTCATGAGCGGGTTAACATGGAGGACGTGCTTAGTATACCTCGACGACATTCTGGCCATGGCTCAGACCTTTGACGACCATCTGAAGAACCTGGTATTCTCCATAATTAATAACATCAACCACCTGGGACTCAACCCGAAGAAGTGTTCCTTGTTCCAAAAAGAAGTAGAGTTTTGGGGCCACGTTGTTTACGAGTCAGGAATCCGCACCAACGAGGACAAGATAGAAGTCATCCGTAATTGACCAGTCCCAAGAGTCAAGCATGAACTCCGAAGCTTCTTGGGCCTCTGTTCCTACTACAGGCGATTTGTTGAGGGATTTGCCACCATTGCCGCGCCTCTACATCGGCAGACCACTGAGAAAGAGACCTTCCGTTGGAATCAGGATTGCGAAACATCATTCAGAAGACTGAAGGCAGCACTATGTTCTAGCCCAATCCTAACCTTTCCTACACAGTCCGGCAAGTTCATTTTAGACACAACACAGGTTTGGGGACCGTTCTATCCCAGGTGCAAAATGGTGAAGAGAGGATGATCGAGTACTACAGCCGTGGATTCTCGAAACCAGAAAGAAATTATTGCGTCACCAGAAAAGAACTTCTTGCAATAGTAAGGGCTTGTAGACCATTTCCACCAATACCTCTATGGTCGTCATTTCTTAATCCGAACAGATCATGCCGCCCTCAAATGGCTGCTGGACATGAAACACCGGAAGGACAACTGGCCAGGTGGATGGAGAAATTACAGCAATAAGATTTCAAGGTGGAACACTGTGCCGGCCGTTTGCACAATAATGTCGATGCCCTATCCAGAAGACCCTGTAGAGCAGAATGCGGACATTGTCTGAAGACGGAACAGGGAGAAAGTATCTCCATCAGACAGATTCGAGTGCAGGCCAATAAAGACTGGACAACGGAACAGTGCATCCAGGACCAAATGGCTGATCCAGACATCGAACCAATCTTGTCACTCAAAACAAGAGGGGCACCCAGGCCACGATGAGAAGAGGTAGCTAGATACTGGGGCGTGCTGAAATCGTTATGGGCCCAATGGGACTCTCTAAGAGTAGACAATGGATTGCTCAAGCGAGTTTGGGAAAGCGCTGATAACCTAGAAAGCAAGTCCCAACTGGTAGTTCCTAAGAAAAAGATACCAGTCATCCTGACATGATGGCATTACCGGGGGCCATATGGGCATGAATAAAACCCTCGACAAAGTTCGCCAACGATACTACTGGGTAAATTACTTCGAAGACGTCAGAGCTTGGTGTCCGAAATTTGATACCTGTGCAGCCAATAAGGGCTCGAAGACCCGGACCAAGGGCAGAATGCAGCAGTGCAATGTGGGCGTCCAATTTGAGAGAATTGCCATCGATGTCGCCGGTCCGTTTCCCGAGTCTGAGAGGGGGAACAAATACATTCTGGTCGCAATGGATTACTTCAGCAAATGGTCTGAGGCATATGCGATACCCAACCAAGAGGCAACCACGGTGGCGACGGTACTAGTAGAACAACTATCCAGGTTTGGCATCCCAATGGGACTACATTCAGACCAGGGGCGTAACTTCGAATTGAATTTATTCCAGAAGGTCTGCACGAAGTTAGGGATCAGGAAAACGAGAACAACACCATTGCACCCACAGTCAGACGGAATGGTGGAAAGTTTCAACAGGACCTTGGAACAACAATAACCATTATTAACATATTCCTGTTGGCATATCGCTCAGCCGTACATAATAGTACCGGCCTGACTCCAGCCAGGGTCCTAATCGGAAAAGAGCTGCGATTAACCTGCGATTTGGCTTTTGGCTCCCCCGAAGAACCTTTCCAAGACATCAACGATTATGCCGACCAGCTCCGACATAACATGCTGGCAATACACGAACGCAGATGTGGGCCACCAGTGACCGGATGAAGACGCGATACGACCTCAACGCCAATTCAGGCGGGTTCCAAGAGAGGAGCAAAGTCTGGGTGTACAACCCCCAACGGAGCAAGGGTAAATCCCCAAAGCTTACACCACCCTGGGATGGTCCATACGAGGCGGTCAAGGGGCTTAGTGACGTCGTCTACCGGATCCGTCGAAACCTCAGGGCTAAGTTTAAGGTGGTCCATTTAGATCGACTCGCTCCATACCATCATCGATCAAATTTAAGAGGGGGCAGTGTTGCGAAATTTACCTAAGCCGACCGTGGTTTCATTCCAAGACATCAATCGCTGAGAGGACAAAAAAATTAATTGTTTCCTGAATGATATTTGTGTCATATTTTTCAATGTCTACGTACTTCTTGGGAAATAACACCACAGTTGAGAAAATTGCTGTATATTCCAAACGTTTCGGAATCTAGGTCAGACCCCGTTGTCAATGGTTAAGAAACTTGAATAAAAAATAATTTAATTTACATCTTAGAACTGTGCCTTTTTTATCCAAGTTTTGTTAACCATTGACAACGGGGTCTGACTTAGACCCCGAAAGGTTTGGAATATCAGCTGTTGTGTATATTTGATGTAAATAAAAGTTCTAGAAAGTGGTATTAGTTTTTAAACTTGAATTAATTGAACCCACGGAGTTTATAACAATATTCTACCTCGAAGGTGATCACCTATCATTCACAAACAAAATCAAACATAGTATTGATACCAACAACGCGAAACCTGTCTATACGAAATCATACCGTTATCCGCAAGTTCATAAACAAGAAGTTAAGTCCCAGGTAGCAAAGTTGCTCGATGATAATCAACTTGGTCCTCTCCTGTATGGGTATTACCGAAAAAATTAGACGCCTCTGGAAAAATTAGTGGCGTGTTGTCGTAGATTACCACAAACTTAACGAACTTACAGTCAATGACAAGTACCCTCTACCTAATATCTCAGATTTACTAGACCAACTAGTCAAATGCCAGTACTTTACGACTCTTGACCTCGCCTCTGGCTTCCATCAAATAGAAATAAACCCAAAAGACATCGCAAAAACTGCATGTACCGTTGAGAACGGACAATTTGAATTTGTCAGCATGCCCTTCGGGTTGAAGAATGCTCCGTCTACCTTTCAACGGGTGATGGATAGCATTCTTATGGGAATTCAGAATAGATGACATAATCATTTACTCGCCTACAATACATGATCACGTATCACGACTGACAAACCTATTCAAAAGAATCAGAAAGGTTAACCTTAAAATACATAGCCTGACAAAAGCGAATTTCTCCGCAAGGAAGTCGCTTACTTAGGACATCTTATAACTAAAGACGGCGTGAAACCCAATCCATCAAAAGTAGAGTGTATGTTAAACTTTCCACAACCGAAGAACCCTAAAGACATAAAATCTTTCTTGGGGCTTGTCTGGGCCGTTAAGTATTTTCGCCCAATAATATACGGCCGTAAGTTCCTAGTACTCACCGAACATCGCCCGTTAACCTGGCTATTTTCTATAAAAGACCCTGGTAGTAGACTTGCCCGATGGGGACTCAAACTAGAAGAATAAGACTATGAAATTATTTACAAGCCTGGTAAAGTTAACAACAACGCTGATGCTTTATCACGGATTAAGTTTATCATTTCTGACAAAATCGAAACTAACACCCTTCAAAGTCTTACCCCTAAAAGATGAATCCGAAGACGATATTCCTGAACCCGAACAAAACGAAATATCTCTTGAAACTATGTTCGAAGAATTTAAAACTTTCATAGAACGCTATAAAACTACTTCATAAATTGACTAGAGCAAAATTGAATTCTCCAACTGTCAACTACTAGACAAAATAAATAAAAACATTTTAATTTTCCCCCATTCATCCAATCTTCAGGAATTTCATCACGATATTTTCGAAAAAGTCGCTGATTTCGAAACATTTAAAATTAATGTATTCAGCAAAACCGTCAGCAGAAGGGAATACTTCATAATCCCACTTCCAAATGATCCTGACATCGTAAATGAAGTTCCTTTTGCATTAATATACAAACATCAAGATACTTTATCTCCATCAAAAACATACTGTGTCGAAAAAAATCTCGATCTTCCAATTTTAGAGATGCTTTCTTTCATTTTCGGAATTTGACAACACCATATTCAAAGAATTCTGTAAACTGTACGACATTAAACTCACTTATTCAAGCGTAGGACATCCGCAAACAAACGGCTCTGTAGAACGATTTCATTCTACTTTGTTAGAAATGATTCAAATCCATAAAGCTGAAAATTCAGATGAACATCCTCTAAATGTACTCCCGTATGCGGTTATTGCTTACAATAACTCGACAAACAAAACTCAGACCACCTGAAACCACCTACAACCATAAGGAACTGATTAGTAAATATATACGAGATTTGAACAATCGCATTTCCTATTACTACAAAGTAGCCCGTGAAAAAACTGACTTACGAAAGCAAAAGGCTAAAGAACGTTTTGATAAACACGTTTCCGACAAACTTCCCGAATTTAAAATTGGTGACAAAGTTTACGAATCACAAATGAAAGACAAACTTCATAACAAATTCAACGGTCCATTCCAAGACTACAACTGAGGACGAAGAGGAGCATCAGTGAAGCCCATCATCACATATGGAGCCAGCATCTGGGAACAAGCTGCGGCAACGCGCATCAAGAAACTAGAGGCAGTACAGCACAACGCACTAAGGAGGATGACGGACGCCCCATGGTACCTGAAGAACAACCAACTGAGAAGAGACCTAGAGATGACAACAATCAAGGGAGACATAACGAAGAGAACGAAGAAATCCATAGCCAGGATGGAACAGCATAGGAACCCACTGATGAGAGAGGCAACCGACTACGACGAACATTAGAAATACAGGATGAAAAGACCGCGACAAGCCCTACTACAAGAGGAAGAAATAGTGAAGAGAAGAAAGAGAAGAAGAATGTAAATAGGATAAGAATATTAGGGAATAAAAAATATGATATATTAAGTAATGAAATATCTTAGGGAATTAAATATCTTAGGGAATTAACATTGTATCAAATAGGAAAAAGAAAGAAGGGAAATAAAATAGAATTAGAGGATAGGAGTAAGAAAATTTATTGTAATTTTAACTCTGTAAATAAAGATATATTAAAGGTAAAGGTCCATTCCAAATTTTAGATATTCACAATAATTCAGCCACACTCTTAAATCTCAAAACAAACCAACGAAAGAAAATTAACTTTGACAGAATGAAACTCTATTCTGAAAACTAACTTTCTTTTCAGGTTTCTACTGCTGTTTGGATCAGCAGTCTTACAGTTCAACATCAAACCAATAAACAACACTCTAGATATTTACTATCACGGCGAAACTAGAATAGTCATCTCCAACTATAAATGGACATTACTAGTTCAGCGTAACTTGACGATACTTAAAGAAATCTTCGAAAACAACAACAGAATTTTCAAAACATTAAAAAACACTGTCGATCCCGTCCCATGTTTCAAATTTCATGACTCAAGTGCATTCCGAATTGATGTACAAACTCACATCAGTCCTTATCCCAAATTTCCGATTCAATGAAAACAAAATTCTCAGAAATATTTGTGGACACTATAATATCCAAACGAGGACTAATTAACCGTTTAGGACCTATCTTTAAAGCCATCACTGGAAACCTAGACATAGCCAATGGTGAATTCTTCAGAGATAGTATTAACAAACTTAACCGGGGATAATGTAGAGAATATCCTAAAAAACCAAATAAGTGTAAGAACTTCTAGTGTTAGAACTTTTCAAGAAATCATTTAAAAACTCCAAATTGACGAAGCAACCTTTAACGAAAACATTGATGCAATCAATTTGGCTATACATACTCTAAACGACAAAATAGCCCTTATCCAAGCAAAGCAATCATTTTTGGGAATATGCGAAAAACTAATAGCAAGCTATTTATTCTTTGAGGATAACCTCAACGATATTTTAAATTCCATAACATTTGCGCGCTTAAAAATAATTCATTCTTCAATAATCACGCCTGATCCTTTGATTAAATCACTGGAGGAAATTCCGCAAAATCTTTTCAAAAACAATCTACCGTTTCCTGTCAGATATTCAAGTGTAGCCCAATGTTTGGAATTTGGAAGTGATCTAATTAGAAGCGTTTCAAACTAATTCAGATTTAGTCTTTATTTTGAAAATTCCTCTTGTACAGCAATAACTCTACACCGCCTACCACTTATATCCTATCCGGATTTTAGATGACAGAACTGGTTTTCATCATATTCTTTCATTAACACTATAATTTATTGCGCGAAACGATGATTCTCTAATGTACATACCCAATGAGGACTTGAGTGTATGCAAGCCACTAACTCCACAACAAAAACTGTGTTCTGCCCCATCGACTCTAACGCACCCTGTGAAGTACAACTTCTGAAGAACATCCGTAGTGTACCGGAAAGTTGCCAAAGCTCCGTAGTATTCAGTGAAGGACACAATGTCCAGAGACTAGAAACTAATAGCTAATAGTTATAGTGTCCGAGCCCTTAGACGTGACAATTAATTGTCTCGGTCCGAGCGCAAAATCGACCAAAAATACATGTAATTTTCCATAGGGGATTCTAAGGTTAAAATTAACGAAAATTTACCTCGATGATCTTGAAACGATGGTATGGGACGTTGGCATAGAAAGATGGCACAGAACGTTGGTATGGGGCGTTGACGTATGTCACAGAACGATGGCACGGTACATTGACAGCTGACAGGTAGGCCATAGAGTTAGGGCGTTCACGTATGGCACGGAACGTTAGTATGGGGCGTTGAAGTATGGCATAGAACGATGGCACTGAAAACTGACAGGTAGGCCATAGAGTCAGAGGTACGGAACGTGAGTGACAGCGGACGTATTATACTACAGACAGGTTATGACGTAATAGATAAGCAGTTACCCCTCGAAGCGCTCTCACGTGATCTGTTTAAGCGCGCCAAATTTCAACGGTATATGAAATAATTTATATATATATATATATATATATATATATATATATATATATATATATACTACAAAAACCGTCATGGGGAATCGAACCCCGGTCGTTTTGCTTCCTATGTAAACACTTAGCATATACGCCAACAAGGCGACCTTACTTACTCTTTCTATAAGTTGATAGTATGTTGAATGAAAAACCCGTTTAAGACGCTTAGTAATAACGAACCTGTAACATTTAAGTTAGCGGCTGGCGACCAGACACGACGTCCTTGTCAAAAAAATTAGCAGAATTCCAACTTGTTAGCAGGCGCACAGTTCGCTCCCTCTGTTAGCGAGCAGATAAAGGTTAAATCATCGTGTGTGTTGAAGACTGTCACTATCGTGACTGGTAGCGATGCGCTCCCTCTGTTAGAGATCGGACAAAGGAGAAAACATTTTGTGTGTAGGAGACATCCGGTAGCAACACGTAATAAACACAATGTGCGGTATCGTGTCGATAGATGGCGCTACATGTACAGTCAAAACATTAAATCGGAGCATATATACTAATAAAAAGATATATAATTCGAGAAATTAGACGCAGAAATTCGGAATTCTCTTTGTATGATCTGTGTTCGGAAGCCAGCATACAGGAATAATGATTTGGTGTATAAGATTGTTGAAGCAGGACCACTACAAATGCTAGAAATGCTAGAAATGGTTGGACTAGGACCTTTCAAATGATAGAAATGACTAGAACAGAACCGTTACAAACAGGGGCGCTACAAATGGGTTAGTGTGAATGTTAGAAATCGTAGAAACGATAAGATGGTTATAATAGAAACGTAAACATTGCTAGAAATGGTAGGATGGATGAAGTAGGGTCGATACAAATGATAGGATAGTGGGAACAGGTATGTTGGAAATAGGGTAGTGGGAAAGGTAGAAATGGTAGGAAGTTGAATTGATGAAACAGAGACGTTACAAATGGTAGAAATATCGGGAAGCCGAATTGATGAAACAGGGGCGCTACAAATGGAAATGATAGAAAAGAGCGGAATGCTGGAGACAAGTCGGTTGCAAACGGGAATGTTGGAAATACCATAAAGTTGAATGGTTGGAATATATTCGAAGTTGGTTGACAGAACGCTGGAAACGCTGAGAGTGCTGGGAACGGCGTAACAAGGAAAATGTTTGAATGGCTGGAACAGGAATGTTGGAAAAGGTAGAACTGATTGAATGGTTGAAGAGGACCGTTGCAAAGGGTAGAAATGGTTGAATGGTTGAAATAGGACCGTTACAAAGGGTAGAAATGGTTGAAGCAGAAACGTTGCAAATCCTAGACACCCTAACGGGAGCGCTAGAAACGGAATATTGTTGTTAGGACATGCGCAGTCATATTGTCCGGGTGTTAGACATCCCCAGTGAAGGTGTATGGATATTAGGCATGCGCGGTAATGTTGTATGGATGCTAGACATGTGCAATGATGTTGTATGTATGTTAGACATGCGCAGTGAAGTTGTATGTATGTTAGACATGCGCAGTGAAGTTGTATGGATGATAGACAAGCGCATTAATGATGTGTGAGTGTTAGGCATGCGCAGTGATGTTGTATGGGTATTAAGCATGCGCAGTGAGTTCTATGAGTGTTAGACAAGGGCAATGCTGTTGTGTGAGCGTTAGGCATGCGCAGTGATGTTATGTGAGTGTTAGACACGAGCAGTGATGTTGCGTGAGTGTTAGAGGCGAGCAGTGATGTTGCGTGAGTGTTAGACATGCGCAAAGATGTGGTATGAGTGTTAGACATGCGCAGTTAAGTTAAACATGCGCAGTGATGTTTGTGGATGATAGATATGAGCAGTGAAGTTGTGTGGTTGATAGACATGCGCAGTGAAGTTGTATGGATGATAGACATGCGCGGTGATGTTGTATGAGTGTTAAACATGCGCAATGATGTTGTGTAAGCGTTAGACATTTGCAATGATGTTGTATGTATGTTAGACATGCGCAGTGAAGTTGTATGAATGTTAGACATGCGCCATTATGTTGTGGGAGACTTAGACATGCGCAATGATGTGTGGGTTTTTGACATGCGTTGTGTATTGTATGTTGCGTTAGTTTGCTTTACATAATTTGTCAACAACACCCCAGCTGTTACTTTTTTTGTAACCATTGAATGCTGTGATTTCATACAAATCACGTCTTTTGTTCAAATATGTTTTCCGAGATCTATGGATTTTTCTCATCTAAGCAATAAGAAGGTATGAATATGTTTGTTCTTGCAGCTCTACGGAAATATATGAGAATCTGACGTTACGCCTCTACGTACAGAACCCTATGTTGTCACAAGCTAATGTATCTGTCTTTAGAAATATAGGAGACCTGAACCAAACATTATCCAAAATTCTGAAATATATCAATGTTACCGGTCTGATTCAACAATACTGCTTTAGGTATCAAGCTCCGCACCTGTTTTCTATCACAGAAAAGTGAAAGTGGGCTACTTGTATACAACCCACTTTCAATTTCTACTCCCGTGTTTATGACGTCACCAGTCCTCACTCTCATTGGTCATTTCAAACCATTGTCAAGTAAATGATTTGTTGCAAATTTGATGCTCCAACAGTCCTATAGTGCGATGAAAATATCATACGAATCAATTCACTCAAGTATGTCGCTTTCCAGGATCTAGGGAGTTGAACCATCCTTGGTATAATGGGATATAAGGGGTAATTTGCACGTTGAACCTTCACTCAATCATGTTTTTCTGTACCTCTATGAGAAACAGTCAATTGAAAGGAGCTGTCTATAGGACTTTGAATGACAAGAACGGGATACGAGGAATTAAAGGATCGGTTGGATTCTGTTGTCCGTTGATCATCAAATGGGGGTATTGAAAGGATGAATGACAGAAGAGGGATAGTGAGAATGGACTATGTTGATCGATGTTGATTACGAGGGATAGCAGATAGGTGGGTGATAATGGTAGGTGGTGAAAGAAAGGATAGGAGATAACAGGAATTCAAATAACAATCACAATGGTTGAATTTCATTGGCTGTCGGTTATTGGATTGACAAGTTGAATGGTAAGAACGAAAAACCAAGAAGTCAAGGAATGGTTCTAAAGGCTGGAATGAAAATTAGAAAGTTAAATGACAAGTACGGGATACCAGTTACTCAAGGAACTGTCCTATCGTCTGGATTATGTTGCTTGTTTGTAACCAAGTGGGGTATTGGAAGATTGAGCGACAAGAACGGGATAATAAAAATGTAATGAATGATCCTAATGAATAGAGTGTGTTGGACGTCTTCCGAAGCATAGTAGAACGATGGGTGGTAATGGTATTAGCGAGGATGTGAAAGCAGGTATGGGATACTTGAAATAGAGAAAATAGGAGTTTTGAAGTTTGAATGATTGGAACGTCATTTGGGGAATCGAACAAACAACCTACTGGACCCTGTCTGAATAATCAAGATGGTATAGCTACGTTATGCTACCGTTGTATGGTAGAAATTATGATGGGAAAACTGAAAGAATTCAAGCAGCTGATTTTAAATACATAACTGATAGGTGCCTAATGTACAGATTTCGTTGACCGTTGGTTATAACATTGAAGATTGGAATGGTCTTTGGTTATCACGTGCGAGAGTGGATGATTGAATGACAAAAACGGGATACAAGTTACTCAAGGGACTGTCCTAACGGCTGGATTATGTTGATTGTTTGTAATCAAGTTGAGTATTGGAACGTTAAATGACAAAAATGGATATAATGAGAATGGAATGAATAATCCTAGCGATTAGAGTATGCTGACTGATGCTGATTACGTGGGATAGTAGAAAGCTGGGAGGTAATGGTAGGAGCTGGACGTTAAAGCAAGTATTGGATACGAAAAATTCAAAAGAATGATCCTAATGGTTGGATTTCGTTGGCCAATAGTTATCATGTGAGAGCTGGGAAGGTTGAATGACAAGAATGGTCCAAAACGTTGGATTTCGCTGTCTGTTGGTATTCACGTGGGGGTCTGAAAGTCTAAGGGTTTAATTCAGTTGACCATTTGTTATCATGTGGGAGATTGGAATGTTTAATGGTAAGAACGGTATATAAGGAATTCAAAGAATGATCTAACGGTTGGTTTCCGTTGTCTGTTGGTACTGACGTGAGAGTCTAGAAGGTTAAATGCCAAGAACGAGATATCAGATATTCAAGGAACAGTCCTCATGGTTGGACTTAGATGGTCAAGGCTTATAACTTGGAAGACTAGAAGGTTGAATGGCAAGAATGGTCCAAAGCGTTGGATTTCGTTGTCTGTTGTAATCACGTGGGAGTCTGAAATGTTAAACGAGAAGACTGAAATAGCAGGAAATCAAGGAACGGTCCTAGCGGCTAGGGTTCCGTAAGCCGTTGGTTATCACAAGAGCGACTGGAAGGTTGAATGATAAGAATTGGATACCAGGAAATCAAAGGAATGGTTTTGGCTGTTATGATTCCATTGGTGGATGGTAATAACGTTCGAGTCTAGAAGGTTAAATGATAAGAGTGAGATACCAGAAATCCAAGAAACATTCTAATGCGTGTATTTTGTTGACTGGTATTGATTACGAGGGATAGTAGAAAGATGGGTGGTAATGGTAGGAGCGAGGACGCGAAAACTGGTATAGGACATCAGGAATGCACCTTATGGGTAGGTGTCATAGAAGGTAATGAAATAGAAAGAATAGAAGTTTTGAAGTTTGAACGATTGTAATGGGATAGCGGGAATCGGACAAACAAACTACTGAATCCTGTCTGATTGATCGAGATTGCATAGCTACGTTATGTTGTCGTTGGACGGTAGAAATTATTATGGGAAAACTGAAAGAATTCAAGCGAGTGGTTTTAAATATATAACTGATGAGGTCGTTAAATTATGTAACAAAATTTTTCTTAGCAGGACTTGAACACGCTAGGTAAAGGTACTCAATGTTCCACTGTATTTACTTTAACTATATTACCTTAGCTTAGCTACATTAATCATTGAACAACAATTTCATTTGAATCCAGCCTCTCTATTGTGTTTTCCGAGATCTAGGTATTTTTCTTATCAATACCATATATAAAAGACCAACATGTGTTATTTCGAGATGTTAGGAGATATACGACAATCAGACGTCAAAGTATACCAAACCTTGTTACGTAACAAGCAGAGCGACTAGTTTCTAGTTTATCTGATTCATACAGTATAATGTTTGAAATAAATGCATTGAATTCTTCAATGTGTTTACTTTAAACTAGGCAACAACGCACCAGTTACTTTTCATCTTAACTATTGAACACCAGTTTCATTCAAACGAAGCAGCTGGAATGTAATTTCCATAGATCTAGGGAGTTTTCTCAGAAATATCATAAGAAGACATACATATGTTTTTCTGAGATATAGGGGAATATATGATCTCTGACATCAACGCCTGCTCGTATGCAGCCCCCTTTCCATTTTTCTATGACTCACCAGCCATCACTTTCATTGAGTTGTTCAAACCGACCATTATGTTACACTATAATTCTGTAATGGATCAAATGTCATATAATTCCCTAGATCTCCAGAAAAGGGGGCTGCGTCAAGAAAAATATCTTTACTGGCTCACACAACATCATTGAGGTGTCTAGCATCCCTACAGTGTTCCAGTTTACCATGCTTACGTCAACTTCAAATATATACCATTCAAATTTATGGTATTTCCAACATTCCCATTTGCAATTGACTTGTTCCCAGCATTCCAGTGTTTTCTATCATTTCCATGTGTAGCGCCCCTGTTTCATCCTTTCTACTTCCCGATATTTATTCATTTAATACAATTTTTTACAAAAAACTAATTTGACGTTAACATGATCTAATGTTCATCAATTTGACGACGACTGTTAAGAGCCTCGTTTAGTTCGCTCTATAGTCAAGCACACTGCCAATCGAAAAGATCGCCGGCAATAACAATTTCTTGTTTCGATACAGTAATGGAATATTTTCTGGCATTTCACTTGACCGTATGCCGTATGTAGAGAAAAATGTACGGAATCAATTTGGAATATATCTTTGTAGAATACAATTTAAAAGTATTCAAATTGATTCAGTCGTTCTAGAGAATACAGTAAAGATTCATTTAAAGTCCCTTATATTACTGTTTTTTTTTCGATTTTCTGCAAACCCGTAAATCTCACGTTATATAAAATTATATGATACCTTTCCGCAATAATTGCTTAAGCTGCTTTTGAATAACTACTGAGCATACATAAAAAAATTGCCGACAAATTGATAACCTCCTCCTTTTTGGAAGTCAGTTAAAAATTCGTCTGATATCTATATTGATAATCAAATATTAAGTATTTATGTGCTATAATATGGAAACAATATCCCGGTGTTAGTTTGCAGCTATACAGCTATAGTACTATAAAATTGCATTGTCATATATAAATCTATTTTTAATTCATGAATAGTAGTACAAACGGGCAAATGTATTTCTCAAACCATCCATGATTTGGCACCGCTCATGGCTTAACAGCACAGATCATCTTGGCAAGTCGAAAGAAATCATTTTCATTACCATAGAGTGGACAAGCAAACAATTTTTAGTGAGGATGAGATGATTGGGTTGTACGAGTCTTAGGGTGCAAGTACATGCGAGAGTTTTTCCGCTGGCGGAATTTTATTTTTGAGGGGAAGTGATTTCGATCATAGACATATATATTGCCATAGACTGAGCGTGCAAGCAATTTTTAATGAGAATATGATTAGCACAAACGAATATTACATAATGGATATTACCAAACGGAAGAGAAATCATGAACTCCCTAGGAAAGACAGAGATCAAACGAATAGGGAGGAAAAACTGTTACTGTTGTTTATTGGTTATATCATATGCTCAGTCTATGGGAATGTATATGTCTATGGATTTCGGCCCTCATTTCCGTGTCAGTTCAATGCTGCCAGGTTTACTTTTGTAACAGTGGATTTATTGATTTATTGTCTTGTCTCTATTGTTACCAGTGGCCTGTTTCATAATAAACTTGTAACTTGTAGAATTTCGTTTCGAAATTCAACAAAATTATTCTACAAGTTGCAACTTGTAAAATCCAAACTATTAGTATTTGAAATTTACTAGTTGTGTACATGTCGAATACTAATATTTTGGATTTTACAGGTTGTAACTTGTAAAATAATTTTATGGAATTACAAAACGAAATTTTAGAAGTTACAAAACTACAAGTTACAAGTTGATTATGAAACAGGCCCCAGGTTAAAACTTCTCTTGTGTGATTGATATAAGTTATTTTTTACACTTCGACAAGATTTTTAATAATACATTAGAGAAACCATATTCGAAAATTATACTCTAACACTATTTACAAAATAATCTTTGAATATTACGAACGTGGAAACAGTACATACTTAAATCACCTATTTACAAAAATACATTTCAAAGATCCATATAACTTTCATGATCTAAATGACATTTTTTTGGTGATTAAAAGAAGCCGTTTTTAATAAGCTTAGTCTGCTACACATACCTTGTTGAATGTAGAAAGGATTTTCTCTAGACATTTTTCTTAAAAACCGAACAACAGAATATATGACCAACACATAATATTTCAGCTATTTGCCCCGAAATTTACATGTCAGTCGCAGGAGAAAAACTGCAACACAATTAGGTACCTTACTTACTTCTTTTTTGTAATAGATAAGCATTTGAAGTGGAATCAAAGTATAGTAGAGGCAATTTGAACAAATTACCTGGATAACTGGTTCTCTCTTACAGAAAGTATTCCTCACAGCTCCAGGGGCGCCCCCCAGTCACGTGCTTCCAGAGGGGCGATTTCATGCTTCAGTGGGGGCGATAGTGGACTAAATTTATCTAAATATTATTTTAAATCTAGATTCCTTGGGCTATTACATTAAAAATAGTCATTCTGGGGCCAGAACTCATAAAAGTTACCTTTTTCTAGGCTCTTGGAGTTAAGATTACCTCGTTTTAATATTAAATTTACTAACTTTGAGGCAGTCGGTGGGGGCAATCGCCCCCCCCCTGGATCCGTCCATGCACAGCTCAAAGTTGTTTAAGAGAAAGACATCTCTACAGACTTCCTGAGTACAAATATGAGTATTTGTACTCAAGTCGGAAATCGTTGTCAATCACTGAAAGAACAATTTATGCGTAATTTTCGTTTCTGTGATTATCAGCAATCAATAAATTACGCATAAATAGTTCATTCAGTGATTAATAACGACTCCAGACTTAGAACTAAAACGTCTCCACAACAGATAAGTATACACTATACTACTGTCAAATACTTATGTTACAATAAAGAAGTGAGAGAAAAACCTAGTTAGATGGAAGGAATAATCATTGACAACAATTTCGACAATATTTTTTTAAATTTACCCAATAAAATGAGTGTAAGTCGTTCAATTGTAGAAAATATTTAATTCTTTTATATAAGATATTACAGTATTTGCAGTAAGAAAAGTACCTACTATTTCAATATATGTATGACAGATAAGAGAAATAGAAATCACAAAAATATGTATTTATCTAATAATTATGATTGATAAGGATGGTGAAGAACGTATTTATTTTTATATTGTGAGAGATATTTCTTCTCCTAAACAGTTGGTCTAAATAAAATATTTTATGATTCCGAAGATCAGTTAATTTTGTGTGTTAGCTAAAAAAAAATCTGACAACGCTGCTAAGTTTTATATTCGACTCTGTTTAAATTCGATTTCCATGGCTATTTAGTTTGAGGTTAGGTTATGAAACCTAAAAATATAAATAAATAATATCTGTCCGAATTTCATTGGCAATATATTAATTAATTATTACATTAATGAATTACCGTTACTTGCATTTATATTCACATAATATACAAATTTCATTCATGTACTTTATCTGTATTGTCAAAGCAGTATTAAAATATGGCGGTTTTCACAGCCACAGATCATACAATAGAGAACACAGCGTCTTCCGCAAAAAAGTTAAAACAAACGAACTTCTTCGGTTTCCCGCTGACGTCTTTCATTCCCCTCAGTTAATGTTCCCCCACTCCTTAAAATAATGCCGCCAGCGGAAAAACGCTCGCATATACTTGCACCCTTAGATCATTTACCATCTAGATATAGCCTGTCAAGCATAAAATCGTGGCAACGCTAGAGAGGGCAATAGAGACAGTAAGAGGCTATTTCACTTAGTGGGTGGAAGCAGCCAATGAACAACATGCTGAACGTATTTCATTGGAAGCAGCAGCTCCCAACCGAGTGAAATAGCCTCTTGCCCTCTCTCTCCTTAGTCTTACCACGACATTTGTGCACTGCAGTCTATCTCCAGAAAGTACATGCTCTAAGGTTCGAGTTATCTCTTCCTAATGAATATTAGATAAAAATATTGACCAAGAATATGACATACCACTATACTTCATAGCCCAGAAAGACAAGTAGGTAACTGCTAAAGCTCTTAAGACAGAGATAGAACGAAAGACGAGGATAAACATTTTTCGTCAGTTGTCTCTTGGATATATCAATCATAGATCTTTACATCCTTTGTAATGCGCAGGCGCGTTTGGCATGTTAAAAAGGCAGGAATATGAAAGTTTCGTGCACTTTTCACAAATATGCATAGGTAACTAGTATATTACCGTTATTATCAATGAAGTTAATTGAAATACTAATTAGTGGAGCTTTATTTGTACATCTTTCAATTAAAGCAAATAACTGCATTAAATTATAATGGTGGTTAAAGTGATATTTTCGTCCATAAGATGAAAATAAGACTGACGTATTTGACAGGTTAGGACAAAAATGATAATCATATTAGATTTAAAGTAATTAATATACTGATAATTAATAAAATAAATATTAGTAATACAAAATACAAATTTAATCAATTTATTATTACTATGGTTTTATCAGTCATTGCCTTTTTTACTACAATTTGTGATCTAAATTATGTTGGCTATTCATCTTCCGACTGACAGATAAATGAAAGTTAATTTATAGATTTTCACGAAATCTGTACAAAAATTGCAGGTAATATTACTGAATGCTGTACAGTTGGTACAAATAAAATATAAAATTCAGTATGCAAAGATTTATTTAAACTCAATTTGCATCCTTAGTCTGGTCTCGGTACATTATGTACAACTGAATTTGAAAAAGTAACACTCGTTTTATTTAATGTTATATCTTTTAGCAAGTTGTCTTAAAAACACATACACATAAACCCATACCTACATGTATCTTTATTTACATAACCAATAGGCCTTATGTATGCGCATGCGTCAACGTCTGTCAATTTTTTTCGAGCGCTTCACAAATTATTCACTGCAGTTTATGTTTTTTTATAACGTGAATACAATATTTTCAATTTACTAATTTAGTATTAGTAGTAAAGTATTAAATAGTTATAAACTTAAAGTGAACTATCAGTATAACGATTTTAATTAATATGTATAACATTTCATCAGTAAAGGATGGAGCAAAAAGCATTCATGTCATGGAATATGTGGGAGCCATATGTAATCTCGTCAAAAGCTTATTAGATCAACGAAAAGAATAAACAGTTCAAAGTTTATCTAAAATGTGCTAAATGTGATTTATGAGTTAGAGAACTAAGTGATGGTCGATTACAAGTAATTGATTATGTAAATAAAGATACATATATGTGATTATGTGTATGTGTTTTTAAGACAATAACTTGCTAAAAGATATAACATTAAATACGACTAGTGTTAATTTTTTCAAAATCAGTTGTACATAATGTACCGTGACCAGACATAAGAATGCAAATTGAGTTTAAATAAATCTTTGTATACTGAATTTTATATTTTATTTGTACCAACTGTACAGCCTTCAGTAATATTACACACAATTTTTGTACAGATTTCGTGAAAATCTCATAAATTAACTTTCATATATCTGTCAGTCGAAAGATGAATAACCAACATAATTTATATAACAAATTGTAGTAAAAAAGACAATGACAAATAAAACCGTAGTAATAATAAATTGATTAAATTTGTATTTTGTATTACTAATATTTATTTTATTAATTATCAGTATATTAATTACTTTAAATCTAATATGAGAACCATTTTTGTCCTAACCTGTCAAATAGATCAGCTTTATTTTCGCTTTGTGGACGAAAATATCACTTTAACCACCATTAAAATTTAGTGCAGTTATTTGCTTTAATTGAAAAATTTACAAATAAAGCTCCACTAATTAATATTTCAGTTACCTTAATTGATAATAACGGCATTAATTCTAGTTCCCTATTAATCCCTATGCATATTTGTGAAAAGTGCTCGAAACTCTCATATCTCCGCCTTTTTACACGCCAAACGCGCCTGCGCATTACAAAGGGTAAACAGATTTATGACTTGTAATCGACCTTCATTTAGTTCACATCTCTAACTCATACATCACATTTAGCACATTTTAGATAAACTTTGAACTGTTTATTCTTTTCGTTGATCTAATAAGCTTTCGACGAGATTGGATACAAGGCTTTGGAAAACTGATAAAGTCAAATAAATTCTCCAAAAATAATTTACTGCACATATGGCTCCCACATATTCCATGGCATTAATGCTTTTTGCTCCATTCTTTATTGATAAAATGTTATACATGTTAATTAATATCGTTATACTGATAGTTCACTTTAAGTTTATAACTATTAAAACTTTACTACTAATGCTAAATTAGTAAATTACATTGAAAATATTGTATTCACGTTAAAGGTAAACAAACAAAGTACACGAAAAAAATTGACAGGCGGTGACGCATGCGCATAATTTTTTTTTCGAATATGAAAAGCCTATTCAGTCCATAGTAATTTATAGGTCTATGATTTTTTTAACTTAACCTATAATATTGACTTGACAGCAGATATTAATTTTATAAAATTTAAATTTAAAAGTAGGTGTTGGAATTCATATCTATGAATATTATTCGAATAACGCATATTTTATTAATTTATAAATATGAGTGAAATTACATCTTCTGAGAAATCACCTAAATCATCTGCATCTATTTCAGAAAAATACTCTAAAGAATTTCGAATGAAAGGTGAGGTATTCATTTAGCATACTCATAAATCAAATAAAGAGTTTTTAGCTGCAATATTTCTTGCCAGTGTATCTGGTATATCAGCTATAGCAGGTTTTGGATCAACTTTGGCAGCAGCTAGAAAACAAGATCCAATACATTTTGGAAAAGGTTTCCTGCCAACCAAAGAACTACATGAAACTGGGGCAAGTTTAGCCTTGAGGGCCCTTGGCTGGGGTACCTTTTATGCTGTGACAGGTTGTGGGATTTTATTTTACACAATTTGGAAAATTACAGGAGCAAACAATGTATGTCTATAACTAAATTACAGATAATACAAACAAACTTATAATTATTTTACAGATGGAAGAGTTTAGATATAAAATGGGTTCATTATTACCAGAAATACCAAAAAATAAAATACCTCAAGGTAGAACTGAATTTAGTGGCTTGAATGATTTGTTAGAATATTTACAGAATCTAAAAGGGAAAAAAGACCAGTAGTATTAAATCTTTCAAATCAATTAGCTATTAACCTGTTATAATAATGATTGTTGATATGTGTTTGTAAATAATATTATGTTAATAACTAGAGAAAAAATATTTACAAAATTGACAACTAACTTCAACCAACACCCATTGGCCCCAAGAAAGAATAAAAAACACTGGGAATATTGACATTCATTAATTTGTGCTTGATCTTTAGGAAAACCTGGTTAAAGAATCAAATATGATATTTACTCCTTTATTTTCTACCTTAGTGGTAGATTTTTTGTAAATGGTACCACTCTAATGTACAGCCTATTTAATAAAATTGGTTCACAATCAACGATGTTACTGCTAATACATAGAAAACATGCAGCTTAATTGAGAACCCTTTATTAAAGTCAAAAGAGTTTTTTCTGCATGAAGTATATAATATGTCTACAATAATAATGTGGTTATAGATATTAATATAAAGCAGTAAATAAATATTGAAATTATAATTTCATTGTTATAGACTACAAAAAATAATCCCTTTAGAAGTTAATTTATAGATATAGATTATGCATTAATGTGATCAGTTCTGGCTACATCTATTAGGTCTTTCTAATACATTGCAAATTTGTTATATCAGAAAAACACTTCTAATATTAGTTACCAAGAAGAATTATGCTTGAAATGGATACAAAATCAAACATTCCTAGCCTGAAATTATTTTAGTATCTATTGTTAAACCTGGTAACTAGTTTCAGATGTGAGATGTAAAATGACATCTAAGATTTTTAGGGAAACTAGCTGACAGAGGTTCTGAATCTATAGCTGTTCCATGTAATTGCTGCTATCTTGTAAGTCCTAGGTTAGAAGGACTCATTTTAAAGTTTATGAAGTCTACTATCAAATGCCATGTGTGCCTTTGGTAAATCAAATATGGCGGTTTCAATATGGCGACCGGAAATGGAATAAAATTTTTTTTTTTGGAAAATAGCTTATAGAAAAAAAATTTGCAAGTGACAAGACTATATTTTGACTCAAATTGTAGCAAATGAACAGCTCTTTAAGGCTGGTGCAATTGCATAAGAAAATTCAAGGTGGCGGATCCAATATGGATGTGCAAAATCCCACTTTATCGCCAAATTTTTCAAATCCAACCATTTTGCACTAAATCTTGTATATGGAGGGTTTTTGGGGTCGCTGACCAGGAATATAAGATTATATTTGGAAAATTCAAACTGGCGAACAGTTGTTTTCCAAAATCAACTGATTTACACCAAATTATGTAAACAAGGGTTTTTGGGGTCTCTGACCAGGAACATAAGATTATATTTGAAAAATTCAAAATGGCGGATACAATTTGGCGAATCCGCCATCTTAGTTTTTTCGAAAATTAACCGATTTGCCCCAAATGAGTAAACGGGGGTGTTTGGGGTCGCTTATCACTAATACAAAGTCAGATTTGAAATCTAATATGACAGACAAATTTTTCATAAATTGACGGATTTGCACATACAGGATAGTTTCGAGGGTCACCGAATAAATATAGTTTATATCTACAAAATTAAAGATGACATATTTAATATTATATGTGAAATCATTAATAATGCAATTTCAAATTATCATTATTCTTTGCAGTGGAGTACCTTTTAATTATTAATTTCGCAAGTGTGATTTTATATTCGTGTTCAGCGACCCCAAAACCCCCGTATACCTGATTTAGTGTGAATCGGTTGATTTTAGAAAAAACCGTTCACCATATTAGATCCGCCATTTTGAATTTCGCAAATCTGATTTTAAATTCTTGTTCAGCGACACCAAAAACCCCAGTACACCTGATTTGGTCCAATTTGGTTAATTTTCTAGGAAAAGAATGCAACGGAGTCGCCAGCGGAACCAACGAACTGCGGGAGTACATTCAATGAGAAGACCCTGATGTAGTTCTCCTGGCAGAAACTCATCTGAAACCGAGGTAAACTTTTAACGTTCCTAATTACATCACCCATCGTACAGATACACTAAATGGTAGCAAAGGAGGAAGGGCAATAATAATAAAACATTAAAGAAAAAACAACCAACCGACCCTCAACCTTGAAGACACCTCAGTAGCCATCTACATGACCACCAATCAAAAAATGCGAGAAATTGCTGTCTACGACAGTCTAGGAGTGCCGTTACTTAAAACGGATCTGGACCTATTATTAACAACAAATGAGACCACAATTTTAGGAGGTGATCTTAACGCCAAGAATACACGCTGAAATTCAAGGTTAACTACTACAAGAGGACATATACTGACTGACAACTCAGATCAGTACGAATATATGGTTATTGGACCAAGTGAAGACACATGGATCGGGTCTATAAATCCTGATATGTTAAGATATATTCGCCATCAAAAATCAGATAGAGCTATATACATCGACTGAACTGAATTCCGACCATTACCCAATACTTCAATGGTCTCCATATCATCTTGAGCAGTCACACTACAAAGATAATTGACAGAAATTCCAAAAACTGTTAAATGCAATAAATAGACAGGTAAC
Source organism: Octodonta nipae (assembly GCA_034190945.1). Classification (NCBI taxonomy): domain Eukaryota; kingdom Metazoa; phylum Arthropoda; class Insecta; order Coleoptera; family Chrysomelidae; genus Octodonta; species Octodonta nipae. The sequence continues at coordinate 62,398,034 of CM067218.1, forward strand.
TCCTCTAATAACATCTTCTGCTATAAACGAAGAAATTGAAAAAATCAACAATGAAATCATTTCAGCTACCATAAACAGTACTACAAACAAAATAAAAAGGCTACCAAACCCCTACAGCATTCCTAACTACATCAAAAATATGATCGCAGACAAAAACAGAACGATTATGGTCAACCCAGGACCCAGAATTGCGTAGACTACTTAATCACCAACAACGAGAAATCCAAATTGAGCTACAGAAACTTCGTAATGAACAATGGGACCGACTCCTTGAGGACTTAGCAGACGATCACATTTCACTATGGAAGCTCAGGAAAAGTCTATCCGGCAAAATCAAAAACCACCCACTTATTTCAGATAATATACACAGATGAAGAAAAAGCCAACATATTTGCTGATATACTGAAAGAGCAATTCAACAACATCCAGAATTCTAAATAAACACAGACGAGGACACGCACGTTAATGCTGTTTTTGATCATTTTAACAAATCTACTAAAGTCAACAGTAATATTCGTTCAACTAACCTCACGGAAATACTAGAAATAATTAGTAATCTTAAAATTAGGAAAGCCCTAGGGCAGGATGGCATACAAATAAACAATTTAAATTCCTTCCAAACAATTATATCCCTTACATTATCAACATTGTTAACAGCATACTAGAGACGTTATACTTCACTGAATGCTGGAAAAAGGCCACTACCATTATGATTCCTGAACCTGGCAAGGATGTCAAAAATCTCAAAAACCAAGGACCCATCAGCTTACTCCCCTCACTCTCCAAAATTACGGAGCGAGTAATATTGCAACGCTTGATAGAGACATCTGAAGAACAAAACGTCATCCCTGATGTTCAGTTTGGCTTTCAAGAAAAGCATGGAGCAGACCAACAGACTCTCCGTGTGGCAGAAATCATCTATGATAACCATAATAAGAAAAAACACTCCAGCGCCATATTACTGGACCTTTCACAGCTTTTCGACAGGTTATAGCATCAGGGTATTATCCTTAAATTACTTCGCATCCAAATAAGAACAGATATAACAAAATTAATAGCAAACTATCAACAACAGATATTACAGGATTATACAAAACAAACACTTCACTAACTACAGACCTATGAGAGCAGGAGTCCCCCAAGGTGCAGTACTTTCACCTACTTTGTACAACCTTTACATAGCTGACATTCCCATCCATACCACACACACAGAAACGCTCGTATTTACCGACGATACTGCCATTATCGCCACTTCAATATGCCAGCAACAATGCACAGTGTTCCTTCCAAACAGCCGTTGATGACCTTAGCAGATGGAAAGAAAAATGGGAAATTAATATCAGTCCCGGTAAAAGTCAGCTATCCACTTTTCTTCCAAAAATTGAAAACCAAGAAATCGGCTACGGATATGCAACAGGCACTTAAAATGGCAGGACACGGATACATGGGCGTCATGTTCGACAAGAAAGTAAAATGGAAAGCACACACAGAGTATTTGAGGACAAAAAGGAGAAATAGCATGTAATCATAAACTCAGCCTCTACAAACAAGTGATTAGACCAACAATATCTTATGTTGCTGCCACATGGCAGTTCTTCATAGTAAAATTTTAAGGATAATTGCAAATTCTCGATGGTTTATACGAAACAAACATATATTAGACAATTTGAAAATTAACACCTTTAGAGAACACATCAGATCGTTAAGTTAAAGAAATCATTCGCCAGGATTGAGTACCACCCAAACGAGATGCTCAAGAGGCAATGATCCTCACTGTCAACGAAGGAAGAGGCCAAGACTTACCTTGTTTGACTAAACCCTGCCATCCTTGAAAGGAATCCCGCAAACGAAAGCCAGATAGAACAAATACCGACTGGGGAAGAAATTCCGCAGATTATATACAAGAATTGTATTTAACTGTAAAGTAATTATCTCTATCATTTAATAAACATGTTCAAAGAGAGAGGGCATTGTCTTGTGGGAAGCGCAACCGATGAAGGTATTCTTCAACATAGCAACCACATCAAATTATTGCATGTTACTAGAGCATAATTGAATCTTTTAAAATATTGAATCATTACCTGTTTCATCAGAGAGAACTGAATATTTTTTCTGTTGTTTCAAATGTGAATTCAATTCACGAATTCAACTGACATTGTGTAAAGTCTATAAAACATTTAGTTCAGTTCAAATCCATTTCAACATGTGCTGAGAGATACTTTTTTATGATCTCATGTGTTGCATATTTTTCCAAGACTGTAACAAGAAACGTTTCTATCTATCTGATTTTTACTAATTTTTGTAGATGACAGCAAATTGTCTTGGCATTTCTTGTTATATATTGTAAACTGGTTTGATCTCGTCCTGTTCAGGTGATTGTAGGATTTCATCTACCTTGTTTCTGTTCACTTGTTTACATTTTGTATGTTACATCAAACAAGCAACCTAAATAACCACCATGAATTAGCAAAGTCAGTATCTGCCTTTTTCTAGATCAAAGTGCTGTATGCAACACAACAATTATTTCTAATGTTTTGTAATTCTTAGGCCATATCTGATTTTTTATCGTTTGTTGTTGCATTTAGCAAAGTAAATGTATTATTAAGTTCAATAATTTACCATTTTTGTGTGTTTTTTGAGTATTTGTAATGGGATTCATTCCATTGGTACTTTTTGTTTATTTCTTTGTTTCCAAGTATGAATTTCAGTGCCCTTCACCTTTGATGTTTTTCCAGTGGCTTTTAGTATGGTAAACCACATTCTATGGTCAATCAAATTAATACATCAAAACGAAAATACTGAACACTTATAGAACCAATATTTAAGAAAACAGAAGAGTTGAACTAGTAGAGATGGACTTTTTATGGGTCCTACAGACAAACTGATTTTGTCGAGACGTCGGGTCTTATAGCTTAGGTCTGGCGAGAAAACAGGTTGTATATAGGGGAGCACTAGGCCGAACTACAGTGACAAAAGAATGGTCAAAACTGTCAAAGTCTGGTCAGGTGGAGTGAAGGCAATGTTCGGACTAGATCGAGACCTGACTTGGTCGGTCCGACACAGTAAGGTGGAGTGCAGAAGTCTTAACAAGGGCATGTTGGATATCAAGAATAGAGATGAAGAAATAAAACGAAGAATAGGTCGAATATATTAACTTCAGGTTTGATTGTATTGAGATCAATACAATGGGATGGAGTATGAAAGGTAGGCAAAAAGGACACCGAACAGCGACAATAACCACATTTTAATTATCATGGGAATGTAACCGAGAGAAAAAAGGGGACAGCACAGAATAAATATGCTAAACTGAAGAACCTATCAATATCAATGCAGTTTGTGCAATATGTCACAGGGAGTTAGAAAGCAAACCCTGATAAAGAACTGATAGGGGAGAAATAGGAGTAGACTGAAAAGTTATGGAGACGGCCGCAGTTAAAATTCTGGGAAAACAAAGATGCAAAAAAATAAGAGAGATTAATGGAAGAAAATAGTGAAAAGAATAAAACTATATAGCCAAGGCCTGGGGTAAGAAAAAAACAAACCTGGAAGAAAAATTAAGAGCAATAGAGGAAATATATGTTAAATAGAGAAATAAGGAATTTTTAACAAGAATTAAAAAAAGTATTAGTAATAGCGGAAAAACTTAAGAAGTAAAATTTCTTAATAAAGTAACCAACTAAGAAAGAGGCAGTGTTAAGGGTTTAAAGAACAAGAATGCCGGGGAAATAACCTAACAGCAGCAACTGGTAAAATATGATGGAGAAACGCTAATATTCAGGGTATGGAAACTAATAGAAGAAAAACTGGAGAAAAGAAAGGACACCGGAATAAAAACAGAAAAATATCAAACTTGTCAAGTGGGTTAATACCAAAGTGGGGTCATGAAAGGGAGATCAACCATAGACTAGATATTTATCATGAAATAGTTTCAGCAAAATACCTAAAAGCAAAATGTATGCTTACATCTGATCTTTATGGATTAGAAACAAACAAATGACAGTACTAAAAGGAATTAGCTGTGTCAGGCATTGAGTCACAAAAAAGCTTAGAAATCTGACAGAAATGACACCAGAAAAATAGAAAATAGTATTATCAATGGAACACTGCCCGATGAGTTTTCAATACAGAATGGATTGTGACAAGCAGACTCACTGTCCACAGTTTTATTTAACCTACTGATTCTTAGGGAAAGTGGCATGAACTATAATGGCTTGAAATATGGCACCAAACACTAATTAATGCCTAGCTTATGCCAATGACATTGTGCTGATGGTGAGATCCAAGGAGGAAGTAGTAAGGACGTTCAAACTGTTAGAAACGAAAAAAAAAAAACATGAGGAACAAAGCTAAGGGTGTATCAAATAATAGTAAGACCCAGAGGTACTTATGCATGCCAAACATGGACAATAACGAAGAAAACGGAAAGTAAACTAGAGATTTTGGGAGAGTAAAATATTAGAAAAATCGTCGAAGGAATTAAATTCCAGGGCGAATTAGGCGAAGAACAAATAAAGAAAGTGAGGAGCTATACAAAAACCAAGTATTGTTGAAGAGGTGAGAACATATAGAACTAGATGGTTAGGATATAGCAATAATGGGTAAAAAGAATAATAAGTGGAAATTAGGGACTGGAAGCAGGTTGGAGACTTTCAGTATTCCTTCTTGAGTTTTCCAAATATACATTCTAGGTCTTCCTTATCCTGTGCAATACTTGATCATCTGCATAGTGTAGGGTACAATTGTGCTGTGGTGTATTTTAGTATGTCGTTTTGTATTTGATTGGTGTTTATTATTTCCGATTGTAGGCATCGTTGGTTTAGCTTTTAACAGATTATGGTCTGCAGATCTGTATACTTTGAGGTCTTGTAATTCTTATTCTTGTCTTATAATTAGATCGATTTCTGGTCTTAGTTTTCTTGTACATTAGGTCCAAGTATGTATGGATCTCTTTATGTTTGGAAAACCCGTTTTCGTTTACGGCCGTTTTGAACACATAAAACTCACTGGACCAGTTATCGTTTCTGGTACTTGCGCCATAAGGACCAACCACATGTTTAGTTTCTTTACGCCAATTCTGATATTTAGATCACCTAGTATGATTATTTCTGTATTATTACCTATTTGGGATATTATATCATTTAGTACTTCATAGTGTATTTCTTTCTCTTCTACTCAAGTGCCGTCATTGGGGAAATTATTGTTTTTTTTTACATTTCAATTTCATTTTTTTCCTTTAAATAACAATTGAAGTGGTTGTGGTATATCCAAAAATATTTACTTGAATCCGTCATCTTAATCATAAATTCAACATCTGTATTTAGTTTTTTATATTCAAAAAGCATGTTTTATACAAAATATCTAGTTCTTACAATACTTTCATGAAAAAAAATTATCAATTTCATTACCTCCAATACTGCAACCTTTGACGACCTTAAGGAGTTGTTTCAATGGCTTTATCTTTGGGTATTCAGCCAGCTTCATAAAAAAGTAAACTAAACATCGTACAAATACAATAACCCCGATTCAGCTACTTCGCCTTTCAACTATCTTAAATATCCATATAAACATTATATTCTTGTTAAAGTTCATCCAGAATAATTGGGAACGACAAATTCGGCCCTATATTATGAATTACTCGACGTTTCGTGAAAAAGACGGATTTCGTAAGAGTTCATTCTCTCCTTACAAAACTGCTGGCTGTAATTTCCAATGGTGTAATATAAATAAAAAACCAATATGTAAAATATCTTTTATTTTGAAAGTATAATAAACAATAACAATGTTACGCTTTCAACCCTTATCAATAAAAGGTAGCATTCTTGATCAGGGTTGAATGTTGGACTGGATTTAGAAGATACATAACACACTAATATTCATAAATTCTTGACTAGACCAATTCTAATTATAAGAGTTTGCTTTATGTTTAGGTAAAAATTGAAAATTTTCTGGTACTGGTCCTAAAAATAATTCAGTGATTTTTATCCAATCCGCAGCTGAGGGAGATGCCATTAAAGTTTCCAAATCATCTCTGCCCTTATAAATTGGTGGTCTTTCATTAATTTTTTGGGGTGGTCTTTCTAGTAAACCAACAGGGACATATCTATATAAAAATGAGAGCCATTCCAATAAAAATCGCCTTGTATTTTCGACGCCTCTTCTGTCAGAACCCCAATGTTCTAAGCCATAATTGACATATTTCTTGATGATATCAAATCTTTCATTACTTCTAATATCCCATAATTTTTGTTCCTTAATCTCAGTAAAAATCCATGGTTTTATAAGAGCTCCTCTGCCAATCATTACTCCAGCCATGGTCGGAATAAGTTCTGTAGCACGTTTATAATCATCATAACACAAAATATCCCCATTGCCAAGAACTGGTATGGGATCTGCAGCTTCAACTACCTTTTTAATATATTGCCAGTCTGCTATTTTTGTATAACGTTGTTCTCGGGATCTTCCGTGAATGGTGATTAAACTTGCACCCCATTCGCGAAATTTGGGTGCCTGTAATAAAGTGAATTTGTGAGTAACCTGAAATGGTATCATTTGCGATTTATAATTATATTATTATATCATACTCTATGTTGGAATAGATTTCTTATTCTTTATGCTTCTCTCAATAAACCTGTAGATTAATGTACACGAATAAGATAAAACAGTGACTATAGTGGAGCAGAGGAACATGTTGCTTCTCATGACAGCTCTGTAAATAATAGTTATTCGCTAAAGGCTCATCTGACTTCGCAATCAAATGGATAAGACATTGTGCGAAGAATACAAACCACAAAATCAAGCAGCGAAATTTTGTGATATGCCACAGTTGCAAAGGTAGACATTAATTAATAAGACAATGTAGCACTTCACACTGTATACAAATCTATACTATCGAGGCTAACGTATATAGACTTCAACACAAAAATCAGGTTACAGATCAAACTCAAAGAAGCGGATTCCATTAATGAAATTGACAAACCAGAAAACTTCACCACGTTTGCCGTTTTTTGTTTAAGTATTCACGTATTTCTGAACTTCCAGAAATTTTAGAGAATAAATGTAATACTCTTTGAGAAAGATTACTCTAAAATACGTTTTAATGGAATTTTTAATCGATATACCTACTTTATAGATGAAATATTTATTCATTTCTCAGTGAGAAATGAGCAAGCATATCAAGTTGACGGTGTGTTAACTTTAAATAAATGTCAAGACGCTCTAGAAAAATGAGTGCCATAATAATATACCAAGAGCTAGTTACCCAATTTTTATGAAGTGAATAATTCCATTTTTAAATATAGATTATTAAAATTTCAGCGTGGATCAATTACTTTTTTTATTAAAAAAAACAACTTGTTTATTGGTTAAATACTAACCCACCTAACAGTACCTGCCTTTACTCCATTCTAAGTCAACATAACAGTCGAATAGTTTTTGGTAGCTTCTGATTCATAATGTTTTTCTGGAAAAATGTTAGTACACATTTCTTGTATGCATACTACCTACCGTACCCACGCAGATAAGGCAAACAATTGACTCCCCACTCATTTATCCTATCTATATCTCTATGTAAAATATTTATATGAATCAAACAAACACTTCATACAAAATGGGTCACCAGCTCGCCAATTATAAGAATCGCATGTTTAATACCGAATAGGTTCAGTTTCAGTGAGGACATATCGGTAGGGAGTAGAAAAATAATGCTTACTGTATAATAGGTAAAATTATATCCTAGTTCTTAGCTCAAGAACTAGTAGCTACATATATACAGGGTGACTTAAATATCGTGTGACACTATTCCTATCTCCTAAAGTATAAGTATTGCGAAGTTGGTTAATTTAGAGAAAATTTGCCCTTTTGGACACTCATTCAAGATTTTTTTGCCGCATTGAAAAGTCCTATTACTCCGAAATACAGAGCTAAATTAATTTTGCATATTTCAAAAACTTTCAGTTTCGAGACATATTTCAAATTTGAAAGCTTTGTAATTTTTTCAGCTCTACAACATAGTGTTTTCAAATTTTATTTCTAACGTTTGGTGTTCTGGCCATCACTGACAACTTCATTTTTTTAAATACGTAGCTGTAAATTTTATTCGTAATTTTTAGAGAAAATTTAATTTAATACACAAACATATGTTATATGGATATATTTACGGACATTTGTAACCATAAAATCCATCATGGGAAAATTTAAAAAATCCTTTTGTACATTTTACACATACATTTTTTACGGTATTTGGGCTAAAAATATATTCATAAAAGTATGCAAAAGTAAAACAAAACTTTTAAAAGTCTTTTCAACTTTTATTTAAACATAAACTTTGAAAAACTTAACAAAATAAATAATTTATATTTAAAAAGAATCGACTTCAGCTGGCTTAAAATACAAACTATTTTCTGACATATTTTTTATCTGATTAAAGGTACAATTCTATTGATTATTTTGGCGTATTCTCATCTCTCCCTCTTCTCTCATTTGTATTTTTTTTAGTTTCCACATATGTTTTAACTTTTTTATTTGTTTTATTATTTGACCCACTTTCTATATGTGGAATTCTAATTCATCCTATAATGCAACCACACTGTATATGTCTCTGTGTATTGGTCACCCAACATAAATTATTTATCTATCAATTTTTGAATCATCCGGTACAACCATAATTCAACTCTACAGGATGTTGCAACCGCCCTGTATAAGTTTTAATCCTCTCTACCTTATTGACTGTTTCTATTTTTCTATTGTTTAAATCACCCTGTATACCTACAATTTTACTTCGCCCAATATGCAAAGTATAAGCAACTACTTTTGTTCCACACTATATAACAACTGCTCCTAACATTTTTTGAACCCTCCGCCCTATAACTCGAATATCCGTTCTGCATATGCTTATTTAACCAGTTTTTTAAGGTTTATAATCCACTCTCTATAACTATACTTTTACTTCACTCTTATTGCAACCACCTTGTATACGCAACTACTTATGTGCCACCCAATACAACATTTTTTGAACCATCCTGTATAACTTTAATTCTATTTCACCTTATATTTCAACCATCCGATATATGGAACTGCCTATGTACCACCCAATATCACATTTAAGAGTTATTTGAACCCACCTGTCTAACTGTAATTTCACATCGCCCAACATTTCAACTGCGCACATTGCTTGCTGTTTGAATTTCGATGTTCAGCCGTTTTAGAGAAAACAGTTTATTCAAATTCAATGAAATGTAGTCCCTTAATTACTGTTTTATCTGATATTCTGGAAAACCATAAATCTCAAGTTATAGAAAATTATATGGTACCTTTCTGTAATATTCCTTAATACAATGCCGTTTAAATGATCAAATTTTCCCAAGTCCTTTTTGAATAATCACTGAGCATACATAAAAAAAGTGCCGACGAATTGACAACCTCATTTTTGGAAGTCGGTTAAAAATAACAATTATAAGGTTTAGAAATGTCCACCATTACTTCTAAAAACAATTTTGCGAATTTTAATTAGCTTTTTTGATTTTTTTAAATTCTGGGAGTAATTTTATTACATGCTTGTCGAATTCGTATAATCAGATACACCATATCTTTAATAAAACAGCACATAGAGAAATCTATTGGAGTAACATCTGGTCAACGCGCTGGCCAGTTTTGGTAATCACCTCTTGACTTTAAAGATGTTTAAAAATCTTACGCAGTGATGTTCGCATTGAGCCGGCGCACCATCTTGTTATAAGTACTTACGCAAAATTTCGGAAAACAGACAATGAAAGGTCATCCAAAAGATTTTGAAGCGACGTAAATAAAAAGTTCAGATAAAATAACCTACTCATATTTTCACGAAAGAAGAAAGGATTCACACGTTTTCACAAGGTCGAACATCCCAAGCCATACATTGATACCGATCCTTTTCTGGAAAGCAGTTTCACTGTGGAAGTGTTCATGGCCTTGAGTCCACCGCTAATATATTGCATTAGATTCCGTGGGTTCAATTCACAAATTTGTACACTCACTTTCAAACGTCTTTATTTACCAACTAATTCACTTTGTTAACAAAATACAATAGCTAATACTAATACAACATCTGATAACTTCTTTCGCTTCTCGATTCAATAAAGTCGAAAACCGAACATTGTCCAACACGAACGAAACTCGACTTTTTTACGGTAGGTCGAAGATACTAGATTTCAACGATTAATTCTGATTTGTCACAGTATATCCAGAACCTTGTCGCAACTAGCTTTTTACATTGATCGAAATTTCAGGATACCCGTTGTTTTTCTCTCGTTTTTTATTTCAGCCGTTTTTTTAATGGTTACTTGTTTTTGTCGGAACGATTAATTTAGGTAACCTTTTTTTTTCATGCGGCGTAAAATGGCCCCTTTAATTCTGATCGTCCCGTCCTGAATCATTTTCTCTATGGTAGGGAGGGAGTCGATTCAAATGAACCACCTTCATCATAGCTCTTGGATTCCGGCGAATACGATAAACATTGATTCTCTTGACTACCTCGTATGGACCATCCCAGGCTGGTGTGAGCTTTTGCTCCTCTGGGGGTTGAATAGCCAAACCTTGTCTCTCTCTATTGGAATCCGACTGAATTTGCTTTAAGATCATAGCGCGTCTTCATCCGATCACTGGTGGCCAAAATCTGCGTACGAGCTAGTTCGTGTATTGTTAGCATGTTATGTCGAAGTTGGTCGGCATAATGGTTGATTTCTTGGGGCGGTTCTTCTGGTGAGCCAAAGCGCAAGGTACTCTCAGCTCTTTTCCGAATAGTACCCCGGTTGGAGTTATATCTGTATTGATATGTCCGGCTGAGCGATAGGCGAACAGGAATAGGGGAATATGTTCATCCCAATCACGCTGGTTATTGCTGACGACCTTGGAGAGATGTTGTCCTGTTGAATCTTTCCACCATTCCGTCAGACTGGATGCAACGATGTGGTTGTCGTTTTCTTGATTCCCAACATCGTGTACAGACCTTATGGAATACATTCGATTCGAAGTTAAGCCCTTGTTCTGAATGTAATTACAACGGGACACCAAACCAGCTGACTAGCTGTTCTACCAGCACTACCGTTGTTGCCTTTTGATTGGGCATATGCCTCAAGCCATTTGTTGAAATAATCCATTGCGACCAAAATGTATTTGCTCCCCTTCTCAGACTCGGGAAATGGACCGGCGACATCAATGGCAATATTCTCAAATGGGACGCCCACATTGTTTTGCTGCACAGGTGTACATTTCCGGCACCAAGCCCTGATGTTTTCGAAGTAATTTACCCAGTAGTACCGTTGGCGAATTTTATTCATGCCCAGGTGACCTTTTTCTTTGGGACTACCAGTTGGGACTTGGTTTCTCGGCTGTCATTGCTTTCCCAAATTCTCTTCAACATTCCATTCTCTACTCTTAGAGAGTCCCATTGGGCCCATAATGATTTCAGGACGTCCGAGTATCTAGCTACCTCGTCCCATCGTGACCTGGGTGCCCCCCTCTATTTGAGCGACAGGATTGGCTCAATGGCTGGGTCAGCAATTTCGTACTGGAGACATTGTTCCGTTGTACAGTCTTCATTGGTCTGTACGCGGATCTGTAGGATGGAGATACCCTCTCGCTGTTTCGTTTTCAGACAATGTCCGCATTTTGCTCTACAGAGTCTTCTTGACAAGGCATCGGCATTATTATGCAAACGGCCGGCACGGTGTTCAACCTTGAAATCGTATTGCTGTAATTTCTCCATCCACCTGGCCAGTTATCCTTCCTGTGCCTTCTTGTCCAACAGCCATTTGAGGGCGGCATGATCTGTTCTGATTAGGAAATGGCGACTATAGAGATATTTGTGGAAATGGTCTACATCCCTGATTAATGCAAGAAAATTTTTTCAATAATTCCTTGCCGGTTTCGAAAATCTACGGCTGTAGTAATCGATCACCCTTTCTTCACCATCTTGCACCTGGGATAGGACGGTCCTCAAACCTGTGTTGCTGGAATGGTGTCTAAGATGATTTTGCCGGACTGTGTATGAAACGCTAGGATTGGACTGGAACATAGTGCTGCCTTCAGTCGTTTAATCGATGTTTCACAATCCATCACTAGGCTGCTGCTATCTCGGCAAAATCCCCGGATGGATACTGTACTAGGTGGAGTGTTAGTCAGCATTTGCCCCCTTATGCTGATTGATTAACGGTTCCTGAACATGTGGTTGTTTTGTTGTCCTGTTCGGCCACAAGGGAAACATGAACCTCTGGTGTCAGATCTTTGATCCCGTTCCAACAGTTTGTTTATTCCGGTCAACACTCTCCCTGAAGGGATGGTTTTGGTTCGTCCTGGTTGATAGAAACTTTCCGAACTTTCGGTTTGGAGATGTTTATGGCGGCCTCTACTTCCAAAGCCCGAAGCAAAGCTACATTACTTTTCTTGATGCCACTAAGTCTTAGATTTCTTTGTACTTGAACATCTCTGATACCGTTTACGAAACTCTTGTGTGGTCAATTGATCTTTGGTTTCCTCTGGCAGGTCTGGGTAGGACAAGTGTACTAAACGTCTAATCTTTACTTCGAATTCTTGAAGGCTCTCTCCGGATTTTTGCATTTTTCCAGTTAGTTGTACCTGGTGTACTTGGCTCAAGGATTAGTTGTCGCATATTTTGTCTAGGATGGCGATGATCTTGTCGAAATTAGCTTGTTCATCCACTGGAATGCATTGGAGGAGCTCCAATGCCGGACCTCTTAAAGAAATTACCAGAGTGGTAGATTTTTCTTGTTTATCCTACCCATTAGCTGCAGCCACGGCTTCAAATTGCCGTTTGTACATAGGCCACGATGAAGTACAATCAAATGTGGGTGGTTTGCTAAAGGAACCTTTGGTTCTCAAGGTGTTCTAGTTTTTCCCTATTTGCAAATCTTGTTGCATTTCTTTAATTTCTGTTTCCACTATGTATTGGATTTTATCTTGTACTACACTTTGAACGTTTTTTTTAAATGAACTTATAATTTCAACTTTTACTTCGCTTTGGATAGAATCGATGTCATCTACTTTGGTTTCAAGAGTATTTGAGGAATTTTTTAAGATGTTAATGTCATCGTTTATCTCTTTTATTCTCTGATTAACTGCTCCATTAACTTGCGTTACTATTTGCATTAATTGTTCAAATTGCTGTTGTCTTTTTAATTCGTCAGTCTGTTTTTTTTATTCAGTTTGTTCTTGTTCCTCTTCAAATATTTTAAATTCATTTTGTTTCTTCAATCCACTTTGTTCTCGTTTTTCCTCAAATATTTTACAATCATTTTGTCTCTTTTCCTCTAATATTTTAAATTCTTTTTGTCTTGTTAATTCAAATTTCGAAAACCTTTCAATTAAACTTTGTTGTTCACTTTTCATCGTAGAAACAAGGTTTTGTTGCTTTTCATCTATGTTAGTGACTAGATTTTCTAAATCAATTTTACTTTTTTCATCAAAAGATTTCACTAACCTTTGTTGGATTTACTCTTGATGTTGTTTCTCGTTTCTCCCTTTTGTCACGTTATTCCAGTTTCTGAGTTATTTTTTTGTTTATCAGTACCCTGTTTGAATATTTTTTTACTAGTCTCGTCCATTTCTGTCATACTTTGAGTTGTAGCCATAAATCAATTTAATTAACTTCACTTAATCCCACACTTCCAAATTGCAATAGATTCCGTGGGTTCAATTCACAAATTTGTAAACTCGCTTTTTACATCGATCGAAATTTCAGGATAATTGTGTTTCTCTCGTTTTTATTTCAGCCGTTTTTATAATGTTGACTTGTTGTTTTTGTCGGAACGATTAATTTAGGTGTCCTTTCTCGTGGCTTAAAATGAATTTTATAATTGCGGTTGAACACTCTACTATTGCAAAATCAACTTTAATCTGACCATAAATTGTTTTTGCAGAAATTAGGATTCTTAAATGCTGCACTTTTCTATATTGATGGTGTCTAAACCTATCGGGATGCAATATAACTGTTGCCGATTCTTTTGACACAAGTTTCTCTCTCGAATTCCCTTAAGGAAACTTCCCCGCTGTTAATATTTTTATAACATTTATATCCAAAAAATATATAGTACTTACTGAAAATATCAGTAGTGTAGGGGACACTTGAGAGCAAAAACCACGTGGTCTGCGGGGTCACTAACCTCAAGCTCGAACCTAACGGCAAGGTGGCTAACCTAAGAGGATGGGCCTTCGGGTGTCGGGACACCTAACGGCAAGGGGACTAACCTAACGGGACATCCGGGAGGTGGTGCATCGTAGGGATAGCGGTGGTCGGTTGCATCATTTGGGGGTGGTGGCAACGTACGCGGGGAGGAACGGGGACGGTCGTTGGTCTGGGGTGGCGATCGGGAATCGGCCGGGTGCAGGGAGCTTCCGTCGGGGTGTTGGTAAGTGAGAGGCAGGCCGGGAACGCGGGGTGAGAGTATCAGTGGTGGCGGGCGTAGGGAACGCGGTGGCTAAGTGGGCACAATGGCAGGGAAAGCTCAGGGATAGCGGTGAAACAAAGAATACGGTCCTCGGATTCACATAGGTTTGTTCAATAATTTTGAGTTTACTTAAATAAAGACTGCTAAGTATCGGCAACTCGTTCGAGTCTCTGCTTTCGTCGGATAAACCAAAGCAAAAAATGTACCGAAAATGCATCGTAAATAATTGATAGGTTCCCAAATATTTAGGAACACATTTGTTAATATAATTAAAATAATAAAATAATTCAGATTCAACGAAGGCAATAACAAAAGATAAACGAAACCACAACAGCATGTTGGTGTACCGATAAACAAGCGAAACTCGAGCACTGGTTGAAAGTATGGTGGCTGGTTGATTCTAAACAAGGTAATAGTTAATGTGGTTTTTATTGAAAAGATAATGGTAGCTAATAATGTAAAAATAAATACGTAAATGAGGAATGATAATTGTGACTTGAATCGTTGGATTTTGTATCGAGCGGTGGGTAATTCGGAAAGAATACCGTTGGAGAAATGTTTGGAACCACTACAAATGACTGGTACGGGAACGTTGCAAATGACTAAAAAAAGCACAAATGGTAGAAACGATCCGTAGAAACGACTAGAACCTTAGAAATGATTGGTTGGTAATGGTTGGAGCCGCTATAAAAGCAAGAAACGACCGGGACAGTAGAAATCGCTGCTAAAAATGGTTGGAGCCGCTACAAAAGCTAGAAACGGCCCGAAGAAACGACTGCGACAGTAGAAATGGCTGCCAGAAATGGTTGGAGCCACTGCAAAAGCTAGAAACGGCCCGTAGAAACGTCTGGGACAGTAGAAATGGCTGCTAGAAATGGTTGGAGCCGCTACAAAAGCTAGAAACGGTAGAATGGTTGGTACAGAACTGATACAAAGGGTAGAAAAGCAACAAACGTTGAAAATGACTGGTACGGGAACGTTGCAAATGACTAAAAACGGCACAAATGGTAGAAACGGTCCGTATAAACGACTAGAACCTTAGAAATGATGGTTGGAACCGCTACAAAAGCTAGAAACGTCCCGTAAAAACGACTGGGGCAGTAGAAATGGCTGCCAGAAATGGTTGGAGCCGCTACAAACGGTACAAATACTAGAAATGACTAAAAACGATACAAATACTAGAAATGGCTGCTAGAGATGGTTGGAGCCGCTACAAACGGTTGAAATGATTGGTACAGGAACTTTGCAAATGACTAACAACGGTACAAATGGTATAAATGGCTGCTAGAAATGATTGGAACCGCTACAAACGGTTAAAATGATTGGTCAGGAACGTTGCAAACGGTACAAATACTAGAAATGGTTGGAGATACTACAAACAGGTGAAATGAGTGGTATAGGAGCGTTACAAACGGTACAAATACTAGAAATGGCTGCTAGAAATGGTTGGAGCCGCTACAAACGGTTAAAATGATTGGTACGGGAACGTTGCAAATGATTAAAAACGGCACAAATGGTAGAAACGGACCGTATAAACGGTCCGTAGAACCTTAGAAATGGTGGTTGGAACCGCTACAAAAGCTAGAAACGGCCCGTAGAAACGACTGGGACAGAAGAAATGGCTGCCAGAAATGGTTGGAGAGACTACAAAAGCTAGAAACGGCCCGTAGAAACGTCTGGGACAGTAGAAATGGCTGCTAGAAATGGTTGGAGCCGCTACAAAAGCTAGAAACGGTAGAATGGTTGGTACAGAACTGATACAAATGGTAGAAACGCAACAAATGTTGAAAATGACTGGTACGGGAACGTTGCAAATGGCTAAAAACGGCACAAATGGTAGAAACGGTTCGTATAAACGACTAGAACCTTAGAAATGGTGGTTGAAACTGCTACAAAGCTAGAAACGGCCCGTAGAAACGACTGGGACAGTAGAAATGGCTGCCAGAAATGGTTGGAGAGACTATAAAAGCTAGAAAACGGCCCGTTGAAACGTCTGGGACAGTAGAAATGGCTGCTAGAAATGGTTGGAGCCGCTACAAAAGCTAGAATTGGTTGGTACAGAACTGATACAAAGGGTAGAAACACAAGAAATGTTGAAAATGACTGGTACGGGAAGGTTGCAAATGGCTAAAAACAGAACAAATGTTAGAAATGGCTGCAAAGCGGTGTTAGAAATGATTGAAAGGTTGAAGTAGGACCTTACAAAGGGTAGGAACGGTAGAATGGTTGGTACAGAACTGATACAAAGGGTAGAAAAGCAACAAATGTTGGAAATGACTGGTACGGGAACGTTGCAAATGACTAAAAACGGCACAAATGGTAGAAACGGTCCGTAGAAACGACTAGAACCTTAAAATGGTAGTTGGAACCGCTACAAAAGCTAGAAACGACTGGGACAGTAAAATACTAGAAATGGCTGCTAGAAATGGTTGGAGCCGCTACAAACGGTTGAAATGATTGGTACAGGAACGTTACAAATGACTAAAAACGATACAAATACAAGAAATGGCTGCTAGAAATGGTTGGAGCCGCTACAAACTGTTGAAATGATTGGTACATGAACGTTGCAAATGACTAACAACGGTACAAATGGTATAAATGGCTGCTAGAAATGGTTGGAGCCGCTACGAACGGTTGAAGTGACTGGTACAGGAACGTTGCAAATGACGCTAAAAATGGTAGAAAAGGCTAGAAAGGGCTGTTAGGAATGGTAGAAATGGGGTAAGGGGAGTGTTGGAAATGCTAGAAAACTGCTACAAATAGTAGAAACGTTATAAGAGGAGCAAGAATGATTGAAATGATTGGTACAGGAACGTTACAAATGATAGAAAAGATATGAATGCTAAGAACAATTCCGGCGCAAATATCAGAAATAGCATAAAGTTGAATGGTTGGGATATGTTTGAAGTTGGTTGTTAGAACGGGATCCTTAGAAATGACATAGCAGTAAGTTGGATGGTTGAAACAGGGACGTTACAACTTGTAGGATGGTTGGAACAAGTCATACAAATGTTGGAAATGGTAGGTTAGTTGGAAACGGGAAACAAATGCTAGAAACGGTCATAATGACAATGCTGAGAACTACGTAATAGAAAGTAGGAAATGACAGGGTGGTTGGATCAGGAATGTTGGAAAAGACATAAAGTTGGATTGTTGGAACAGGCGCCGTAGAGTTGTGATGGGAATGTGAGAAACAGGATGGTAGGAATACGAATTCTAGAAACGTGAATGCAGGATGTTTGAATGGAAATATCTGAAACAAACAGACTGAAGGGTAGTGAGCAGCAACTGTTACTGGATTGTTGGAATGATAAAAAGTTAGAATTTTGAGAAAATTAGTGGAAATAGCGGGATTCGTATTGAGTGATTAGAAGATTGCATGGACAGAGTTACTAGTCAACCACAACTAAAAAGTGTTATTCAATTAATAGTTTTGTCATAGAATTTGTCACTGGAAAAGGTTACTAGACACAGGCGCAACTGTCGTGATCCACAATCAAATCAGTGTTATCAAAATGATATAGAGGTCGTAATATTCTAAATTTTATTTGAATCGTATTACAACATAATACCTTCTAAACTGACGCTGATATATCATAATATGTTGCTTATTTGAAAATAATTCTAATTACAAGTCATTGTTTTACTACCATAAATATGTAAGTACTAGAAATTTACTTCTAATTAGAACGCTTGCTAAAACGAACCTTGTTATCTCTGTAGCTTCCAGTTCATATAGTCAAGACCTCTTAAACGGTACATATGATATTCCTTATATAGGTTATCTTGTTATTTGATGAAAACATACGGCTTTTGAAAAAGAGTGGGAGGCCCTGAAAACCGGACCTTCCGATCATGACGTCATAAGCTCCACTCTCATTGGCTGGTTTATTAGCAGACCACCTGCTAACCATCAGTTTGTTTATCTTATATGCTTATAATTATGTTGTTGAAATAACTTCGTTGATTATTCAAATTCAAAGTTTGAAAAAAGTTATGAAAAAAAAACAAGATTTAACAAGATGTCAGAGAGGCACCAAATGTTATTTCCAGAAGTACGTTGTAGCAAACAACCTCCTTTCTCAAAACGGAGATAACAAAACCATAAAGTTAAATATAAAAATATTCTTGACTGCTCAGGGGAACAAAAGTCCTAAAACTTTTACTGCTATTTTCCTTTGAATAATAAACATAAATAAAGGTTTGTAACGCTTGACAAAGATATTATAGAAAAAAGATCGAAGCTCATATTTACACCCTGCCAGACCCCTAGAAGGCTTTCATACAGGATTATGGCATGCTAGCTTTCGACATGTTGAAAGACAATGTAACGAACCACCACACGCAGCCAAAACTGAGAATTTGTCACTGGAGAACGCTACTAAACCCAGTCACAACCAAAGCAAAAAACTCCGGTAGCAGAAAAAAGACAAGTACAATTCATCATTCCACATGCTTTTAACGCTGCTTCGATATACACAATGAATATAAAACAGCCAAAGCATTCAATAGTTTGTAAACGGAGCCACAACAAAATTCGTAGCATCAAATTAACATTTTTTCAGATAATTATATGCGTAATAAATAATATATTAGAAGACTTAGTGGTTGAAATTTTTTTATTATTTATCATAGCTGAATGTTCAAAATATTTAGTTCAAAAGGCAGCCATTCAACACCGCACACAGACCACCACACACCACCGAAAAAGAAAATTATTTACAAGAAATGTTATAAAATACTGAGTAGAAATTCTTATTAAATAGAAATTAATCCTACAAATATTCTAAAAATATATTATATTTATGCTTTATTTGATATCTGCATCACTATCATTCATTGCAGTTTTGTTAACCTTGACTGAAGATGTTAGCGAAGGTTATAATTTGTCAAAACAGAAGTATCCATTAGAAATGAATTTATTCGTATCTTAGAGTTTCAATCAATCATTTGAAATACTGTAAGGGTGTTTGATGTGACAACATTGTTCTTCCAATAACACTTGGTTTGAATTAAATTACTTTTTGGTAGAAAGAGTTGAATATCTAAACTGTGAATTAAAAGTCATATGGGTTAAATATTTTTTGTTTTGAATCATGTAGATACAGAATTGAACCTGGAGGGTCTTTCACATTCAAGTGCCGTTTCACCTTGATGGAGTTAAGCTTCATTCAACAGGACAGAAAATTTTAGTCAAGAAGGGGTGAACTTCGTTGTGCAACAAACAAAAGCTATTAAACCATACGTTGGCATGTTATCCTTCTATACCAATGTGAATAACACGAATTTATTTGTAAGATGTACGAGTGTGAGATAATAGAAAACACATTCCTATGCACGAGTGTATACATAATGAATACCATTTAAGAAAACGTAACAAACATATTAAACTACACACAAACAAATTTAAAACTAGCAACTCACAGGGTTATAATTATGAACAAACTAGAAGCAATATAAGACAAAAGAAAGCTGTAACCAGGCCTCGTGTTATCCAATTATAATTTTTGGTTAGCATCGATCTCCATCACAGCAAATAACGGAAACATAATCTATAAGTTTATAAGCATATTGTATGAAATTGAAAAGTTTACTCCAGGCACATATATATTGAATAAAAAATGTGCTATTGAACAACATTGTCATGAGTATCAACTTCTGTGACGTCTTCACTGTCATTGCCTAGTTTATCAGCAGACCACCTACCATTAGTATATATAACTCTTATGTCTGCTTTTAGATCATAACATACGAAGCATTTACCACTTAAGATCAAAGCCATAATTTTCTGAGATCTAAGGAAATTTGGTAATCCTTTTTTTTTCTGCGGCGTCATTAGTCGACCATTTCCTCTATATAACAAGAAACAACCTGTTCAAGGAATATGATATCTCACTCTTTCTCTTAAGTATCTATCAAAATGATTCCTCTCTCATTGGTTTATTCAAACAGACCACGAGACCTCAACATATCAACCATTAG
This sequence comes from Octodonta nipae, assembly GCA_034190945.1. NCBI lineage: Eukaryota > Metazoa > Arthropoda > Insecta > Coleoptera > Chrysomelidae > Octodonta > Octodonta nipae. The sequence continues at coordinate 62,418,454 of CM067218.1, forward strand.
GGACAGAATGCGTACTAGGTCTCTAACACACCCTAACATATAATAAGAAACGTTATTCATATAAGGAATACAATGTATGGAAAACGACATCTTTGACGAACTGTCTCAAAATGATTTAATACAATGAGAAATACATAAGGCTAAATCATTATGCATTGGAACTACATTATAAAAGCTTTCGATTCAGCTTTCATGTAGTGAAAAGATTTCCACTGCACGAACTCCACTCTTTAAAATAATTCAAGTGAGATTGTTCTATTTCCATTTAAATAAAAAAATAGGCAGTTGAGTACTAGTTACCGAGAATATGTCTATAGCATTATAGGAACAGTGTTTCGTTTGTAAAATTTTGAATGCAGTAAGATCATTATACACAATTTAGGTAGTTTGTTGATACCAAACACAAACGTAAATAATTCGCTGGGGTCTTTAATAATTATGAAAAACCTTAAAATAAGGAATCTGTCAAGGCATTGGAACGTCATCATGAGGTTCTGAACGCTGTTCCTAACAGAATACAGTCTTAGGCAGTGAAACGCTTGAAGAACGAAGTAGTTCATCGTGTAGCTCCTAAGTCCATCAACCGCGAAAAACAGAGATTTATGGTTCTGTTAGCTCTTAGTAATAAGTAACCAACCAATGATGAACATGAGTAGCTTATGACGACATAGTAAAAGGGGAGGGAGGCCTTTCAAACAGGGCGGTTAGATGGTATCAACTGAGGTTAGGTTAGGATCGATTGAACGACTTAAGGTTAGGGTAGGTTAGGATCGACCGAACCTAACCTTAAGTCGTTATTATATGTTAGGGTGTGTTCGAGACCTAGTACGCATTCCGTCCCTAATGGTTGATATGGTGAGGTCTCATGGTCTGTTTGAATAAACCAATGAGAGAGGAATCATTGTGATAGATACTTAAGAGAAAGAGTGAGACATCATAATCCTTGAACAGGTTATGTTTCTTGTTATATAGAGGAAATGGCCGACTAATGACGCCGCAGAAAAAGAAGGATTACCATATTTCCTTAGATCTCAGAAAATTATGGCTTTGATCTTAAGTGGTAAATGCTTCGTATGTTATGATCCAAAAGCAGACATGAGTTTTATATACTAATGGTAAGTGGTCTGCTGATAAACTAGGCAATGACAGTGATGACGTCACAGAAATTGATACTCATGACAATGTTGTTCAATAGCACATTTTTGATTCAATATATATGTGCCTGGAGTAAACTTTTCAATTTCATACAATATGATTATAAACTTATGGATTATGTTTCCGTTATTTAGTGTGATAGAAATCGATGCTGACCAAAAATTATAATTGGATAACACGAGGCCTGGTTACATCTTTCTTTTGCCTTATATTGCTTCTAGTTTGTTCACAATTATAACCCTGTGAGTTGCTAGTTTTAAATTTGTTTGTGTGTAGTTTAATATCTTTGTTACGTTTTCTTAAATTTTATTCATTATGTATACACTCGTGCATAGGATGTGTTTTCTATTATATCACACTCGTACATCTTAGAAATAAATTCGTGTTATTCACATTGATATTGAAGGATAACATGCCAACGCATGGTTTAATGGCTTTTGTTTGTTGCACAACGAAGTCCATCCATTCTTGACTAAGATTTTCTGGTCAGTTGAATGAAGCTTAACTCCATCAAGGTGAAACGACACTTGAATGTGAAAGACCCAACATGTTCAATTCTGTATCTACATGATTCAAAACAAAAAATATTTAACCCATATGACTTTTAATTCACATTTTAGATTTTCAACTCTTTCTACCAAAAAGTAATTTAATTCAAAGCAAGGTGTTATTGGAAGAACAATGTTGTTACATCAAACACCCTTACAGTATTTCAAATGATTGATTGAAACTCTAAGATACGAATAAATTCATTTCTAATGGATACTTCTGTTTTGACAAATTATAACCTTCGCTAACATCTTCAGTCAAGGTTAACAAAACCGCAATGAATGATAGTGATATCAAATAAAGCATAAATATCGTATATTTTTAGAATATTTGTAGGATTAATTTCTATTCAATAAGAATTTCTACTCAGTATTTTAAATTTCTTTTAAATAATTTTCTTTTTCGGTGGTGTGTTGTTGTCTGTGTGCGGTGTTGAATGGCTGCCTTTTGAACTAAATATTTTGAACATTCAGCCATGATAAATAATGAAAAAATCTCAACCATTAAGTCTTGTAATATATTATTTAATACGCATATAATTATCTGAAAAAATGTTAATTTGATGCTACGAATTTTGTTGTGGCTCCGTTTACAAACTTTTGAATGCTTTGACTGTTTTATATTCATTGTGTATATCGAAACAGGGTTAAAAGCATGTGGAATGATGAATTGAACTTGTCTTTTTTCTGCTACCGGAGTTTTTTGCTTTGGTTGTGACTGGGTCTAGTAGCGTTCTCCAGTGACAAATTCTCAGTTTTGGCTGCGTGTGGTGGTTCGTTACTTTGTCTTTCAACATGTCGAAAGCTAGCATGCCATAATCCTGCATGAAAGCCTTCTAGGGGTCTGGCACGGGTGTAAGTATGAGCTTCGATCTTTTTTCTATAATAACTTTGTCAAGCGTTACAGACCGTTATTTATGTTTATTATTCCAAGGAAAATAGCAGTAAAAGTTCTAGGACTTTTGTTCCCCTGAGCAGTCAAGAATATTTTTATATTTAACTTTATGTTTTTGTTATCTCCGTTTTGAGAAAGGAGATTGTTTCCTACAACGTACTTCTGGAAATAACATTAGGAGCCTCTCTGACATCTTGTTAAATCTTGTTTTTTTTCATAACTTTTTTGAACCTTTGAATTTTATATCAACAACATAATTTGAGATATATAAGTAAACATTTTTAAGCTTCCCCTCTTAAAGACAGCGTTCTTTGGTAAACATTTGTTTAACGGATCGGCCTAATTTAGGTTCAGCTATTTCAAGAATAAGATGTTATACAGTACTTTGTACATTTTACTCTCATATCAACAATTCATTAATAGAAACATTTAAATAACGCAGCAAACGACTTAATTTTCTTGGTTGTATCTTTTAGAAAAAAGTTTATGTTTAAGTACTGAAATTAGTTTTGATGCTAAAGTTTTGAGTACCTGCCTTAGAAAAAGTTATATGTGATAGAAAGATTTATAGTGAGTAGCAGCAAACGGCTGATGTTTCTTGTTTTCTCTTAGAAAAAGTTTATAACTAATAACCGATTGATGATAAAGTTTTGAATACCTGTCTTAGAAAAAAGTTTTATGTACCGGTTTTTTGTTAGAAAAAAACGCTTTGTCATGATTACATTTCCAACTATCGAACCCTTGTGCAACATTTCTAACGTCCCTGCTTCAACCTTCCTACCGTTTCTAGAATCTGTAATGTTCCCGTTACCAACTAACCTACCATTTCTAGTGGCACCAGTCATTTGCAACGTTCCTGTACCAGTCATTTTAACCGTTTGTAGCGGCTTTGTTTCAACTAATCTATCATTTCTAGTATTTCTACTGGCATAAAGACACTCGGTCAAATATGAAACGGAATTCTACTTTGGAAACTTTGAAATCGGGACATATCTATTCTTTATAAGCATATAAGATAAACAAACTGATGGTTAGCAGGTGGTCTGCTAATAAACCAGCCAATGAGAGTGGAGCTTATGACGTCATGACCGGAAAGCCCGGTTTTCAGGGCCTCCTACTCTTTTTGATAAGCAGTATGTTTTCATCAAATAACAAGATAACCTGTATAAGAAATATCATATGTACCGTTTAAGAGGTCTTGACTATATGAACTGGAAGCTGCAGAGATAACAAGGTTCGTTTTAGCAAGCGATCTAATTAGAAGTAAATTAAATGTAAAGTACTTACATATTTATGGTAGTAAAACAATGTCTTGTAATTAGAATTACTTTCAAATAAGCAACATATTATGATATATCAGCGTCAGTTTAGAAGGTATTATGTTGTAATACGATTCAAATAAAATTTAGAATATTACCACCTCCCTGAACCTAAGTACAAGAATTTGTAATCTTTGTTCCAGCCAACTATCCCAGGACGCTCTTTATCACTTTGAGCTCTATATCATTTTGATAACACTGATTTGATTGTGGTTCACGACAGTTGCGTCTGTGTCTAGTAACCTTTTCCAGTGACAAATTCTATGACAAAATTATTAATTGAATAACACTTTTTAGTTGTGGTTGACTAGTAACTCTGTCCATGCAATCTTCTAATCACTCAATACGAATCCTGCCATTTCCACTAATTTTCTCAACATTCCAACTTTTTATCATTCCAACAATCCAGTAACAGTTGCTGTTGACTACCCTTCAGTCTGTTTGTTTCAAATATTTCCATTCAGACATCCTGCATTCACGTTTCTAGAATTCGTATTCCTATAATCCTGTTTCTCAGATTCCCATCCCATCACAACTCTACACGCGCCTGTTCCAACAATCCAACTTTATGTCTTTTCCAACATTCCTAACCCAACCACCGTCATTTTCTACTTTCTATTACGTCGTTCTCAGCATTCTCATTATAACCTTTTTAACGTCCCTGCTTCAACCTTCCGACCGTTTCTAGCATTTGTTTCCCGTTTCCAACTAACCTACCATTTCCAACATTTGTATGACTTGTTCCAACCATCCTACAAGTTGTAACGTCCCTGTTTCAACCATCCAACTTACTGCTATGTCATTTCTAAGGATCCCGTTCTAACAACCAACTTCAAACATATCCCAACCATTCAACTATATGCTATTTTTGATATTTGCGCCGGGATTGTTCTTAATATTCATAACTTTTCTATCATTTGTAACGTCCCTGTACTTGTTATTTCTAGCATTTGCAGGGGTCCCATTTCTAACATTTGTAACGTTCCTGTACCAATCATTTCAATCATTCTTGCTCCTCTTATAACGTTTCTACTATTTGTAGCAGTTTTCTAGCATTTCTAACACTCCCCCTATCCGATTTCTACCATTCCTAACAGCCCTTTCTAACCTTTTCTACCATTTCTAGCGTCATGTGCAACGTTCCTGTACCAGTCATTTCACCCGTTTGTAGTGTCTCTAACCATTTCTAGGAGCCATTTATACCATTTGTACCGTTGTTAGTCATTTGCAACGTTCCTGTACCAATCATTTCAACCGTTTGTAGCGGCTCCAACCGTTTCTAGCGTCATTTCTACTGTCCCAGTCGTTTCTACGGTTTCTAGCTTTTGTAGTGGCTCCAACCATTTCCAGCAGCAATTTCTTCTGTCCCCGTCGTTTCTAGCTTTTCTAGCGGCTCCAACCATTTCTAGCAGCGATTTCTACTATCCCAATCGTTTCTACTGGCCGTTTCTAGCTTTTGTAGCGGCTTCAACCATTTCTAGCAGCGATTTATTCTGTCCCAGTCATTTCTACGGGCCGTTTCTAGCTTCTATAGAGGCTCCAACCATTTCCAGCAGCGATTTCTACTGTTCCCAGTCGTTTATACGGGCCGTTTCTAGCTTTTATAGAGGCTCCAACCATTTCCAGCAGCGATTTCTTATGTCCCAGTCGTTTCTACGGACCGTTTCTAGCTTTTGTAGCGGCTCCAACCATTTCTAGCAGCGAATTCAACCTTTCAATCATTTCTAACACCCCTTTGCAGCCATTTCTACCATATGTACCGTTTTTAGTCATTTACAACGTTCCCGTACCAATCATTTTAACCGTTTGTAGCGGCTCCAACCATTTCTAGTATTTGTACCGTTTGCAACGCTCCTGTACCACTCATTTCACCTGTTTGCAGTATCTCCAACCATTTCTAGTATTTGAACCGTTTGCAACGTTCCTGACCAATCATTTTAACCGTTTGTAGCGGTTCCAACCATTTCTAGCAGCCATTTATACCATTTGTACCGTTGTTAGTCATTTGCAAAGTTCCCGTACCAATCATTTCAACCGTTTGTAGCGGCTCCAACCATCTCTAGCAGCCATTTCTAGTATTTGTACCGTTTGTAACGGCTCCAACCATTTCCAGCAGCGATTTCTTCTGTCCCAGTCGTTTCTACGGGCCGCTTCTAGCTTTTGTAGCGGCTCCAACCATTTCCAACACCGTTTCTAAGATTCTAGTCGTTTCTATGAGCCGTTTCTAGCTTTTGTAGCGGCTCCAACCATTTCCAACCACCATTTTTATGGTCTAGTCGTTTCTACGGACCGTTTCTACCATTTGTGCTGTTTTTAGTCATTTGGAACGTTCCCGTACCAGTCATTTTCAACATTTGTTGCTTTTCTACCCTTTGTATCAGTTCTGCACCAACCATTCTAACGCTTCTACCCTTTGTAAGGTCCTATTTCAACCTTTCAATCATTTCTAATAGCCCTTTGCAACCATTTCTACCCTGTGTAAGGTCCTACTTCAACCTTTCAATCATTTCTAACACCCCTTTGCAGCCATTTCTACCATTTGTGCTGTTTTTAGTCATTTGCAACGTTCCCGTACCAGTCATTTTCAACATTTGTAGTGGTTCCAAACATTTCTTTCGGTATTCTTTCCGAATTACCCACCGCTCGATACAAAATTCAACGATTCAAGTCACAATTATCATTCCTCATTTACGTATTTATTTTTATATTATTAGCTACCATTATTTTTTCAATAAAAACCGCATTAACTATTACCTTGTTTAGAATCAACCAGCCACCACACTTTCAACCAGTGCTCGAGTTTCGCTAGTTTATCGATACACCAACATGCTGTTGTGGTTTCGTTTATCTTTTGTTATTGCCTTCGTTGAATCTGAATTATTTTATTATTTTAATTATATTAACAATTATGTTCCTAAATATTTGGGAACCTATCAATTATTTACGATGCATTTTCGGTACATTTTTTGCTTAAAATAGCCGAATTCTCTGTATTAAGAGATTTAACGCCCGGACTAGGCGTCCTCGTGGCCTTGGTTTATCCGACGAAAGCAGAGACTCGAACGAGTTGCCGCTCTCGCGCAGGTACCGATACTTAGCGGTCTTTATTTAAGTAAACTCAAAATTATTGAACAAACCTATGTGAATTCGAGGACCGTATTCGTTGTTTCACCGCTATCCCTGAGCTTTCCCTGCCATTGTGCTCACTTAGCCACCGCGTTCCCTACGCCCGCCACCACTGATATTATCACCCCGCGTTCCCTGCCTGCCTCTCACTGACCAACACCCCGACGGAAGCTCCCTGCACCCGGCCGATTCCTGATCGCCACCGCGTTCCCGACCCCGCGCACCCCAGACCTACGACCGTCCCCGTTCCTCGCCGCGTACGTTGCCACCACCCCCAAATGATGTAACCGACCACCGCTATCCCTACGATGCACCACCGTTCCCAACCAACGTTCGACGCGCCCCGACGCCTCCTCCCGGAAGTCCCGTTAGGTTAGTCCCCTTGCCGTTAAGTGTCCCGACACCCGAAGGCCCACCCTCTTAGGTTAGCCACCTTGCCGTTAGGTTCGAGCTTGATGTTAGTGACCCCGCAGACCAGGTGGTTTTTGCTCTCAAGTGTCCCCTACACTACTAATATCTATACATTATACTTAAAAAAAACCTAACGCGTTCTTTTTGTTTTTGAAGCTTGTTAGAAGATCCGTGCTCTCGTATTCTCTTTTCTAACTTTCCATATGTTTTGGGTTTGGGCGTTCTTCTTTCGGGGTACAAATCTTGATATATATCAAACCCTTCCTTTGCAAATATCATATCTATCTTTTTATTATTTAAGAATATTAGAAGTTGTAACATGACCCAATTTAATAAACAATTTTAATTATTTACAAACCTACTTTTGGAAAGATTGCATTTTTATTAATTACTCTGCAATATTTTTTAAGATACACTACAGAAATATTAAGAACGAGGAAATTTCCTCAAACAGAAACCGGCATGTTACAAGTTCTGGAATAAATATTACCGCATAGTAATAAAATTACATCATATTCTTGAGATTAGACTCTTTGTAACATTTCGATTTTTATTTTTTTAAAACGGTTAAATATTTTGATTTATAAATGGTATGCCCAAATAATTTATATTTAAAAAAGAACAGACTACAACTGGCTTAAAATAAAAACCGTTTAGAAGCCGTGTGCAGTCAATCACTATTTTCTGACAAATTCTTTTTATATCTGATTTAAGGTACAATTTGTATTTTTTGTATATGTTCCACATATTATTTAACTGTTTTAATCGTTTTATTATTTGAACCACTTTCTATAAGCGTAACTCTAATTCATCCTATATTGCAACCACCCTGTATATGTTTGTGTGCATTGGTCACTCAATATAAATTACTTGTCTATCATTTTCTGAACCACTCTGTAGAATTATAATTCAACTCCATACGATGTTGCAATCGCTCTATATAAGTATTAACCCTCTCCACCCTATTGACTGTTTTTATTTGTCTATTGTTTAAATTACACTGTATACCTATAATTTTACTTCGCCCCATATGCCAAGTATAAGCAACTACTTATGTTCCACACTATATAACATTTTTTACCACACTATATAAATATAATTCCACTCCACCTTATATTTCAATTATCCTGTATATGCAACTGCTTCTAACATTTTTTTAACCCTCAGCCCTATAACTCAAATATCCTTAGTGCATATACTTATTTAACAGTTTTTTTTTAAGTTTTTTGATCCACTCTGCATAACTATAGTTTTATTTCACTCTTATTTCAACCACATAGTATTCGCAACTACTTATGTGCCACTCAATACAACATTTTTTGAACAACCCTGTATAACTTTAATTCTATTCCACCTTATGTTTCAACCATCCTATATATGTAACCTCTTATGTACCAGCCAATATCACATTTACTTGTAAGATTTTTTGAACCCACATGTATAACTGTAATTTTGCTTCGCGCACGTTCCTTGCTGGTTGAATTTCCATACACGCACACACGCACACCTACCACCGTATACCGTAAAGACAAGATCGCACACATAGCAACTAAAAACACATATAAAACTTAAATATGATTTTCTCAATTATTAGATTTTTTTTACAAAAAAACTAATTTGATGTTAACATGACCTAAACTTCATCAATTTGACGACTGTTAAGATCCTCTTTTAGTCAAGCACACAGTGAAGAGAAAAGATCACCGGCATAACAATTTTTTCGTTTCGATACAGTAATGGAGTATTTTTTGCCATTTCACTCGACCGTAAGCCCCGTAAAACTTCGTTTAAAAAATACAAAAACCCTGTACGATATACTTTCATGGCATATCTTGGGATCTAAGCTAGATATTTATGATGAAAATTTGACATTTACATTGATCTTTACCGTTTTTTGCACATATTTTCCCGATTTTCAGGAAAAACGGTATATTTTACGTCATAAAAAAGTATACGGGATCAAGCTGGAACATTTCTGTAGAATACAATTTAAAATATTCAAATTGATTGAGCCGTTTTAGAAAAAATAGTGTAGATTTATTAAAATTTACTGAAGTGTAGTCCATTAATTACTGTGTTTTTCTGTTTTGTGGAAAATCGTAAATCTCACGTTATAGAAAATTATATGGTACCTTTCTCTAACACTACATAATGAAATGCCATTTAAATTATCAAAATTGCCCAAGCCGTTTTTGAATAATAACTGAGAATACATAAAAAACGTGCCGACGAATTGATAACCTCCTCCTTTTTGGAAGTCGGTTAAAAACAGAGTCAAACGCCGGTAAATATATCCATGTAATATGGGGCTCAAGCCCATCCACTCCCCCCCAATCATCTGAGTTGCACGCTTTTGTAGTATTTTCAGTGCAGTCACCGATGTACTGGGTAGTCCAATTTAATCTATGCACCCGAATGTTTAGTTCCTAAGCATGGTATGAAAAAAGAGTTTATACAAAACTTGTTCAAGGCGAAGGGGGCTACCTCTTAGCGGAAGTAATTTTGACCCCGAACTTCATTTTCAAGGTCATTTGAGGGTCAGAGTATTTTTTTTAAATGGCAACCTGTGACACCGAATTCGGGAAGAGCGGGATATTTTACGTCTGGGGTGATATAAATACAATTTTTTGTGAAAATAGAACCTTCATGTAAGAATAGAATTTTACATTTTTACAATATTTTCGATAGAAATTGATTTCTTCTTTCACCCCATGTTAAAAACCTTATTAGCCAATTTATCCAGAAAACAAGAAAAAAAGAAAAATATATTTTTTCTATTACTGTGATGCGACAATTATCACTCAGGTGCCTCTGTCATTGTTGTATTAGTCGAAAAAATGTGAAAAATAGCCATTTCAGGTTTTGACCATGAAATAACCTTTTGAAGATCACAAAAAATTGTATTAAAATCACTTCAGACGAAAAATTTCCGGCTGTTCCCGAATTAAGTGTCAAAAACAGAGGTTCCCATTTAAAAAAACACCCTGAACTCCAAACTACCTTGAAAATGAAACTCAAGGTTAAAATTAATTGCACCAAAAGGTGTCCCCGTTCGCCGTGAACAAGTTTTGTATGAACCATGCTTAGAAACGAAGCAATTCGTGTGCATAGATGAAAATGGCCCACCCGGTATATCCGAACATTTTAAGGAATTTAAAACACGCGATGAACAAAACCTGTACATAGGGTTCCTAATCTCACATTTCTCCGTAAAGCATCAACGACGTTGAAAAAAAATACGATAAGGGGTTTGAGTACAAGACATTTTCATATACCTGCAAAGTTCCTGTTTAGCGTACTGGAAATGTTGCCACAGTTCCAAAATATTTTACAAATAGTTCAGTCATTGAAAGCAAAAAAATGGTAATACTGGGTAATTTATCCAAGCAGCACCGACTTTTTCTAAAAATTTGGATTTAATTTCTATTTACCCTCTACTTCAAAGTTGACCCTATGCCGGGGGTTGCTTTTATCCCGGATGGGGGATGCTACCCCTTCTCGGGGATGAAAAATAATATATGAAGAAAGTCCGGGAATGAATAAATTACCTAATTTTAAGCAACTGAGAGTCAATTCTTTTCGAGTTAATCGCAAGTGGAAGTATCAATTTTTCATACGCAAGACAATATATATTATATTATGTATAATATATATTGTTTCTGGTAAGGGAACCTTCATCAAAGGAATGACACCTCGAAGAGAGTATTCAATATCTCTGACAGGTTGGTTGAAAATTTTATCGTAACATTCTGTCCTAGGAGTTAAGGGAGAACAGCAATTACACGCGACGGCTCCAGATTCGGAACCTCTGTGTGCTAATTCTCTCGAAAATCCTAGATGTCGGTCTTACATCTCGCGTCTTCAACCTTATTTATGTCATAACTAGCTTAATTTTTATGCTAGAACTTTTATAAGAACTTGTAAAAAAGTTTTTATAGACTTTTCCCGAAAAATGCATTGTGTTTCAGTTATTTCACGATAAACCTTTCAATTTTTGTGTTGACAAATAAAAACAAAATTTCAACAAGCTATAACTCCGTTTGTATTGGTTCTACAGAAACCACAAACCCAACATTTTTTTTTTGTTTTTTACGAGCTACATTTTTGATCTAAATGATTTTTTAAAATGCATATTTTTAAAATTATTTACGAAAAACCGTATGAAAACATGTTTTTTTTTTGTTGAAAAATCGATAATTTCACTTGCGATTAACTCGAAAAGAAATGACTTTCAGAAAAAACTTTTGGAATCAATAATAAAAGTTGCTTAAAATTAGTCAATTTATTCATTCACGGATCTTTTTTCATATAATATTTTTCATTCCCCGAGAAGAGGTAGCATCCCCCCCCCCTGGTAAAAAAGATACCCCTTGGCACATGTTCAACTTTGAAGCAGAGGATAAGTAGTACTCAAATCCAAATTTTAAGAAAAATCGGGAAAATTGGCTGGACTAAAAACAATGCTGTATTTACAAGGTGTAACTGAAGGACTACAACAAGGTATCAAACAGCATCAAGGTTCTCACGGAAATAAAAACATAATGTTTATTTGTAAGTTCAACATCAATTTTGGATACCTAAGAAGAACAGAAAAGGATCCTGTAAATAAAGATAACTTAATATCATTAGAAAATGATCACAAGACTATTTTTTAAGGGTTGATACATATTAACCTGAGAGAGAGAGTTTAAAGCTAACAAAAAGTTGCAAGAGTGAATAGATTTTTGGCAAACTTTGCCAGTTTCTTATATAAATACCAACGATGTCTACTACAAATGTCAAATCGCATTTTATTTCTTCAATATTCAAATGCTGACTACTGGTGAAGCATTCGTTTATATATTTACAGAAACTGTGGCAAAAAAACCAAACGGGTTAGTAATTATTCTTTTCAATTTTATTGTTAATCATTTGGTTGCTCCAATAGGAAAACTTGACATTTTCTGCGATTCATATATTGCCCAAATTGAGAATCATAATAGTTGCTTTAATAACAACTAGCTGTCGCCCAGTGGTCGAAATTCGACCAATTGTGTCAATATCTCTGGCAGGTTAAGTAACATGAGAATTTTATCGTGACATTCTATCCTAGGACTTTAGGGAGAACAGCAATTACACAGAACGGATCCAGATTCGGAACCTCTGTGTGATAGTTTCCTCGAAAATCCTAGATGTCGGTCTTACATCTCGCTTCTACAAATAAGTAACGAAATTCAAGTTTTTTTCAGATATAATTTATAGAACTTTATTTGTGTTCAAATTCGTATTTCTTAATTTAATATGACAACAATTCAACTGCTAATGGGCTACCCTACATATTTATTTTTTCTAACCCCCCCTGTATAGCTATAATTGCACTCAATTCTCTAACATTTATTAAAATCCTCATTATAATAATTCCATCTCATTATATATTTCCACCACCCTGTATATGCAACTGCTTATGACCCACCATATTTACTCTTTTTGTTTATGAAATTTTTAATTATCTTCTGTAACTATAATTCTACTCCAACCTATATTTCAATCATTATATATATGGAACTCTTCGTGTTCTACTCTATAAATCATTTCCTTTTCTAACATTTTTTATCACCATCCTGTATATCTATAATTGCTCTTACCCTATATTTCATCTTAACTATATATACTATATATACAATTGTGTTATTGAATGGTAAGAAGGCTGGCAACATGGCATATAAAGACGTGTTAATTGATGAACTAAATAAACTAAAAAAAGTGATCTAATCGATATCATAATATCGGGAAAAGTGCTGGAGTCTCTTAAGTTAAGTGATAATGTGCGGAAGATTATAAAATCTCCAGAAAATCTAACGAACATTGATCGAAACGATAAAGTATCTGATCGTCTAGCTATCGGGTCAAAGGTCACCATGGATAGTGTTGATTCTCTCAACGTAGAAAATGAACTCAAGTGTGCCAAAATTAAAAAGATATATCAGTGAATTAAACTGTGAACTTAAAAAATCTGTAAGTAACCTAGAAACTATTATAGGATTACTAAAATCATCAAATAATTCTAACCTAAACATGGAATTACCGCCTTCTTTAAGTAAACAACAAAACAATGTTGCCAAAATGACAAATTCTTCAAATAGTCGTTATTCACATTCTCCTAATCGTAATTGTAAGTCATCTAATAGTTCCACTGTAAACTATAAAGTTGATTCCACCAACAAAAACATCAACTTGTATGAATTGGAAACCAAAAAACATATGATTAAAATAACTAATATAAATGATGATGTATTAACTCAATCAACTACTGATGTCCCAAACAAAATCGTGGGCACTGATGTAAGTGATGAAAATGCTTTCATTGGCGATAGATCATGGATTTATGTGAGTAAATTTAACCCGAAGTATACTGTCGATAAACTAGAATCATACTTACGGGAAAAGAAACCTGATTGCCAATTTATCTGCTTACCATTAAAAAACTACTGGGGTTTCAACTCGTTTAAAGTCGGTATAGACTCTGACTTGAAAGAAGATTTTCTAAGAGCTGATATGTGGCCCAAAGGTATTGAGGCTAGTGAATATATTTTTCGAAGAAAGGCCTACAGAAATCACCACCACCGACCTATCCGTCACCAACAAAGAAAATAGTGTAAATATAAATTTTATAAATAATATTGACAATAATATTTACAAAAGATGTTTTGATCGTTTTAAATTTATGCATTTTAATACGCAGGGTTTAGCTAGTAAAATTTATGAGATCGAACAAATTCTTGAAAATAATAAAATTAATGTCTGTTGTTTGTCTGAGCATTGGTTAAGAAATCATGAAATCGAACTAGTTAATTTTCGCAACTATTGTTTGGTTAATAAGTTTTGTAGAACTCAGTATAATGAAGGAGGTGTTTGTATTTATGTAAGAAATAATCTAATTGCTAAACCTATTGACTGTAACTTTTCAATCGAAAAAGTTATTGAAGTAAATGTTTGTAAACTTATTTTAAATGATATAAATATGTTCATAATTTCAATCTATAGATCGCCTAAAGCAGATCCTAAAATCTTCATTGACAAATTACATACTGTATTGGATTTTTATTATAAGTGTTCTTTGTCTTACATTGTATGTGGAGATATGAACATTGACTTAATGGTAGATAACAATATGTCAAGACTTCTCAAAAACACTTTTGAGGAATTTGGTTTATATAATATTGTTAGGGAACCAACGCACGTCACCTGCACAAGTTCAACATTGTTGGAGCCTTTTTTTACGAATATTGAATATAAAGATATCACTGTTACAAAAACTATATTGTCGGATCACTCATGGCAAATTTGTGAATTTGATATATTTATAAACAAACAACAAAGAACTGATCACTTTTTTTGTCCGAGATTTTAACGATGATAATATTGCCTGTTTTAACCTATTGCTAAAAAACGAAACATGGGTAGATATGTACAGGGCTCCTGACTTTGAAACACAATTTGATAGTTTCTATTTTACTTTTTTGCAACATTTTAATACAGTTTTCAGTTACAAAAAAATTATTCCTAAGAAATTCAAAAATAATTGGTACAATAGTGAACTTAAATCTTTACATGCTACTCTATGTGAATTGCATAGTATATACACCAGCTCAGATAACGAGGTTATAAAAGAAAGATACAGAAAACTAAAACTAATTTATAAGCAAAAAGTTAACAAGGCAAAAGCAACTTTCAATAATGACAGAGAATTATAAATGAAATGAACGGTAAGTTTAAAAACCCTCTCCCTAAGGAAATGTATGATAATTCTGACAACAAATTTATCAATATGGGAGATATATGTAATGCTTTTAATGAACATTTCGTAAACATAGAGGTTTCAGTTCCCAGGAATGAAGACATTAAACTTTGTGACTTTGCTAAAACGTCATTTTTCTTAACGCCTTCAACACCGGACGAAATTAAATATTTAATTAAAAAAAACACTGTTAAAAAAGCAGCTGGAATAGATGAAATAAATGGTACTGTTTTGAGATCGGCAATGGAAGAAATTTGTGTTCCACTTTCTTATCTAATTAATGAGTCTTTTAAAACAGGAAAATATCCCAAACATTTTAAAAAATCTAAATCTATACCAGTCTATAAAAAGAAAGGTCCAGTAGAAAATATTACAAATTATCGAAACATATGTGTTCAAAGTCAGCTAGCTAAAGTTTTTGAAGCGGCTAACAACATTAGACTAAACACTTCTCGAGAATTATAATTTACTAATCCCCTGCCAACAAGGCTTTCGGGCAAATAAATCTACACATAGTGCATTATCGGAGCTGTGCAATTTTATATATGACTCATTGAACAGTAAAATATTAAATATAACTTGCTTCTTCGATTTATCACGTGCATTTAACTCCATAGATCATTACTTGTTACTAGATAAACTTAATAGAATAGGCGTCAGAGGCTCAGCAAATGAATGGATTCGATCATACATCACAAACCGTGAACAAGCTGTTCAAGTAGGCGAAACTAGATCCAATTTCAAGACAGTCCATACGGGGGTGCCACAAGGCTCAATATTGGGCCCTGTTCTATTTCTTATATTTATTAATGATGTTTCATTATCATGTCCCACATCTGATCTCAAAATTCTCTATGCTGATGACACAAATTTTGGCATATTTGGGAAAAGTGATTCTGAACTTGTCAGAAATGCTAATGTAGCCACTCGGGAATTTCATGACTATTGTAATTCACATGGTTTAACGGTAAATGTTAAAAAATCACAAATAATGTCTTTCCTACCAAAAAACAACACAAATAATTTAAGTTATCTTGTCAGGTTAAATAATGAATCTATTGAGCAGACAAATTTATGTAAGTTCTTAGGAATAATTGTTGATAATAAACTTACTTGGGAAAAACACATTGAATATGTAACAAATAAATTAAGTAAAATCTCTTTCCTAATGCGCCAATTAAAATTTACCGTAAGTTTCAATGTTCCTAAGTTAGCATATTTCGGCCTAGCGGAGTCGATTTTGTCATATGGCCTTATATTTTGGGGCTGTTCAGCTCATATTAACAAAGTCTTCTCTACACAAAAAAATATCTTACGATGTATAGCTGGTGTTCCCCCATTAACCAGTTGCAAGCAATTTTTCATTGAGTTTAATATTCTGACAGTCCACTCATTATATATTTACCTATTAATAATGAATATTAAAAAGCAAGTATCACTTACTACAAATGATCAAATTATTCAACTCGAAGCAGCAATGAACTACGTCAGCCATTCTCTAGGCTATCAGTTGGGCAAAATTCCCATATCTATAGGGGGACTATAAGTTTTAATAAATATACGCGAGCCAGAGGGAATGAGAAAAGTATAATGAAGTTTGGAAAGGAGCTCTATACATACCTGTCCAGAAAAGCATACTACTCGTATGATGAATTTTTGAAAGATGCTGAGTGACGCGGGTGGTGATTGTTTTGACAAGGCAAATAAATCATTTGTATTTGTAAGATTATTAATTTTTTTTGTAAATGCAGTGATTTTAAATGTTGAATAAAGGAATATTTATTTATGCTTATGGGTTACGAAATGTTGCATTTCCATTTCCGCCACCCTGTATATGCATCTATGTATAACATTTTTTGCACCACCCTGCATAACTGTAATTTTACTGCACCTTCTATTCCAAGAACCCTGTGAATTCAACCGCTAATGGGCTTCAATATATAATTATTTTATTAGTTATAATTGCACTCTACTCTATATTTTAAACACCCTATATATGCAACTGCTCATGTGCTACCCATGAAAAAAATGTATTCTAACATATCTGGAATCGCCCTGTATAATTATAATATTCAACGATTACTTTACCCACTAAACAATAACAACGCTTGCATGCCACTTCCAGAAGTACATGCTCTAAGCATATAACAGCATTGGTCTGTCTATATATAATTACTCAATGGTTTGAGTCTGGCGGCGGCGGCACATTCATTTGTTTGGCATTGACATTATTGACGTAAATAATTAATTTTTATTATATTTTATTTAATGAATGAACCAATATTATAAATTAAGATTAGCATTCTGCACTGAAGGTCGTCAGTAGCTACTAAACAAAACAAAAATGAAGAAAATCGGTTGAGAAACAGAGGAGAAAATGGTACCTAATCGTTTTGTCTATGCCTATTTATATATAGATATTTATAGCTGGATTAGGGGCAAATTTTGAATTTGATTTAAAAAAGATTATTGCCTTATCAACTTTTTCTATTCTATAATAATTTTAAATGGATTCATGCGAGATGGAAAGGTTTGCCAATTATGTGTTAGGGAAAATGGACAACAATTTGAACAGTTAAATCAATAAGGTAATAAATAATGTCCAAAATTAATTTTAAGGTAGATATTTGATTTGTAATACTTGTTCTGTTTGTTATACATAATGAACGATGTATAACTATTTATTAGTTGCTTTTAGGTACCTAAATTTCGTGTTTCATGTTATTGAATTATTGTTAACATTATTTTTCTTTGCTGATAAACTCCTATAAAAAATCTCAAATGAAATTATTTGTTTCATTCTCCTTTTAAATGGAAAATACATGACCTACTAGCAAAAAACTCAGCTTTTTAGTGTTTTTTAGCTTTTCTAATAATACCATGTGTATTGTAGTATACATTATTTTAAACGGAAAAAAAATAACGAATTCAATGAAATAATAAAATACAGGGTGTTCCATTTAAAAATATATAATGTTGTGTAGTATCTTCAAAACCATACTCGGAAAAAAATTGAGTACTCCACTGGATTCTATGCAAAATTTTCTATTAGACGTAGTTCTTAGCGCAAGAGTATTTCTAATAACTTCGTAGATATAGAAGGGGTCCAAAAAGTATAAATTATCAAAATCGCCCTGTATCTTATAAATGGAAACACTTATGCAAAATCTGATATTGCCATCCTGAGTTTCACAAAAAAGTAGAACAGGTATGTGAAAACCGCAAGACTCCATCTTCAATAACAACCGAGCAACCTGGCAATCTCAACCAAAATGGGATGCACTGTACAAAGTGAACTTATCAGATATCAGAAAACTCTAAGTATCAATGTTTCCTTTATAAAACCACCCACTTTTGGATAGATAGAATCTTGGCCTATGTAAAACCGATAATTTGAAGCTGTCGAGAAAAGTCTACATTTTTAGTAATTTATTTAAGAAGAGCAGCGTTGGAACTTGGAACTTCTTGACTACGTTCCAGTTGGAGAACAAGGTAATTTCGACAAGATAATTAGATTTGAAGACGCGAGATATAAAGACTGACATCTAGGATTTTCGGGGAAACTAGCACATAGAGGTTCCGAATCTGGAGCCGTTCCATGTAAGGACTGTTACCCGTAATTCCCAGGTTCGAATGTCACGATGAAATTTTCAGGTTACCTTCATCTGTTATGTGCTAGTTTCCCCAAAAATCCTAGATGTCGGTCTTTACATCTGGCGTCTTCAAATTTAACGAAATGTATCGAATACATAAAGAAATGTTCGAGAGGACATTCAATTGTGGGAAGCGCAACTGATGAACCAGAAATAATATATATTATATATATTGTCTTGTGTACAAAAGAATGAAACCTCGAAGAGAGTAAGATAATTGGAGTCCTAGATAAAACATATGACCGCTAATCACTGAGTCAAGTATACTAGGTTCAACTGGGTGGAAAACCACAAAAAAACTAGTGAAAGTCTACAATAATTTGAAGAAAACATTAGATGTTTAACACAGTTAGTGTACCCATACCTACCAGAGGACGTTAAAGACCAATTAAATGATATTAGAGACGTCGAGATTCAACGAAATCTGAGCCTTAGTGATATAAGGAATAGTAAGTAAGTAAGAAGTTTTGCGATGTGCGTTGGACAAACGGGCTGTCCTGAACCATACCAGGAACAGTCAAGCATAATGGGGCGAATGCTGAGTAACATTCAACCGGCCTCCCAGTATAGTATGCATCCGGAGATTTTGCTGAGATAGCAACAGCTTAGTTATGAAGGGCACCATTAACGGCCGAGCAATCACCATCAATTTTGACACCAGTGCCGTTGTGTCAATTTCGAAATTCAATGTTTTGAGATCATCGGAAATCTGGCCAATTAATTAACAACATTCAGTTAAGAACAGGCTCTGGTGAGTCTATGTCAATACACGGCGAGGCAGATGTAGAGCTACAAATACAAACAACTGGATATAGACTTAATCAGCCAACTTGGGTGCATGTTTGATGTATTGACACGACCCGTCAACAACTCGTCCTCTTCCATAAAAATTGTAACGAAATCTTCAACCGGACTTCTCGGACGAAAGGAACAAATTATTCATGAGCAGTTAGAAAGAAATCCTGGTAGCCCGGGCAATTACCTCATGATTACTTGGTTGGACGGGCTATAGTTAAAACAAGATGACATATACCATTTTGTGTACTGAATATGTCAAATAACGAAATCCGAATTGTCCTAGGTAAAGAACTAGCTTGTTTGGAACCATTAGCACCATCATCAATTGAGAAAAAGCTTACTAGGTCTAGGCGAAAGAGACGGGTCCCAGTAAAGAGTATATAAAACAGTTTGCCGACCATTTGACACACCTGACACCAGAGGAATAGCAGATGGTCAAACCATTTATCCTAAATCACTGGCAAATTTTCAATAATCGAGATGGTACTACCGGTCGTAGAAACATCATCCAGCACAGAATAGATATTGGAAGGGCTCAACCCATAAGAATACCAGCTAAGTGACGATCATTGGGGCAACAACAGGCAGTTGAGAAAAATATCGAGCCCATGTTACAAAATGGAGTTATTTGATCTCCACCAGCCTATGGACTGCTCTCGTCGTCTACTGAATGGTGTCAACCGATTTTGCGTAGACTACAGGAAATTGAACGACTTAACGAAGAAAGACAGCTATCCACTTCCCCGAATTGACGATACTCATTATCACTCTAGCAGAGTCCCTTTGGTTCTCCACACTAAACTTAAAGGGTGGATATTGGCAGGTTGGACTTCACGAAAGAGAACAGACAGCATTTACCACCAGTAAAGGGCTGTTTCATTCACGGTTATGCCGTTTGGGTTAAGTGCCCCTCCCGCGACGTTCGGAGGTTAAGGTAGTATGTATTGAGTGGTTTGTAATGGACGACTTGCTTAGTATACCTCGACGACATTTTGGTCATGGGTCAAGTCACACATTTGATGACCATCTGAATATCCTTGGCGAAGTATTTTCTAAAATTGAGAACGCCAACTTGAGACTCAACCCTAAGAAATGTTTCATGTTCCAAAAAGAGGTAGAGTTTTTTGAGGAATAAGGACTAAGATAGAAGCCATTCGTGATTGGCAGGCTCCGAGAGACAAACATAAACTGCTAATCTTTTTTGGGGTTCTCTTCGTACTACAGACAATTCATTGACGAATTTGCCACCATTGCCGCACCTCTACACCGTCATTTCCTAATCAGAACCGCTCACGTCGCCCTCAAGTGGCTGTTGAGCATGAAGACACCAGAGGGACAACTGGCCAGGTGGATGGAGAGATTAAAGCAATACTATTTGAAGGTTGAACACCGTTCCAACCGTTTGCATAATAAGGCTGATGCCTTGTCAAAAAGACCCTGTAGAGCACATTGGGATGATTGCCTGAAGATTGAATGGCGAGAGGGTATCTCCATCCAAAAAAATCGTGTTTAGATGCAGACTGGAACAATATATCCAGCAACAAATGGATGACCCAGATATTGAACCAATTCTATCAGTCAAGAAGAGAGGGGCACTCAGGCCACGATGGGGCGAGGTAGCTAGTTACTCGGGCGTCCTGAAGTCATCGAGGGTCCAATGGAAGTTCTTAAAAGTAAATTATCGAAGGTCATCTGGACATGAATAAGACTCTGGATAAAATTCGCCAAAGATTTTACTTTGTAAATTTCTTCGAGAACGTTTGAACCTGGTGTCGGAAATGAGACACTTGTGCCGAAGACCCGGACCAAGGGTAGAATGCAGCAGTGCAATGTTGGCATTCTAACTGAAAGAATTGCCATTGATACCACCAGACCAATTCCCAAATCAGAGAGGTGTAACAAATACATTCTGGTCGCCATAGATTACATTAGCAAATGGCCGGAGGTATATGCCATACACAATTAAGAGGCAAGTACCGTTGCAACGGTGTAGATGGAACATCTATTGAGCAGATTTGGTGTCCCGTTGGTTACATTCGAATCAAGGGCCCAACTTTGAATCCAATGTATTCCAGAAGGTATATACGATTGGCCTTGGATCCACACTCGGACGGAATGGTGGAAACATTCAAGAGGGCCTTGGAACAACATCTATCCAAGGTCGACAGCGTGAAGGTGATGAGCATATTCTGACTCCAGCCAGAGTACTATTCGGAAAGGAACTGTAACTACCATGTGTTTTGGCCTTTGGCTCACCAGAAGAATCGTCTTATTAAGTTAGCGATTTTACCGACAAACTAGCGATGCCAAGAAGATGGTTAATTTGGATCGATTGCCCCCCTATCATAGAGATTCCGATTCATTGCACAAAAACCATTGCGAATAAACATGCTAACAAAAAGAACTATTTTTCGAACTACAATTTCTGGTATAAAAAATATCGAAAATTTCGATCTCATTACGGAATAAGAAATTATACACGCTGGCAGGCCAGAATCACCATGGAAAATATCGAGAACGACTAGATAGAATAAAAAGGCTAGCGTACAGCAAGATGTCAGTTCAGTAGATAGCGACCTAGCGGAATATATGATCGAAGGATGAGTTCATCGACCGTTAAAAGATATATATATATATATATATATATATATATATATATATATATATATATACAGGGTGTAAACGGTTTGAGTGCAAAGATTTTGAACAACAATACTTCAGGCAAAAACAAATCAAAAAGCTTTATAACATTTTCTAAAATAAACTATAGTTTTGCCAAAAAGGACACATAAAGTTAGAGTTTATGTAGCCCTTGCTACAGTGAATAATACAATAATTTCGATTTCAAAATGTCGGTAAATCTAAATATGTAAATACTCAATAGCTTATACATCTTTAATAGCCACATTAAAAATGAAAATTGATTATTTAAACTCGAAATATGCTTTTATAATTTAGTGTAAGTTTCTCCGAATAGATATGGCAACGTGGCATTTTACTTTAACGACGACTGAGAGTTACGATTGTTTTTTGCGATTTCGATTCTTGTAAATAAGAATAGATAAACGGTAAAGTGATTTGAATGATATCTATTTGATGTAGACTTCATGGTTTGCTTTCCATTTAATATATTTTTTAAATAAATAAAATCGGTTGTGATTAGGGTGTAAGTTCGAAAATTAAGAATAGTGCGACAGTATTTATTCGTGATTAATAATGGCCGATTATACAATTAGGGAAAGACATGACATGCTCTTAATTTATGGGGAAAGCAGACGTAATTGCAGAATAGCAAGAAAGTTATACAGGGAAAGGCTGTGAATAATCCGTTGTTTCAACTCAGTTCTATCTTTATAATAAATTCGGTAAGTATGATTACATATTTACTTGTCAAATATAAATAATATTTATTAAATCAGTAATAATGACTCTTCGAATAATTTAACTGGTAAAAAACTACGTATACAGATCTCCTGAGTTGAATGTCATATTTACCCAACTTTGTATAATTGCATAAAATAAACCGCCAAATACAAATTCTAATTACTTGTAATAATTCTAATACCTTGTATTAAAAACGTAAATATTTTCAACAAAATATTTCATACATTTTTATTTAATTCTAAGGTCAATATCATCAGTCAATACAAAAACACAGGTTTTTTTGTCGGCGTAGTCATTCCTTTATTATTCGTGCTAAGAGTGAATCTGCTTCGAACGCGAGCGACGTTGCCGGATTGACAATAATTTACTTAATATGTTTTAGGGATTTTCTTGGTTATTAAGGCCTACTGACCATAGTGGTATAAGAGTTTTTTGTTTAATTTGGTGTATACTACCTCCACCTAAAATATATGCACTCAAACTATTTACACACTGTATATATATATATATATATATATATATATATATATTTGGCAACCCATAGAATATTCTAAGGGTTGTCAAAAGTACATAAAGAAGATGTACCTTTGAGACCAATAGTAAGCTCAATTGGATCCCCAACACAACAGCCAAATACCTAGCTCTACAACTCAAACCGTTTGCTGAGGGGACTCATACGTGAAAAATTCGACACATTTCATTGAAAGGCTTAGCAAAACCGTCTTACAACCAGAGTGTAAGTGTAAGCTTTGACACTACCACTTTTCACCAACATCCCTATCGACGAAGCCTTCGATATCATAATAGAAAAATACAAACCACCTCAACACCTTGTAGACTTAACAAGGACCTGTCGGATGAACACTTATTTTGTTTACGAGAACCCACGATAATAACATGTGGAAGGAGCTCCAATGGGATCAGCACTCTCACCAGTAATAGCAAACCTTTTTATGGTGAACCTTGAGGAGTTGGCATTAAATACAGCAGGTCTTAAACCCAGTTTATGGTTGCGCTATATGGATGATACCTTTGTGATTTGGCCTCATGGGGAGGGAACACCTCAACACATGATTATATCACCTTAATGGCATCCATCACAAAATTTACCATGGAGGTTGAAGCCAACAATTAACTACCGTTCCTTGATGTTCTGATAAATAGGAAGGAAGGTGGAACCTTGGGCCATACAGTATATCGGAAAGCAACTCACACAAACAGATACCTTCATGCTAATTCTCATCACCACCCAGCCCAATTACAAGCCGCCATCAACACTTTAGTAACCAGATCACAAAGGCTAACTGACCAAGATAACATCAAACAGGAAATGGATTTAAAAACAGCTCTGAGACGAAGCGGATTTACAGACCGAAATATAAAAAGAGTCTTAAAATCAAAACAGAGACAAACAGACGAGGAACATGAGACACCAGGAAACAAGGCTTATTTACCATATGTCAAGGGTACTACGGATAGTATTGTGAAAATTCTACAGAGACACAATATCGATACTATTTTCAATATTGACAGAAAAATAGGCACGGTGTTGAGGACTCCGAAGACGAGGATCCCTTTAGAACAACAGGGAGTGTCCGAGATTCCATGTGCAGACTGCCTTAAAACCTATGTGGGGCAAACTAACAGAAGAATTCAAGCTAGACGTGATAAACACCAGAAAGTCATTAGAAAACAGGAAAAAATAACATCCATTGCGGAACAAGCCACCACGACTTAACACCGTATAGACTATTGGCAAATATAGAACACTCGAAATCGAGGCTCGGTTAAGAGGCAATTGAAATCGCGAAGAGACGTCACAGTCTAAACGCATGCAATGCCATCCAGAACTTATCGAATTCTTGGAAAAATTCTATTAACCACCGTGACGGCCCGGCCCCACCCCTATAACAACTCATCCGGAAATAACCAATCAGCAAGCGGGAGGCGTGACCACTGAGGGCCAAGGACCAATCACAGGCAGCCGTTCACGGTACCAAACTATAAGCGCCGAACCGCGACTATATAACAGCGCACACGCTACTGAACATCTTAGTATTTGAGTAACTATAAGCGTAAGCCGAAGGCTACGAGAATTATGCGACCCGACCTGAAGAGGGCAGAAGTAATTCTGCCGAGACGTCGTCATTTTCAATCGATCGATCAGTTATCAACCACGCGGATGAATTCCCGGAAACCACCTAACACACCCACTCACACACGCATACGGATTTTCTATTAAATTTACTTGGTCAATTACGGTAATGTGAAACTTGTTAGTCATTTTTATCACGTTCGCCGTTTTACATCTACACCTTCTCACCAATACTAAACACGTTTTATTTTTCAGTTCATCTAAAAACTGATGATCATCTATTTTGAAACGACACGCTTAAATTGTCTTTGTTTAACATGCGTGTTCGTCATCATTTTCTAATGTTATAAATACTAGTGTAGGACCTTCAGTCTTCACATGATTAGTTGGTTCTTATTCTTATAGTTGAAAGTTGTAATTTATTATTTTCTTGTGTTTAATTAAATAAATTGTTTTTTAAAGTGAATTTTGAAAGTTAGTCAGTAGGATTCCATTACACTAGAACCGGTGTTAGAATAAAAGCTTAACTGCTAGCAGTGGATTCCAATCCTTTGACAGAAAAACGAACCACTCGAGACGTCCCAACTACAACTGTACAACACGGCAGCTTTGATGTTCCAATTAATGTAAGTCCAAGCAATTAAGTAATCATCTCCCAACTATTTCTTTTACCAATGTGATTTTGTTTTATCAATTTATATTTTTGATTTTATTTCGGAGGTTCAATATCTCGAAACATGTTATGCCGAATGGTACTATTTCCCATTTGGTTTTATTTTACTTAGTGCACAATTTTTGCAATCGCCCTTTATATTAAAAAAATCGTGGTAAACGTTTTGATAATTCTAAATATTTCCTTTAATTTTGAACATTTTTATTATTTCCTTACATTTTTAATAAACCAAAATAATGGCATCTTACCAAAATTCTTCATAACGCGAGGCTGAACCCTACCGGCTTTCGGAAATATTTTCCATCGTCCCCGAGTTTGAGAGTGATCCATTCTCGCTAGGGGCATTCACTGATGCCTGCGACTGTGCGTTTAATATGTCAATGGGCGATCAACGCTTACTTATAAACTTTCAAGAATAAGCTGAAAGGCAGAGCGGCCCAATTAATTAATACACGAAAACCCCGCGTCCTATTTCGAACTTAAACAACTTTTAAACTCGCATTTTGGTGATTCTAGAGATTTGACATCTCTCATGCAAGACTTGCAACGTCTAAGGCAAAAATGCATGCCAAAATTCAGAAAACCTCGAATTTGGATGCAGATTATAAGACAAGCCAAACGAGTCTGATAGATACCACGGCGCTTAACACTCTTCTGAGCGGTTTAGAACCGCGTCTAGAGCAAATCATCCGCGCCAGCAATCCTAAAGACCTGCTAGAAGCTCACGTACGAATTAGGCGTGAACTACAACTGCCGTACTTCGAAAACCAACAAAAAGCTAAACAAATTCCCCCTAAACCTAATCAACCCTTTCGAAGGCTTAATCCGCAAATTAATAATAATGGGAAATATTCGGACATCACACAACAGAATGTCGCTCTCGAAACTACCTGACATCAATCTATAACAATAATAGCGCAAATAATAATAATTTTAGATCAAACCCTTCAATTAACAATTTCCCTCAAAATCAGAGTCAACAACCTAGGCAAAATCAGTTCGCTGACCAGCCAAGGACGTTCCTGCAAAGTACGCAACAACCACGTTATCCAACGAAATCCCAATTTTCGCCCAAATCCAAATAAAACACATCACTTAAATTATACACATTACCCCAACCAAGGCGATGATTATTATATAGCTAATAATCAACTCTATGATGATTACAATAACACTGATGATCAAAGAGAATATGCAAAAGCAATTAATAGTAATTATTATACTGCTGATAACTATCAAACTGTCGATTTGGATCCCCTAGAGAATCAAAATTATCAGGATTTTCTCTCTTCCAAATCTAGACCACCCTCCAGACATAACGACCAGTCTCGCAACGCAGATACAAACTATCAATCTCGACGACCTGAACCCGAATATAAACTTTCCGGAACGGACATTTCTGTAACTACTCTCCATACTGTAAACTTCCAAAATCTGTACTATATTAACGACACGACAGGTAATTACAAACTACTCATAGATACAGGCGCAGGAATGTCTACTTTTTAAATTAAAGAAAATGCGATAACTCAGAGAATTACAGACAAAAAGATCCTCATTTCTCAGTCAACCCTTATACCATTCACTCATAACCCCCATAAAGTATTCATGTGTAATCTCGACATCGAGTTCGATGGCAGTTTAGGGTTAGATTTTTAAGAACATTACGAATGTGTAATCGTCCTAAAATCTAAAGACCTCAACACAAATTTTAAAGATATCACTGTTCACAAGGTCCAAGGAAACTTCAAGGAATGAGTTACATTGTCAACCAGCTTCGGACTAATAAGTAATTTTCATATTTTATCGCGAAATAAATTCCGATATCCAAGAAAATCTAGCTCACAGAGACTCCAACGTGGCGATTGGTTGTCGGTAATGCGAGGCGGCAGTGACTCAAGATGAGGTCTCCAAACTTTTTTAATTTGGACGCTGGGTTCGCTGATTATATTCTCTTTAGAGATTATCTTTGCCGTCTCGATGAATTTTCTGTTATACCAGTGCTCTTCCTTGTGAATTAACCTTTATGGTTGATGTTATGGTGTTTAGTCCATGCCTGATTAACTATTCCAGACTTTGTTAGCTCTCCCCTGAAAATTACTTCTTTTTAGACTCCTCTGACTCTTCACAATCGCAATATCTCAATATTTGAAAACACCCATAAACAACACCGTAGAACACTTCTTTGATGAAGAAGACATCCTCAAAATTTCGGAATTACCAATAATGACAAAATTCTAAACACTTTAGTAGGCACTATCCATTCAAGCTTAACTACTCGACTTAGTTCATTCAAACCACAAGTGCACATATCAGCCTTCTCAAACAAATATTGGACACAGTAAACTTGAAATATCAAGATGACATAAAACTTCACTTAAACCGACAGAAAGGCGGACTTATTAATGGATTAGGAACAATTTGGAAATCAATAACTGATACTCTGGATGCAAGCGATGGTGAATATTTTAATAACTGTATTAATAAGATCGCGCACAATGAACAACAAATCGAAATACTTCCGTAATCAAAAATTTTAATTTAACGGTTCCTAAAATTCCAAACAGACGTGGAAACTTTTATTAAGGATATTAATGAAATCAAGCAAGCCATCGCGTGTATTTAGACGATCTTCAGTTCTCGAGACCCTAGATTTATGTGAATCATTAATGGAAGATGACCTTAATGATGTATTATCAGCAATATATTACGCTCGCATTAAAATGTTACATAGTCCAATCATTACACCCCCACACTTGGTCGACTCCCATTAAATTATCTCTCACTCTTTGCCCTTATCTATTAATTCCCGAAATATTGCACAATGTATATTATTGAATTAGAAGCATTTCAATTAGACACAAAAATAATTTTTGCATTAAGGATCCCCTTAGTAAACCCTGAAACTTTTACTCTTTTTTGTTTATATCCAATTCCGATACTTGACGACCGAATAGGGTTTCATCACATTTTTACCAACCACAACCAAATGTATTGCGAAAAACAATGTTCAGATGTGCTTCCGCATCCCCCTATACTTAGCAATTCAATTTGTGAGGCCCAGCTGTTGAAGCAGTCCACCTTCATTCCATAAGCTTGTCAAACTTCCATATTCTACGCCAAGGACTACACTGTATACAAGATTAGCTCAAACGTTTGGCTAATTAATGCTTCTGATCTTTTACCTATCACCATAAAGTGCAGTGGAAACAGCGTTGAAACACTAACAATTACAACGAACTCCGTCCTAAATTTGCAGGCCGACTGTAACGCATTCATTGGCAACACTCGAATTCATTCAAGCAAGCTAATCTACAATTTCCAAAACATTAC
The DNA here is from genome assembly GCA_034190945.1 of Octodonta nipae. NCBI lineage: Eukaryota > Metazoa > Arthropoda > Insecta > Coleoptera > Chrysomelidae > Octodonta > Octodonta nipae. The sequence continues at coordinate 62,447,621 of CM067218.1, forward strand.
CTACAAGATCCATCCGATTTAAATACCGTTCAACTGCTGCAAATCTATATCACCGAAAAACTATGTCCCAGATCTAAAGCCACTCAGACTAAACAAGATCGATGCAGACGACTTCAACATAGCCCAACATAAGCTCAACCAATACCCAAAGGAGTTAGATAAATTAATAAACCAACCGTTTATTAAGAAACATGCCATAGTTCACACAATTTTAACAATTACGTTAATCGTTTTATTAATACTTATCTACATTTTCTATAAATACAAACCAAGAAGACAATCCAGAGTATTATCCATAACAACCGGCGACGATCCTCCTCAGTCCTACATTGATGAACATTAAGGATTATCTATGTCAGACTCCAATTTTGTCAATTTTCGAACCACAGAGTAAGACTTTCATTTTCACAGATGCAAGTGCCCTAGGAATGGGGGCCGTTTTAAAACAGATCCAGTACAATGGTGAGCTACACCCGGTGGCATACTCCTCAAAAATATTTACACCATATCAAAAAAGAAGAAAAAAGCAGTATATCTGGAATGCCTTGTAATAAAGGAAAGCATTACGTTATTGGCAACATTCGTTAATAGGGCATAAATTTCAAGTAGTTTCAGACCATAAGCCATTAAAAAATCTGAATGTGAAAGCTAAAACTGATGAAGAGCTTGGAGACTTGGTACACTACCTGTCTCAATTCGACTTCACGATAAGATACTCACCAGGAAACACAGACCAAGACGCTGATGCCCTTTCAAGGAATCTTTTGAAAATACAGGACATTCTTCAAGTAGTTAATCTAATTACAATTGAAGAAGAATAATAATCAGGGAAAACTCTCTAGTAGTAATAGCACATATAAGAAAGGCGAAATTCTTCATAAAAAACTACAAAACCGAGAACGTATTTATGTATCCAACAATTTTCGTTTGGAATTAATTAAAAAAATACACTCTCACTATGGTCACATTGGAAGCAGTGATATGATAGCTATAATATGACTTTTTTATTATTTTAAACAGATGGACTTATAACAGAATTTTGTAATCAGTGTGATACTAAGAAAAACAAATTCAGAAGAAGTCGAGATATTGGGAATTTATCCCAATTAGGTTGGGCCAATGAGCCTTATGGAATTATGTCAATGATACTATTGGTGGATCCTCGGAACCCTGTTCTTCTAAACGTTACCTTCATCTTTTAGCGGATCATTTTACCAGATTTGCATATCCCTGCCCTTCCAAAGGGCAACAAGATACAGATCTAATCCAAATCTTACGTTCTATTTTCGAGAAGAATAAGGTCAAAATTCTGTTAACCGATCCGTATGCAAGCATTACTTCAAAATAATTTAAAAGCTTCCTACATGGTTATGGTATTACTTTAATTTTTACAGCGGTAGATAGCCCTTTTTCTGCCATCTTGGATCCGTCATCTTGAATTTTGTAAACCCGACCTCGGATTCCTAGTCAGCGACCCCAAAAACCCCCATGTACCAAATATTTGGTACAGATTGGTTGATTTTTGAAAATACCTCCACTGTATTGAATTTTTAACCGCCATGATGGATTTTGTCATCTCCTCACACCAGCTATTAAAGGGTATCCTTTAGGTGTAATTTCAGCCACAAAACAACCCAATAGGTTGCGCATTTTCTGTTCTGAAAGCTTTTTTTAACTTACAGTTGAATTCTTTCAACTTTCTAGCAACCGTATTAAAACCGCCATTTTTTGAATTTCACAGGCAATTTTTGAAAGCTCTTTTCCAGACGAACATTTTGATACCTCAAACGTCAAAATCCGTCACTCCAAATTTTGGGTATATAGGTGATCCGGTTAATGTGAAACGTACCCATATATACAAACATATACATACATACGTACATAATATATATACTAAAGTTCTTTATTGGTGTAAATCTTACCAGTTTATGAGCAATGTTTTCACCATTTGATACACCAGTTCTTGTCTTGACAGTTAATGGAATTGTCATAATACTGCCCATACTTCTAATACACGATTCTAAAACCTTTTGTCTTCTTACTAGACCTGTTCCACCTCCTTGCTTGTAAACCAGTTCTATGGGACAACCAAGATTTAAATCAATAAAATCTACATCAAACTCTTTATCAAGTAGTTGAGCGCATTTTGTTAAGACATATGGATTATTTCCACAAAGTTGTACTCCGAAAATATCTTCAGTTTCATGCCTTTTAATTAAAGCCCATTCTGGAGGGTTACCCTTCAATAATGATGTACACATTGCCATTTCTCCACAAGTAACATCGGCACCGAATTCTTTACATATTCTACGAAAAGGTAAGTTTCCGACAGTCGTTAAAGGGCTTAGTACTATTTTGTTTTTCCAGTCAATTGATTTTCTTTCTCTTTTTAAGATTTGTACAACATCTTCATCTGTTACAGCACCAGCTGTTGTATTGTCTGTAGTTGGATTTTCCATAACCTAAAAATGTATTATTTATATATAATGCGTCCTTAATTTCAGTATTAGCTAAATAAACAATCTTAAGGGATATTCCTTAAACTACTGAAACTGATCAGTTCATCTTTCTTTAATGGAACGCATTTTCTCCCAATTTACAAGTAGATACCAGGTGAGCGAAAATTTTAAACTTCTTCAAGAAAATTTATTACAATTTACTAGTTTTTATACAATAAATACAGGATAAAGTAAATAAATACTTTGGTCAAGTGCGAATTGATATTATTTAGGTAAATAAAAATACTGCAATAAACTCCGTGGGCTCAGATGTAATTTTAAAAACTGATCTTCACTTTCACTTTCTAGAAACTTTATTTGCACATAAAAATTCAATATTCCCAACAGCTGATTTCGACAAACAATTTACATCGGAATATCAACACCACTAAATAAGCTATATTAACAAAGTTAGGAATTCTATATTGCTTTATATATCCTTCATCGAATTTTCTGGTCGTTCTGCACGGGTATTACATTTGTTCGCACAGCGTCTTGATCAATAGTTTTTGCCCCATTCCAAAATTTCAGTTCTTTTTTTTAATTACCCCAGCGATTGATGTCTTATCGGAATGAATAGTGTTTGACGTTGCTTTAGTCAGGGACGGGGTAGATAAATTTTATAATACTGCCCCCTCCTTAAATTCTGATCGTCCCGATCAGAAACATCCTCTCCATGGTAGGGTGCGAGTCGATCTAAATGAACCACCTTCAACTTACCCTTGGGGTTTCGTCGGAAACGGTAGATAACTTCATTAATTCTCTTGACCACCTCGTATGGACCTTCCCAGGTGGGTGTAAGCTTTGGAGACTTACCCTTGGTCCTCTGGGGGTTGTACAGCCAGACCTGGTCTCTCTCTTAGAACCCGACTGAATAGGCCTTGAGGTTATATCGTGTCTTCATCCGGTCACTGGTAGTCAACATCTGCGTTCGGACTAGTTCATGTATTGCCTGCATGTTATGTCGGAGCTGGTCGGAATAATCATTAATGTCTTGGGACTGTTATTCGGGGGAGCCAAAGGCCAGATAGCAGGGTAATCTCAGCTCTTTTCCAAATAGTACCATGGCTGGAGCCAGGCATGTTCTGTTATGTACAGCTGAGTGATAGGCCAACAGGAATAAGGGAATATGCTCATCTCAATCACCTTGGATAGGTGTTGTTCCAAGATCGTGTTGAATCTTTCCACCATTCCGTAGGACTGTGGATGCAATGGTGTTGTTCTCGTTTTCCTTATTCCCAACATCGTACAGACCTTCTGGAATACATTCGATTCGAAGTTATGCCCTTGGTCTGAATGTAGTTCCAACGGGACACCAAACCTCCTGAATAGCTGTTCTACTAGCACCGTCGCTACCTGGTTGCCTCTTGATTGGGTTTCGCATATGCCTCAGGCCATTTACTGAAGTAATCCATTGCGACCAAAATGTATTTGTTCCCCCTCTCAGACTCGGGAAATGGACCGGCGACATCGATGGCAATTCTCTCAAATGGGACGTCCACATTATACTGCTGCATTCTTCCCTTGGTCCGGGACTTCGGTCCCTTACTGGCTGCACAGGTGTCACATTTCCGGCACTAAGCTTTGACATCTTCGAAGTAATTTACCCAGCAATATCGCTGGCGAACTTAATCTAAGGTTTTATTCATGCCCAGATGACCCCCGGTAATCCCATCATGTACTTCGGTCAGGATGGTTGGTACCTTTTTCTTTGGGACTACCAGTTGACTTGGTTTCTAGGCCGTCAGTGCTTTCCCAAATTCGCTTAAGCATTCCATTCTCTACTTTTAGTGAGTCCCATTGGGCCCATAACGATTACAGAACGCCCGAGTATCTGCCTACCTCTTCCCATCGTGGCCTAGGTCCCCTCTCTTTTTAAATGACAGGATTCGTTCCATGTCCGGATCAGCCATTAGGTCCTGGATGCACTTTTCCGTTGTCTAGTCTTCATTGGCCTGCACTCGGATCTGTCTGATGGAGATACCCTCCCGCTGTTCCGTCTTCAGACAATGTCCCATTCTACTCTACAGGGTCTTCTTGAAAGGGCATCGGCATTATTATACAAACGACCGGCACGATGTTCAACCTTGAAATCGTATTGCTGTAATTTCTCCATCCACCTGGCCAGTTGTACTTCCGGTGTCTTCATGCCCAGCAGCCAGTTGAGGGCGGCATGATTTGTTCAGATTAAGAAATGACGACCATAGAAGTGTTTGTAAAAATGGTCTACAGTCCTTATTATTGCCAGAAGTTCTTTTCTGGTGACGCAATAATTTCATTCCGGTTTTGAGAATACACGGCTGTAACCCTCTCTTCACCATCTGCACCTGGGATAGGTCGGCCCCCAAACCTGTGTTGCTGGAGTCGGTGTCTAAGATGAACTTGCCGGGCTGTGTAGGAAATGCTAAGATTAGGCTGGAACATAGTGCCACCGCATTCCTGATTCCAACGTAAGGTCTCTTTCTCAGTGGTTTTCCGATGTAGAGGGGCGGCGATGGTGGCAAATCCCTCAACGAATCGTCTGTAGTAGGAACAGAACGGGTTGAGTCTCAGGTTGGCATTCTTAATAGTGGAGAATACTTCCCCCAGGTTCGCCTACGTTCTTTAGATGGTCGTCGAATGTCTGACCCATGACCAGAATGTCGTCGAGGTATACTAAGCGCGTTCTCCATGTCAACCGACTCAATACATACTCCATTAGCCTCTCAAATGTAGCGGGAGCATTACATAACCCAAAGGGCATGACCGTGAACTGAAACAGGCCTTAACTGGTGTAGAACGCTGTCTTCTCTCTGTCGTTTTCGTGTAAACCAACCTACCAATAAACACTCTTTAGATCTAGTGTGTAGAACCAACGGGAGCCTGCTAGTGTGGTCAGAGTGTCATTAATTCGGAGTAGTGGATAGCTGTCTTTCTTCGTGACGTCATTCAGCTTTCTGTAATCCACGCAAAATCGGGTGGTTCCAATCTTTTTTTTAACACAACGGGAGAAGACCATGGGTTGATGGATGGCTCAATGACTCCATTTTGTAACATGGACTCGATGTTTTTCTCAACTGCCTGTTGTTGCCCCAATGGTAGTCGTCTAGGTGGTATTCTGATGGGTTGAGTCTTTCTGGTATCTATTCGGTGCTGGATGATATTGGTACGACCGGTGGTTCCATCTTGAGTGTTAAAAATTTGCCAGTGGTTTGCGATAAATTGCTTGGCTTTTTCTGCTCCTCTGGTGTAAGGTGTTAAATGGTCAGCAAACTATTGTAGGAACTCTTTACTGGGCCTGGTCTCCTTCACCGATATCTGGTACACTTTGATGATGGCAAGCTATCTCTTGACCATTGGCAATTCTGATGTCGTTGTTGGACAAATTTAGGACTCCCTCGGTTTGAAAATGTTCGTGCCTGCCTCTACTTCCAAGGCCCGAAGTAAAGCTTCATTACTTTTCTTCACGCCACTTAGGGCCGTATTCATAGTCCGGTCTTAAGTCGGTGCTTAAGCATGCCTCCATAAAGACTGCCTTATCGGTATTAAGTCATGATTTATTCATAGATAGACCCTAAGATGAACTTTGGTAAGGTGAGACTTTTAAAAATTATCTTATTTTATGTAAGCCTAGCTTTATTGAGACAACACTTAAGATCAAATAATATAAAATAGAGACGGAAAAGCCCGTAAGGGCTAATGTAAAATTGAACAAATACGAGTTTCAGCGCCACTGTTGCCAACATTCAAATTAGAAAATAATTCAGTTTAAATGAAAATGCATCTTATTTATTTTTGTTGATCTGAAACAAAGAAAATGGAAATGTAATACATATAAATATAAACTAACATAATGTTAGCAAATTCTCTCCATTGCTTTCCCTGCAATACACGACTAAACAATAAAATACTATTTTCATTAATTTTTTTTCAATCATATTGTTACGAAATTTACCCAAAGCCGACCCTGTGTCATTTCAGCACGACAACAAACGCTTCAAGATAAAAAAATACGATTCTCGAAAAGGCTCGGCAGCGGAAGGAACGATGTTGATTTCTACTGGAGAATTCTACGCTGGTGATATAAAAGAAGAACGCCACGATCGCCAGGCAGTTATACCGCGACGACTAGCTTATATGAAAATGTATTGTGAATCAGCTGTTTTAAATGTAAATAAAGTTCTAGAAAGTGAAAGTAAATATTAGTTGTTATAATTTTTCAATTGAACCCACGAAGTACATTGCAATTTGGCGTCAGAAGTAATGGATTAGTGCAGTTATGGAAACTCGAAGTATGGAAAAAACCGACGAAACTACCAGAAAAATTATCAAACAGGTTACAGAGGGATTAGACGAAAAAATAGCACAGATTCTAGAAAAACGTGACAAGGAGGAGAAACAACATCAAGAAGAAATTCAACAAAGGTTAGTGAAATCTTTTGATGATAAACTTAAAGTTGAATTAGGAAATCTTGTCACTAATATCGATGAAAAACAACAAAATCTTGTTTCCACGATGAAAAGTGAACAACAAAATCTAGTTTCCACAATGAAGAGTGAACAACATAATTTAATTGAAGGATTATTCTCGAAATTTGTAGAAAAACAAGATCAAACTGAATTAAAGCGACAAAATGATTTTAAAATAACTGAAGAAAAAAGACAAATGCAATTTGAACAACTAATGCAAATAGTATCACAAGTTAATGAAACAGTTAATGAAAGAATGCAAATAGTTGAATCAGACATAAAAGAAATAAACGACGACATAAAGACCCTAAAAAGTAATGTGGAGACTCTTGAAATCAAAGTAGATGACATCGATTCCATCCAGAGCCAGGTGAAATTTGAAATCAGTTCCATTAAAAACACGGTACAAAGTGAAGTAAGTGAAGTACAAGATAAAATCAGTGCCATCCAAAACAAGGTAGAAACAGAAATAAAAAAAATGCAACAGGACTTACAGCGAGGAAAATACCAGCACACCGTGAGTACCAAAGGTTCCTTTAGTAAACCACCCACATTCGACGGCAGTTCAGCTTGGCCCATGTATAAACGACAATTTGAGGCCGTGGCTACAGCTAATGGATGGGATAATCAAGAAAAATCTACTTCTCTGGTAATTTCGCTAAGAGGTCCGGCCTTAGAACTCCTCCAAAGCATTCCAGTCGATGAACAAGGCAATTTCGACAAGATCATCGCCATCCTAGACAAACGCTACGACAATCAATCCTTGAGCCAGGTATACCAAGTCCAACTCAGTGGAAAAACGCAAAAATCCGGTGAAAGCCTCCAAGAATTCGAAGCGGAAATTAGACGGTTAGTTCACTTGTCCTACCCAGACCTGCCAGAGGATACGAAAGACCAGTTGGCCACACAGAGTTTCATAAACGGCATCAGAGATGTGGAAGTACAAAGAAATTTAAGACTGAGTGGCGTCAAGAAAAGTAGTGAAGCTCTACTTCGGGCTTTGGAAGTAGAGGCCGTCATGAACATGTCCAAGCCGAGGGTCCGAGCAGTTTCCTTCAACCAGGAAGAGTCAGAGTCACCATTTCAAGCGCTGCTGGCTGGTCTGAACAAAATACTAGAAAGGTCACAAAGAACTGGCACCAGAGGGGCATGTTACCGCTGCGGACGGACAGGGCACTTCCAACGTGATTGTCGAGTGAGGCCACCTGAACAATCACCGACCAGGGGTAACCAACAAAACAGCCACATGTCCAGGGACCGTCAGTCAGTCAGCATAGGGGGGCGAATGCTGACTGTCCCTCCACCAGCCCCCAAAACGTTATCCATCCGGGGATTCTGCAGAGATAGCGGCAGCCTAGTCATCAGAGGCACCATCAACGGGCGAGCAGTTACCATCACCATCGATACCGGCGCCGCTATGTCCATTGCCAAGTCCAGGGTTTTGAGAGCATCAGAAATTCGGCCAGTTACCAATAACATCCAGATTAGAACAGTCACCGGCGAGTCCATGTCCATACAGGGTGAGGCAGATGTCGTGCTACAGATAGGGGACAACATGATCCGGCATAGGGTCCTGGTAGCGAATATTGAGGACGATTTTATACTGGGAATGGACCTAATTAGCCAGCATGGATTTATGTTCGACCCGAGATATGATGTTCTTCGGTTCCTGAATGAGGAATTTGTATTGACACGGCCCGTCAACACATCATTCACGCCCATAAAAATTGTGGCAAAGTCTTCAGCTAGAATTCCCGGTCGAACAGAACAGATTATTCATGGGCAGCTAGACAGCAATCCTGGGAGCTGCGTTGGAATGGTGGAGCCCGTACACTCAGCTCATGACTACTTAGTTGGACGGGCTATAGTTAAAACCGGACGAGATATACCAATCAGAGTCCTGAATTTGTCCAACAACGACATTAGAATTGCCAATGGTCAAGAGATAGCTTGTTTCGAGCCAGTAGAGACCATCATCAATTGCGAAGAAGAGTACCAGACGTCGGTGAATGAGACAGGGCCCGATAAAGAGTTCCTACAACAGTTTGCTGACCACTTGACACATTTGACACCAGAGAACCAGAAGAAAGCCAAGCAATTTATCACAAAACACTGGCAAATTTTTAACAGTAAAAATGGAACTACCGGTCGCACCAACATCATCCAGCATCGAATAGATACCGGAAAGGCTCAACCCATCAGAATACCACCTAGACGACTACCATTTGGGCAACAACAGGCAGTCGACGAAAACATCGAGTCCATGTTACAAAATGGAGTTATTGAGCCATCCGTCAGTCCATGGTCTGCTCCAGTCGTGTTAGTTAAAAAGAAGGATGGAACCACCCGATTTTGCGTGGATTACAGAAAGCTGAATGATGTCACGAAGAAAGATAGCTATCCACTACCCCGAATCGATGACACTTTGACCACACTAGCAGGCTCCCGTTGGTTCTCCACACTAGACCTAAAAAGTGGATATTGGCAGGTTGGTCTACACGCAAACGACAGAGAGAAGACAGCGTTCTCCACCAGTAAAGGGCTGTTTCAGTTCACGGTCATGCCCTTTGGGTTATGTAATGCACCCGCTACATTTGAGAGGCTAATGGAGTATGTACTGAGCGGGTTAACATGGAGGACGTGCTTAGTATACCTCGACGACATTCTAGTCATGGGCCAGACATTCGACGACCATCTGAAGAACCTGGGCGAAGTATTCTCCAGAATTAATAACGCCAACCTCAGACTCAATCCGAAGAAGTGTTCCTTGTTCCAAAAAGAAGTAGAGTTTTTGGGCCATGTCGTTTCCGAGTCAGGAATCCGCACTAACGAGGACAAGATAGAAGCGATCCGTGATTGGCCAGTCCCGAGGGATAAGCATGAACTCCGAAGCTTCTTGGGCCTCTGTTCATACTACCGGCGTTTTGTTGAGGGATTTGCCACCATTGCCGCTCCTCTACATCGGCAGACCACAGAGAAGGAGACGTTCCGTTGGAATCAGGATTGCGAAACATCATTCAGACGACTGAAGGCAGCACTATGTTCCAGCCCAATCCTAGCCTTTCCTACACAGTCCGGCAAGATCATCTTAGACACCGACGCCAGCAACACTGGTTTGGGGGCCGTCCTATCCCAGGTGCAAGATGGTGAAGAGAGGGTGATCGAGTACTACAGCCGTGGATTCTCGAAGCCAAAAAGAAATTATTGCGTCACCAGAAAAGAACTTCTTGCAATAATAAGGGCTGTAGACCATTTCCACAAATACCTGTATGGTCGCCATTTCTTAATCCGAACAGATCATGCCGCTCTCAAATGGCTGCTGGACATGAAGACACCGGAAGGACAACTGGCCAGATGAATGGAGAAATTACAGCAATACGACTTCAAGGTGGAACACCGTGCCGGCCGGTTGCACAATAATGCCGATGCCCTATCCAGAAGACCCTGTAGAGCGGAATGCAAGCATTGTCTAAAGACGGAACAGCGAGAGGGTATCTCCATCAGGGAGATCCGAGTGCAGGCCAATGAAGACTGGACAACGGAACAGTGCATCCAGGACCAAATGGCTGATCCAGACATCGAACCAATCTTGTCACTAAAAATGAGAGGGGCACCCAGGCCACGATGGGACGAGGTAGCTAGATACTCCGGCGTGCTGAAATCGTTATGGGCTCAGTGGGACTCTCTAAGAGTAGACAATGGAATGCTCAAGCGAGTTTGGGAAAGCGCTGATGGACGAGAAACCAAGTTCCAACTGGTAGTTCCGAAGAAAAAGGTACCAGCCATCCTGACCGAAGTACATGATGGAATTACCGGAGGCCACCTGGGCATGAATAAAACCCTAGACAAAGTTCGCCAGCGGTACTACTGGGTGAATTACTTCGAAGACGTCAGAGCTTGGTGCCGCAAATGTGCCACATGTGCCGCCAGTAAGGGCCCGAAGACCCGGACCAAGGGCAGAATGCAGCAGTACAATGTGGGCGTCCCATTTGAGAGAATTGCCATCGATGTCGCCGGTCCGTTTCCCGAGTCTGAGAGGGGGAACAAATACATTCTGGTCGCAATGGATTACTTCAGCAAATGGCCTGAGGCATATGCGATACCCAACCAAGAGGCAACCACGGTAGCGACGGTGCTAGTAGAACAACTATTCAGCAGGTTTGGCGTCCCGATGGAATTACATTCAGACCAGGGGCGTAACTTCGAATCGAATGTATTCCAGAAGGTCTGCACGATGTTGGGGATCAGGAAAACGAGAACAACACCATTACACCCACAGTCAGACGGAATGGTGGAAAGATTCAACCGGACCTTGGAACAACACCTATCCAAGGTCGTCAGCAATAACCAGCGTGATTGGGACGAGCATATTCCCCTATTCCTGTTGTCATATCGCTCTGCTGTACATAATAGTACAGGCCTGACCCCAGCCAGGGTCTTATTCGGAAAGGAGCTGCGATTACCATGCGACTTGGCATTTGGCTCCCCCGAAGAACCTCTCCAAGACATCGACGATTATGCCGACCAGCTCCGACATAACATGCTGGCAATACACGACTTAGCCCGAACGCAGATGTTGGCCACCAGTGACCGGATGAAGACGCGATACGACCTCAAGGCCAATTCAGCCGGGTTCCAGGAGAGGGACAAAGTCTGGCTGTACAACCCCCAACGGAGCAAGGGTAAATCCCCAAAGCTTACACCCGCCTGGGATGGTCCATACGAAGTGGTCAAGAGGCTGAATGATGTCGTCTACCGGATCCGTCGAAACCCCAAGGCTAAATTGAAGGTGGTTCACTTAGATCGACTCGCTCCCTACCATGGAGGGGATGTTTCTGATCGGGACGATCAGAATTAAAGGGGGGGCAGTGTTACGAAATTTACCCAAAGCCGACCCTGTGTCATTTCAGCACGACAACAAACGCTTCAAGATAAAAAAATACGATTCTCGAAAAGGCTCGGCAGCGGAAGGAACGATGTTGATTTCTACTGGAGAATTCTACGCTGGTGATATAAAAGAAGAACGCCACGATCGCCAGGCAGTTATACCGCGACGACTAGCTTATATGAAAATGTATTGTGAATTAGCTGTTTTAAATGTAAATAAAGTTCTAGAAAGTGAAAGTAAATATTAGTTGTTATAATTTTTCAATTGAACCCACGAACTACATTGCAATATTAATACATAAATATGAGTCGTGTATTTAATACTGCATAAAAAATATATATTATATCCAGCATCACCTAAAAGTACCCCAGTTTGTTGATGTTCAGAATACCTCATGTAAATTTGAGAATTTTGAAAAATGGTACAGGCATGTGCACTTCCAGTCCATTCTGGGACCATATCTGAAAATTTCATTCGTGGGCCAACAACTGTCTACAAGATAACAAAATTTATAAGATTTCCAATTATACAATTTACGATTAATAATCAAACGTCAGAATAAAACAAATACTTGTACATTCCGAGATTCGATTTCTGTAAATTTCATTGACATTTTGAAACTTTGAATGAACTAATCGGATATGAGTGCAATCAATTGCTTGATCATAACTGAATATTCCAACCGCTCCATGACCAATTCCCAAAAGTTAAAAAACTCCCTGATTTTATAATTTAGCGTCTTGAGTTCGGGGCATTTTTATATATCACTAATTTTCCTTGCAAGTAAGATGCTTACACGGAAAAACTATTCTTGAAACTGTTGGCTGTTATTAAAACATATGTTCATCTAAAGTAAAAACAACTTCTACTGTTCTTCAAGTCATATGGGAATTACGAGCTATTTAGGAGCTCTTGATTTTTACCTAAATTGATTTTTGAGCTCAATATTTACTATGGAAAAGGTGCAAAAAACTATTGGCGGTGCTAACTTTACGTAAAGTTAGCACCGCCATCTCAGAAAAACAAACAAAAAAATTTTGTGAGGCGTCTCAAATTAGGAGCTATTTACGAGCTTTTAATTGACGTATTGAACGTCAACCCCTAAATTTGTCAAAAGGGTAAAAACCACCCCCGAAAAAATATTGAATTTTAATTTTAAATTTAAAATCTATTAAAATTATCTAGGATTTACGAGCTCTTTCCTGGTGTAATGCACATAAACATCTAAAAATGTCTAAGGGGTGAAAACAACCCCCCAAGTATGCAGTTTTTTCGAATTTTATGATTATTAAATTTTGAAAAATACCAGCATGATCTACGATTTACGAGCTTTCCAATGGTATATTACACGACAACATTCAAATTACTGGAAGGGGTGCAAACCGCCCCCCAAATATGCAGTTTTTTCAAATTTTATGATTTATAAATTTTAAAAAATACCAGCATGATCTACGATTTACGAGCTTTCCAACGGTATATTACACGACAACATTCAAATTACTGGAAGGGGTGCAAACCACCCCCAAATTATGCAGTTTTTCCAAATTTTATGATTTATAAATTTTCAAAAATACCAGCATGATCTACGATTTACGAGCTTTCCAACGGTATATTACACGACTACATTCAAATTACTGGAAAGGGTGCAAACCGCCCCCCAATTATGCAGTTTTTTCAAATTTTATGATTTATAAATTTTAAGAAATACCAGCATGATCTACGATTTACGAGCTTTCCAACGGTATATTACACGACAACATTCAAATTACTGGAAGGGGTGCAAACCGCCCCCCAATTATGCAGTTTTTTCAAATTTTATGATTTATAAATTTTCAAAAATACCAGCATGATCTACGATTTACGAGCTTTCCAACGGTATATTACACGACTACATTCAAATTACTGGAAAGGGTGCAAACCAACCTCCAATTATGCAGTTTTTTCAAATTTTATGATTTATAAATGTTCAAAAATACCAGCATGATCTACGATTTACGAGCTTTCCAACGGTATATTACACGACAACATTTAAATTACTGGAAGGGGTGCAAACCGCCCCCCAATTATGCAGTTTTTCCAAATTTTATGATTTATAAATTTTCAAAAATACCAGCATGATCTACGATTTACGAGCTTTCCAACGGTATATTACACGACTACATTCAAATTACTGGAAAGGGTGCAAACCAACCTCCAATTATGCAGTTTTTTCAAATTTTATGATTTATAAATGTTCAAAAATACCAGCATGATCTACGATTTACGAGCTTTCCAACGGTATATTACACGACAACATTTAAATTACTGGAAGGGGTGCAAACCACCCCCCAATTATGCAGTTTTTTCAAATTTTATGATTTATAAATTTTAAGAAATACCAGCATGATCTACGATTTACGAGCTTTCCAACGGTATATTACACGACAACATTCAAATTACTGGAAGGGGTGCAAACCGCCCCCCAATTATGCAGTTTTTCCAAATTTTATGATTTATAAATTTTCAAAAACACCAGCATGATCTACGATTTACGAGCTTTCCAACGGTATATTACACGACTACATTCAAATTACTGGAAAGGGTGCAAACCAACCTCCAATTATGCAGTTTTTTCAAATTTTATGATTTATAAATGTTCAAAAATACCAGCATGATCTATGATTTACGAGCTTTCCAACGATATATTACACAACAACATTCAAATTACTGTAAGGGGTGCAAACCACCCCCCAATTATGCAGTTTTTTCAAATTTTATGATTTATAAATTTTGAAAAATACCCGCATGATCTACGATTTACGAGCTTTCCAACCGTATATTACACGACAACATTCAAATTACTGGAAGCGGTGCAAACCACCCCCCAATTATTCAGTTTTTTCAAATTTTTTGATATATAAATTTTAAAAAAATACCAGCATGATCTACGATTTACGAGCTTTCCAACGGTATATTACACGACTACATTCAAATTACTGGAACGGGTGCAAACCACCCCCCAATTGTGCGCTTTTTTTCAAATTATAATAAGATTGTAAGTTCCTATACTTAAGAAAAAAACAAGAACTTGAGAAAACTAAGTTTTTCAGTGCTGGATTAACTCACAAAATATTGTTTCTCAATTAATTCATTCATTATGCGGTTTGTACACCAGTAATGTAGTTTTGCCAATAAGGATACTCAGTAATGAAAAAGATATTATTAGTCCATCCCCAATATTTTTGCATAATTATTTTAGTCCATTTTCAAATATCTAAATTTAGAACGTTATTTTTGGCCTATTAAAGAATTTTCATTTTAGATTGTGATGAAACATTCGAAAAAGCCTTCTTGCCGCTGTTTGTAATGGCCTTTTCTGTAGCATGAAAAAATAAATTTGAATACACTGATTATGTGAATATATTGAAAACAGTTCTCTGATAATTGTTATCTAATATTTGATTGGTGCCACTGGTTCTAGTCGAGGCAATATATTTTATTAAAGCAGTAAAAAATTCGTAATGTGATATTTTCTATTGCAGGAGTTACTTAAATTCTTGAATCACATAAGTAATATACGCCACTCTGTATTCATCCTTTACGTTCAAACTCATATATAATATACTTCATTATACAAGTAATCGCTATCATTTGATTTAAGAACATTTCTTTTTGAAAATCAAGTACGTTGAATTTCTCTCAATAAGTAGGTATATTGAAGTAGTTACTTATATATTTATTATCAATAAACATTTTAACAAAAAAATCTAATATATTTTATGACATTAACCAGTAAATTCATATGTGAAATCGTCCATCTATGGAAATTTTACTGAGTTATTAGTTACAGGTACGAATATTGGCACCTAGATGGCGAGACAACACATTTGTTTAATTCATTAAAGTACCTTTGATCTTTTATGTCTTCCTATTTGTATTTTTGGTTTGCTATGAATAATTTGATTATTGTGGGTACAAAAATAATAGTTGAAAGAATAAGAACGAAATACATTGCCCTCTCAGATACCAAACTCCTGTTTTATATTTCTTGTATAGAATATAGATTCAGCCCATTTTCAAATGGTAAAGGTTAGACAAAAATAAGAATATTATTTGACTTATATTTTCTGAAGGTTGGTTGAAAAATGCCGACTGGAATTAGTCTGTGCATTTCGTAATACATAAAAATATTGCTATTTCTATTTGAAACAACTGTTTTAATATGTTAATTAGAAACAAAAAACTTTGAGGTAATTATTAAAACTTTAAGCAACAGATTTTGAAGAAGAAGCGAGTTGAATACAAAACCAGAAGAAACGGTAACTACACGTAGTCCATAAAGATGGTTACAATTTTTCGTTAGATTCAATACTTAATTAAACGATCATAATTCATAATACAATTATTTATCCGAACAATGACTACCAACAGTAGTCGTTTTTTAACATATTGTTGGAAAGCTTATACATGGTAGATAATTACACCTTACACCATTTCCAAAATTTGTAAAATCTAGATTTCTAAACCTTTGCCGTAGTAAGGATAATATTTAATATTTTCATCCATTTCAAAACTCTGACAGTTTGAAATAATTAGTCATTTAGGTAGTTACTTGCACCTTTCTGGTGAATTTGAAGTGGTCCTGCAATGTATCATTGAAGAGGTACTAAATCATAATATATGTTGCTAGTTTTCTAAATTTAAGAACTACAAATTTGGAAAAAATTGCATAATTTGGGGGTTGTTTGTATTCGTTACAATAATTTGAAAGTAAGTGTTATATATCCTTGAAGAGCTTCTAAATCGTAGATTAGGCTGTCAGTTTTGAAAATGAACAAAATCACATAATATAGACAAACTGGGAAATTAAGGGGGTTGTTTGCACACTTTCCAAAAATTTTAATGTAGTATTTTAAAGCTCGTAAATCGTAGATCATGCTGATATTTTTCAAAATTTATAAATCATAAAATTTGAAAAAACTGCATAATTGAGGGGAGGGGCGGCTTGCATCCTTTCCAAAATCTTGAATGCAAACGTATAATATCCCGTTGAAAAGCTCGTAAATCGTAGATGAGGCCGGCAGTTTTTGAAATGAAAAAATTACATAATTTGGAATAACTGGTAAATTTAGTGGGTTGTTTGAACCTCTCCCAGTAATTTGAATGTGATCGTGTAACATACCCCTGGAAAGCTCGTAAATCGTAGTTGATGCTGGTATTTTTTAAAATTTTTAAATCATAAAATTTGAAAAAACTGCATAATTGGAGGGTGGTTTGCACCCCTTCCAGTAATTGGAATGTAGTCGTGTAATATACCGTTGGAAAGCTCGTAAATCGTAGATCAAGCTGGTATTTTTTAAAATTTATAAATCATAAAATTTGAAAAAACTGCATAATTGGAGGGTGGTTTGCACCCCTTCCAGTAATTTGAATGTAGTCGTGTAATATACTGTTGGAAAGCTCGTAAATCGTAGATCATCCTGGTATTTTTCAAAATTTAATAATCATAAAATTCGAAAAAACTGCATACTGGGGGGGTTGTTTTCACCCCTTAGACATTTTTAGATGTTTATGTGCATTACACCAGGAAAGAGCTCGTAAATCGTAGATAATTTTAATAGATTTTAAATTTAAAATTAAAATTCAATATTTTTTCGGGGGTGGTTTTTACCCCTTAGACAAATTTAGGGGTTGACGTTCAATACGTCTATTAAAAGCTCGTAAATAGCTCCTAATTTGAGACGCCTCACAAAATTTTTTTGTTTGTTTTTCTGAGATGGCGGTGCTAACTTTACGTAAAGTTAGCACCGCCAATAGTTTTTTGCACTTTTTCCATAGTAAATATTGAGCTCAAAAATCAATTTAGGTAAAAATCGAGAGCTCCTAAATAGCTCGTAATTCCCATATGTTTTAATTTGAGTTTCTGTAAAATGGCGGTGCTAACTTTACTGACCTGGTGAAATTGGTAGTCCTCGGTTATTTATTTTCGCCAATCGTTTTTTGAATTCGATTTGTGAATAATAATCAAAGGTATCTTGTATATCTCCAATGTAGCTTTTAGGAATAAGTGCTATTTATATTATCGTCGTCGAAATCAAAATATTTATCAATATTATAGACAATATCAATATCATATAACCCCAAAATATCCATTATTTTTACTACTTTTTATAATACCAATAAATTTAAGAGTCAATTAATATGTTCACTGAGAAAAAACTCTCTTTTTTAATGAAAAGTAAGCTTAAGGTGTCTTTATAAGATTACCTTATTTGACTATTAATACATGAGTTATTTTTACATGTAAGTCATGTCTTAAGCAACGTTTATGAATACATATCTAATCAGATACGTGTTAGCAAAGATCGGATTTTCAAGTTTTTCTCAAGATCGCGGTCTGTGAATGTAAACGCTGGCTTAACTTACATTTAAGATCGAACTATGAATACCGGCCTTAGTCTTAGATTTATTTGTACTTCCACATCTCTGATACCGTTTATGAAACTCTGCGTGGGTAATTGATTTTTCGTTTCCTCTGGCAGGTCTGGGTAGGACAAGTATACTAACCGTCTAATCTCTGCTTCGAATTCTTGAAAGCTCTCTCCGGATTTTTGCGTTTTTCCACTTAGTTGCACCTGGCATACTTGGCTCAGGGATCGATTGTCGTAACTTTTGTCCAGGATGGCGATAATCTTGTCTAAATTACCTTGTTCATCGACTGGAAGGCTTTGGAGGAGCTCTAATGCCGGCCTCTTAAAGAAATTATCAGAGAGGTAGATTTTTCTTGGTTATCCCATCCATTAGCTGTAGCCACGGCTTCAAAATGCCGATTAAACATGGGCCAAGATGAACGGCCATCAAATGTAGGTGGTTTGCTAACGGGACCTTTAGTACTCGTGGTGTCCTAGTATTTTCCTCGCTGTAAGTCCTGTTGCATTTTTTTTAATTTCTGTTTCTACTTTGTTTTAGATAGAATTGATTTGGTCTTGAACTGTGTTTTGAATTGAATTGATGTCAAATTTTACCTGGCTGTGGATGGAATCGAGACAATCTACTTTGGTTTCAAGAGTATCTACGCTATTTTTTAAGGTCTTAAAGTCATCATTTACCTCTTTTATGTCTGACTCAACTATTTGCATTCTTTCATTAACTGTTTCATTAACTAGCGACACTATTTGCATTAATTGTTCAAATTGCATTAGCCTTATTTCTTCATTTTGGCTTTGTTTTTCTTCAAATTTTGAGAATAATTCTTAAATTAAATTTTGTTGTTAATTTTTCAACGTAGAAACAAGATGTTGTTGTTAGCTTTTCATCGTAGAAACAAGATTTTGTTGTTCATTTTTCATCGTGGAAACATTTTGTTGCTTTTCATCTATATTAGTTACAAGGTTCTCTATTTCAATTTTACGTTTTTCATCAAAAGATTTTACTAACCTTTTCCGGATTTCTTCTTGATGTTGTTTCTCCTTCTTGTCATGTTTTTTCAGGATCTGAGTTATTTTTTCATCTAGTCCATTTTTCTTTTTCCATACTTCAGGTTGTCGCCATAAATCAATTTTCGATGTCAAATTCCCTTAATACTCCACTTCTGATACCAAATTGCAATTAACTCGGTGGGTGCAAATGTAATTTTAAAAACTGATCATCACTTTCACTTTCTAGAAACTTTATTTATTTATTTTTTATTGACATTATTTTATTTCAATTTCAATTACAATTATTTCAATTACCATTACAACAATTTGTTCTTCTTGATCTGACACCTAAGTGCTACTGCACTTGTATGTGTCATCATCCCCACCATTACAAGCAAAATAATAATATAAAGGCATAACCTATCCTACGGACAAAAATAGAAGACTGAAACATATTAAAACTATGAATAATAAAAACTAAACTAAAACTAAATGTTAAATATTTCTTTTAATATATTATAGTTAGTAAAGATGAATTTCCTACATACTTTGATGAAAACTTTACTATTTCGAGTATTTTTTATATCTCTAGGCAGCATATTTTTAAAATTTTGGACCCAAGAAGGTTGCAAACTTTAGATTAATATCATTATATTATAGGTATTTGAATATTTCTATTTGCTCTACTACGTGTATTGTATATATGTTTAACATAATTACATGTATTGTTTGCTTTATGCATATATGAACAAACAATTATAATAAACAGCGATCTAACATCTAAAATGTCTTCAGAGTAAAGTAGATGTGTGTGATACATTCTGCTTTTACTATTAATAAGTTTTAAAATACAGTTTTGAATTGTTTTCAATTTATGTATTGAATTGTTATACATGCCACCCCATACTAAAATTCCATATCGTATAAGAGATTCTATAAAAGTCCCATATACATTTTTTAAGAATTTGACACTTAGAAATTCTCTCAAAAGATAAAATTTATGTATCAGTTTACGAATTTTATTAGACACATAATCAAAATGAGGGCCCCACTTACGGTGTCTAGCTATAATTATGCCAAGGTATTTTGTTTGGGATGTTTTTTGTATAGTATGATCATTTATCCTTATTCCAGGAAAGTTGGGTCTATTTGCAGATGTTAAAGAATAGACGATATAATTAGTTTTGCTCCAATTTAGTGATAGTCTGAACGACTGCAGCCAGTTTTGTACGCTTGGGAATCCATTTATTGATTCGGTTTTTAATTCAGTCCAAGTTTTTGCTTCAAACACAAGAACAGTATCATCTGCAAACGAAATTGTTAATCCACCCGTGTCCAATTGCAGTAAAGAGTTTATATATGTTATAAACAGAATTGGACCTAATACGGTGCCTTGTGGTATCCCTATTTTAATTTTTTGTTTCTGATTAATGATTTATTTACTTTAACTATCTGATATCTTTCATTTAGATAACTTTTTATCAGTTCCAATACTTTGCCTCTAACACCGTAATGATCTAGGACAGTAAGTAGTGTGGAATGGGGAACAGTGTCAAAGGCTTTAGCTAAGTCAATAAAAATACTCAAACACTTGCTACCATTATTTGGGGTTTTGACAATTTCAAAAACCAGACCAAGCATCGCATCACTAGTGCTACAGTTCTTAATGAAACCATATTGTTTATTAGAGAGGATGGAGTTGGTTATCAAAAAATCATATAATCTATCTTTTAAACTTTTTTCAAAGAGTTTGCAAAGTTGCTAATGAGGCTTATAGGTCTGTAGTTTCTAATATCTTCAGGCGATCCAGATTTATGTATTGGGGTAACAATAGACATTTAAAAAATACTTGGAACAGTACCAGTTTGGAAAATTAAGTTAATTACATGTAGAAACCATCCATTATTTCCAAATGAGTTTGTTTTATCATTTCTCCCGAAACGCCATCATAGCCCGGACAACTATTAGTTTTTAATGAATATATGTGATTAATTAACTCGTTTTTTGTAAGAGGTTTGAGAAACATAGAAACATGTACAGCATGCCCAAAATCATATTATTGATCCGGAATTGGATTTTTTTCCATTTCAATACCTATATTCACAAAATAGTGATTAATGTAATTTGCCATATCGTAATCTTTGTAAAACTTTTGACCATTTTCATCATTTATGTTAAGTTTCTGGGTTTCGTTTGAATTTTCATATGTCGCGTCTTTGATTATTTTGTATAGTTTTTTTATATTGTTCTTATTGATTTAATTTGGGTTCCATAATATTCATTCTTTTTGATATGTATTAGTTTGTTCTCATAGTTACGATATGTTTTATGCTCGGCCTCAAGCTTTATACAATGTTTCTTACTTAGTTTTCTTTTCATTTATCTCTGTGCTTAATCGAAGTAATAATGCCATTTGTAATCCATTTTTTGATTTTTTTACAAGCATAGTATGAGACTAAATACTCAATTTTTGATTCATTTAAGTTGTTACGATACTTGTCAATAAAACTTTTACTTGCTGTCTCTGGGTCAGTTGTATTTAATACCGATGACCAGTCTTGATTTTTTAATAATTCTTTAAATTTGATGATATCTATTTTTGTGTTTATTATGGGATTTTGACTATTTTCAGTTTTGGTTCGGCGGTTTCCTTCCTGACCAATATTGAGCATAATTGGATTATGGTCAGTGATTTGTGTATCCAATATAAAGAATTTTATCTTTAGAGAATTTAGTTTCAATCGCTGATTTACAAATATATGATCAAGGCATGTATTTGTTTTAGTACGAGTAATAGAGGTTATATACGAGGTATATCAAATATCACTCATACATGAAAGATAATGATTTACAACATCATTGCTTGTGTCTAATGTGTTAATGTTCGTATCATCAATAAATATTTCAATATTTTAGTTTGTATTTAATTGGAGATAGTAATGAATGTCATTTATAAAGTCTTATGGTGGTTTATATGCTGCTGTGATTCCATAACTTATATTATTTATCTGGAATGCTATTCTGCCAACTGTAGCTTTAGACGTTAATAATTTATGCTTGACAAATTCAGCATTGATATATGACTTTACATAAGTGATGACTCCATCATTCCTGTTAAAGTCAGCCTCATTATAAAATATATTATAGTTGGGAATATGATACTGATTAGTTGTTAAAAATTGGAAAGATTCACTTAAAACTATAACATCAGTATTTTGCAAGCTAAAATTTTCTAACAAAATTAACAATTCATCTATATTTGTATTAATACTACGTATATTTAAATGTAAAATATTTACCAGTTTTTTGTCCCAATTAATCACATTATGAATATTTACTTCATCCACAAATTCACCTTTTTCACAATCAGTTTCGTTATTTACTTCTTGCAGTATTTCATCCTGTGTTAACCTTACCATTTTACTTTTCAAAATTTGAATATGGTAGTTTGTAGATGGCAGTTCCTGTCAGATGCAGCGTGATTAGTGTCATACTGTAGTTTATGTAGTGTATTAATTACAATACAGTTATTACATTTCTTGCTTTGATTACTGCATGTTGATGTATCATGATCACCAGAGCAGTTTGCATATATTGTAGTCTTTATTTATTTTTATCTCTCTTGTGATAATACCCTTGACAATTAAAACAACGAGGTACACTTAGATCTTCATAAACTGGATAGCGTCCCATTCGATGTAAACTTTTTTTGAATCCATTAATTTATGGTAGTTTTTGGGTGAGCATTCCACATATACTGTTGTTTCTTTCTTAAATTTATAATTTCGTATGTATGTTACTTTTAATTGCTGATCTGGTTCAATCCATTTATTCTGTTTTTAATATGCTTTTATTAAGTCGAGGTGTATGTATATATGTATCTATGTAACGGAAACTTTCAACGTAATTTTCACCAACTTAAAGAAGTCTAATTAAGTTGAAAATTGACACACGTGTCAAGGACCGATGACAATACAATTCTTTAAGTTGAATTTTCCTGCTTGTTGTCTTTTTGTCACTGTTATTGACTAAATATAAATTCGTCTATTAACTACCGCCTTTGCCGATTTTTTACCACTGTAACCCGTATTTTTAACTTTTGATTTTCTTAATTTGGTTGCCTCGATGGTATAGTTTTTTCCCTTGGTTTTTTGATCAGCATTTCTTAGTACCTCTTTGTCTTCTTTCGATGCACATGTGACCCTGCTTAGTGGCCTTCATGTTTTTAATTCCAATATTTAGTAATGCTGGGTTCACATTCTTTTTAAGTTCCTTCTTTGTGGTTTCTATACCTTGGCCTGATTTTGGTTTGATAATTAAGGTTGGGTTGATGGCTTTGGTTTTGTTAGTTTCGTTTTCCTTTGCTTTCAAGGCCCCAGAGTAAGAACGCATTTGACTGGTGTTAGGCAAGGCAGTTGACTTGATTTCAACAATATCATTTTTTATTTTCTCAATTAGGTAAAGAACTCTAGCCAATAAAATTCGGCAATCGTCACATAAGAAGAGTAAAATTATTTTTTGTAGTGGCATACATTTCAGTTCAGACGCTGATAAATGAGCACAGTTTTTATGAACATTTTTGAAGCAGGAGTCACATCTGTAATATTGATCATCAATAATTTAATTTTCAAACTTGTAACATTTATTATTTTCTTCGTTTCCTTCCATTTTTGTTTAGTTAAGGCCAAGTGCTGAACTGTTCATATAAGCGCGGCAAAGGACATTTGCTGTTTCACTTCCTAGATTGTTTTTGTTCAGCTTCTTTGTATTATGTTTGTTTACTACCAGAATTTTATGTCATTTATATATTTACTTTCTATTTAGTGGTTTAGTTCCAAACACTTTTTGTATTTAGGTTATTTTAAATAAATGTTCACAAACTTTATAGTTTCTAGTTGTTTTTGCTCTTTTTTACAAGCACCAAATTTAATACACCATTTAAGTCCCATAAAATTGTCACGCACAGTTGTTATATTTTTTTACTATTAAGTCTTTGTGACGATTTTTATGAATGTTTATGACCGCACACTGTTGCGAGATTCACTACTATTTACAACTTTACTTCGAAATACAGATATTTGGGATACCCCGAGTTTCAGGTGTTACCTCTTCGAAAGCCGGACACTGAATCAATTTATACATCAAAATTCAATATTCACAACAGCTGATTTCGATAAACAATTTACATCGAAATATCAACATCACTATATAAGCTATATTAACCAAGTTAGGAGTTCTATATTGCTTTATATATCCTTCATCGAATTCATCTGGTTGTTCTGTATGGGTATTTCATTTGTTCGCAAAGCGTCGAGATCAGTAGTTTTTGGCCCATTCCAAAATTCCAGTTCATTTTTTTTATTATCCCAGCGATTGATGTCTTATCGGAAGGAATAATGTTTTACGTTGTTTTAGTGAGGGACGGCGTGGATAAATTTTATAACAATACATATTGATCTGCTACAAGAGTGCTTGATTTCTTCAAATTGTTTATTTACATTTCGATTTGGCCCCCAAAGATATACGTTTTAATTTGCCAAAAAAAAGGCTTTTGAGTGAGGCCTCATATTAACTTTATTTCTTCTCCCTAGTTTTCGGGATCACGGGTCAAATTTTAAACATAAAATATTATCTTCTAAAACAAATTATTTTGAAAATTAAAGTAAATATATTTTTTACGTGATTATTTTGAAATAATGTTTTATTTTCCATTTAATTTTAAGTGCTTCCTAAATTAATACTAGAATTGGGACTACACCTTTCCTGTAAACTTAAAAGAGCCTTTATGCTAATTTTATCCAAAGTTTAGTTTTAGGCTTAAAGTAGGAAACGGGCCGAGTTTGTATATTTTCGTTAATATCTTCTAAACAAATTATTTAAGACATATGGAAAAAAAAAGTTGCTCTTCAAAATTAATATCAGGATATTCACTTTATCTTTCCTTTAAAGTTTAAACGAGGCTCTTCGTTACCATTTTTTTTGTCAAAATTTCTGTACTTACGGGGAAATGGGTCGATTTTTGTTAAAATATTTGTAACATATTCATTTTAAAACATAAAAAAAATATAATTGTATTCCTCATAACGAGCCCTCTCATTTGGTGTCATGCGTTTGAATCTTTATGCATTTAATTCTATAATTTACCCCCATGATAAAAATCAGGATTATCGCTTTATTTTTCCTATAAAATTTAAGTAAAGCCCTATATTGACTTTTTCTGGAAATTTTTTGGCTCAATCTTTTTGTCCATGTGAATGTCCCATTTTTGTAATATTTCCCTAAGAGTACACACAAAAATCAGAATTACTTTTTTTACGCTAGGTGCTGCTGATGACTTTATCAAAATATGTACTAATGCCAAATTTAAATTGTTTTCGTCCAATAGTTTTGGAGAAAATACGCTGTGACAGACGGACGGACCCAACAGTGATTCTAAGGGTTTCCGTTCACTAAATGTACGGAACCCTAAAACATATTACAATGACCTAATCGGTGATTACATTCGTATTTTATAATGATAATGGGAGGAGGTTGAGAAAATAAGCATTCAAAAACAATATGAGAATTGTCACTACTGCTTTCGAACACAAGAATATTCATAAAGAAACATGGATAGCATTAAATGGGATGTCAAAGAATCAAAAGAAAATTAATAATGGAGCAAGCTACAGGGAAGTTGATAACGACAGTACCCACATTTTAGGTATTCTGGAACTGAAACAGGTCAGACCAGATCAGATGAGAGAGCACATAAGAGATATGATATGGCAAAACTGAAGAGCATATCAATAGCAAAATAGTTTGAGCAAGAAGTTACAGGGATTTTGAAACTAAATTATCATAAAGAAGTGATAAGGGAGGAATGAGAACAGTTTTAGAAAGTTATGGAGGCGGCGCATATAAAATTCTGGGAAACCCCACAAAGGAAGAAGGAACCAGGCACATCTGTGATTTATGGATAAAACTAGGTAAAAGTGAATTTTTATCAGAATAAAAAATAAAATAGCGAAGAGAACGCCTTTATTTAAAATCTCAAGAACATTAGGGGACACAGAAGGAAAACTGAAAAAAAAAGCACTAAATTT
Organism: Octodonta nipae; assembly: GCA_034190945.1. Classification (NCBI taxonomy): domain Eukaryota; kingdom Metazoa; phylum Arthropoda; class Insecta; order Coleoptera; family Chrysomelidae; genus Octodonta; species Octodonta nipae. The sequence continues at coordinate 62,473,938 of CM067218.1, forward strand.
TTTGAAGCCGTTATATATGGCTGAAGAACAAAATAGTTGTAGTGGACATGCTGCAGGAGTGGAAAGTTAGTGAAAATGTCTGAATAAAGGAATCCATTAAGAAAAAGGTAGAGAATTGTATTAAGCCTTTAAAGAATAGGAAGAGTGCCGGTGAAAATAACCCAATAACAGAAATGCTGATAATACTCATTTATAAATAACGAGATGAAGAAGAAAGTAGTAACTATCGGAGATCTTCTTGTTTGTTTGGCCGACGTACCTTTTGTCACAGATTTCACACGCAATATTTTGATTTTAGGTTTTGGATTTTCAAGGTTGTTCCTATGGTTTGGTGTGGCTAATAGGCGGTAGTTATGTTGTGTTGTCGGAGAATTAGGCCCCACCCCTATAATAACTCAACCGGAAATAAACAATCGGCAAGCGGGAGGCGCCAAGGGTACCAACCGATAAGCGCCGAACCGGACTATACAGTGATGGGCAAATGTGTGGAATCAAGCAAATATCTCTGGAATTACTAGAGATATCAAAATTAAATTTGGAAGGTGGATATTGCAGTAGATTGCCTACTTGTTTCCATTTTTTTTACAATTTTGAACTTCCTGTTTTACCGGAAGTAATGTCGATTTTAAAATTTGCAATGAAACACCCTGTATAGTATTTTAGTTTCTGATGAAACATTTTATTGCGAATACAAAAATATCGGGTTTGATATTGTTTACTTCAATACCTACCAAGATATTAACAGAAAAGTAATTAAGGAAAGGAAAAATCTCATATCCATTAATGAAATACATAATCAAAATTATTAACTAAATCAAAGTGATTTTCAACACATTGAAACTTAACTTAACTAAACTTAATGTATTACATGTTCAAACTGAGCACCGTTTACTTCTTGACAATAAGCAAGTCGGTTTTTAAATTCTCTAGTAACATTAGCTATTACTTCTGGTGTAATTCTCTGGATGTCTTGAGTTATTCTTGCGGCTAATTTTTGCAAATTATTTGGTCTATCAACATAAACCTTAGACTTTAAGTAACCCCACAGAAAATAGTCTAGTGGACTTCGTGCAGGCCATTCATAAGTACCCCTTCTTCCAATCTGTGATGAAATGTTCTATCTAAATGATCTCGAACAATGCGAGCTTAATGGGCTGGTACTCCATCCTGCTGAAACCGATATTATATGGTAATTGTCCATTTACATCCAATGCCGGAATAACTTGTGTCTCCAAGAGCTGTAAATACCTATCTCCGTTTAAAGTTTCTTGTAGGAAGAAGGGTCCCACGATTCTGTTGTTATAAATGCCGGCCCAAACGTTTAATTTTTGGGGATGTTGTGTATGAGCCTCTTGTACCCAATTAGGATTACTTTGCGACCAGTAGCGGCAGTTATGTCGATTAACCGTACCATATTTAAACAAAATGTAGCCTCGTCTGAAAACACCACATTTCTTATAAAATTATTATCACGGTTACAAATATCCATCATTGTTTCACAAAATTGCAAACGTCTGTCGAAATCGTATTCGGAGAGTTCTTGAACGAGGCGAATTTTGTATGGATGATATTTTTCTCGCCTTAATATCATTCCTACTGAACGACGGCTAATTCCATGCATATTGGCGAGGTCGGTAGTGGATAAGCGAGGATTTTCTTCCAACGATATAGCAACATTTTGAGCTACACCTTCATTACTTGCACTTTTTAACTGTCCACTTTTTGGTAAATTGCTAACTGTTCCACTTGTGTCGTACCTTCGCAACGTTTTAGTCATTACTGAACGGGATATTTGTGTATTCGGATGAACAATGTTAAAAAGGTCACAAACGTCTTGATGCGTCCTTTTCCTCTCCCCATACCCAATCATCATTAATATTTCTAGTCTTTCTCTTTTACTTAATTCGGTCATTTTACGATCAAATTAAAACAATACAATCTTCTTACGTTCAAATAAAAAAACTAATAACTTATTTTGACAACTACTGTCACTTCTGCAATGAATTTCATGGACTACTAAACTTGATTCAGATTTAATTTGCGCCTGATTTAAACAAACGCACGTGTATTCGACTATGGAACAAGCAGTGCTGTTGGCTGTGACGGTATAATGCCACCCATTGGCCAATAGAAATACAAATCCTTATCGAGCGGTTTGTTTATATCGGGCGTAAATGAAATCTGAACCGAGTTTAGCTACCATCGAATTTTTCCTTTCCTTAGTAAATTTTCTGTTAATATTACGGTAGGTATTGAAGTAAACAATATCAAACCCCATATTTTTGTATTCGCAATAAAATGTTTCATCAGAAACTAAAATACTATACAGGGTGATTCATTGCAAATTTTAAAATCGACATTACTTCCGGTAAAACAGGAAGTTCAAAATTGTAAAAAAAATGGAAACAAATAGGCAATCTACTGCAGTATCCACCTTCCAAATGTCATTTTGATATCTCTAATAATTCCAGAGATATTTACTTGGTTCCACACATTTGCCCATCACTGTATAACTGTTCACACGCTACTGAACATCTTAGTATTGGAGTCACATCTGCCCTCTTCAGGTCGGTTCGAATAATTCTCGTAGCCTTCTGCTCAGTGGGCACGTCTCCCGCCTGCTGATTTGTTGTTATTTCCGGTTGAGTTGTTATTGGATGGGTCTGGGCCGGTACGGTGATTAATAGGATTTTCCAACAATTCGATAAGTTCTGAATTTCATTGCGTGCGATTAGACTGTGAGGTCTCTTCGCTATTTCAATTGCCTCTCTTACGAGTCTTGATTTCGGGTGTTCTATATTTGCCAGTACTCTGGTGTTCTCAAAGTCTATTCGGTGTGACATCGTGGTGGCGTGTTCCGCAATGGATGTTGTTTGTTCCTGCTTTCTTACAGCGTTCTGGTGTTCATCACGTCTAGCTTGAATTCTTCTATTAGTTTGCCCCACATAGGTTTTATGAGAGTCTGCACATGGAATCTCGTACACTCCCTGTTGTTCTAAAGGGATCCTCGTCTTCGGAGTCCTCAACCGTGCTTATTTTTCTGTCTGTATTGAAAATAGTATCGATATTGTGTCTCCGTAGAATTCTTGCAATACTGTCCGTGGTCCCCTTGACATACGGTAAATAAGCCTTGGTTTTTGGTGTCTCATGCTCCTCGTCTGTTTGTCTTGGTTTTGACTTTAGGGCTCTTTGTATATTTCGGTCTGTAAATCCGTTTTGTCTCAGCTGTTTTTAAACTGTCCATTTCCTGTTTGATGTTATCCTGATCAGCTAGCCTTTGTGATCTGGTTACTAGACTCTTGACGACGGCTTGTAGTTGGGCTGGGTGGTGATGAGAATTAGCATAAAGGTATCTGTTGGTGTGAGTTGCTTTCCTATATACTGCATGGCCAAGGGTTCCATCTTGCTCCCTATTTATGAGAACATCAAGGAATGGCAGTTGATTGTTGGCTTCAACCTCCATGGTAAATTTTATTTTGTGATGGATGCCATTAAGGTGATCTAAAAAAGTATTGAGGTGTTCCCTCCCATGAGGCCAAATCACAAATGTATCATCTACATATCGCAACCACAAACTGGGTTTAAGAGTTGTTGTTCTTAGTGCCAACTCCTCAAAGTTCTCCATAAAAAGGTTCGCTATAACTGGTGAGAGTGGCGATCCCATTGGAGCTCCTTCCACTTGTTTGTATCGTTGGTTCTCGTAAACAAAATAGGTGTTCATCAGACAGTGCCTTGTTAAGTCTACAAGGTGTTGAGGTGGTTTGTATTTTTCTATTATGATATCCAAGGCTTCATCGATAGGGATGTTGGTGAAAAGGGACACTACGTCAAAACTTACAAGAAGACACTCTGGTTGTAAGACCGTTTTTCTAAGAATTTCGATGAAATGTGTCGAATTTTTTACATATGAGTCTGCCCCCTCTGCAAACGGTTGAAGTTGTTGGGCTAGGTATTTGGCTAGGTGTTGTGTTGGGGATCCAATTGAGCTTACTATTGACCTCAAAGGTGCACCTTCTTTATGTACTTTTGGCAACCCATAGAATTTCGGACATCTCGATGACTTTTCACGCGGAATGAGTTGCAGTTGCGATCTACATTTTTTACAACTATGCCGCGATGAAGGAGTTATTCCGAAAAACATGGCGGTAAAGTTCTGGAAGAACAACAGAAAAACACAGAATATCTTATGGAAAGCTAGTTGTGCCCTACTTAGGGAAGCCATACGTGATGTCAGAAGAGATTTGGATTTTCTTAATACTAAACTCCTAGATATCCACCTACAGGTAAGCAATACACTCCACCCGATAATATGGGTTAAATTCGATGAGATTAGCGAATTTAGGTCCGAAACGAATGCAGAGTTAACAACAATGCAACAACAGACAAAATTTAACAAATCGAAGCTCCAACAGAAGCCCAAAAACGAATTTGTCTCGGAAAATAACGGTCACAGTCTAACCTCACGGCAATTGGAAACGAATAAAACCGTTTATAACTTATCTTCGGTCCAATTGAATACTTCCTCGATTGGCGTGTTGACTAAGGGATTCAATTACGCTATTGCTCCCTCTCACATACCAACAGAGAGCATAATATGTGGCGTGGAAACAGCAGTTTCAAAATTAGATGCGAACACCGCTGAAATAATTAGACAAGATGTGTCACATGTTCTAAGAAAGTCTAAACCACCCAAAAGGAACCTATCTATAGAAGAAAATGAGGCCTTGAAACAACTGCGCCTCAACAAGGACATTGTCATTCTACCTGCTGATAAAGGAAATGCGACTGTAATTTTAGATACAGCGGATTATTCAAACAAAATTCAAATATTGCTACAAGATCCAGCATATTAACAAATTACTACTGACCCAACAACTTATCTAGAGAAAACAACCAAGGCCAAAATCCAAGCAAGTAGGATCGACAAAAATCTCCAACTGCAACTTCAGCGTGAAAAGTCATCGAGATGTCCGAAATTCTATGGGTTGCCAAAAGTACATAAAGAAGGTGAACCTTTGAGGCCAATAGTAAGTTCAATTGGATCCCCAACACAACAGCTAGCCAAATACCTAGCCCAACAACTTTAACCGTTTGCAAAGGGGGCAGACTCATACGTTAAAAATTCGACACATTTCATCGAAATACTTAGAAAAACGGTTTTACAACCTGAGTGTCTTCTTGTAAGTTTTGACGTAGTGTCCCTTTTCACCAACAACCCTATCGACGAAGCCTTGGGTATCATAATAGAAAAATACAAACCACCTCAACACCTTGTAGACTTAACAAGGCACTGTCTGATGAACACTTATTTTGTTTACGAGAACCAACGATACAAACAAGTGGAAGGAGCTCCAATGGGATCGCCACTCTCACCAGTTATAGCGAACCTTTTTATGGAGAACTTTGAGGAGTTGGCACTAAGAACAACAACTCTTAAACCCAGTTTGTGGTTGCGATATGTAGATGATACATTTGTGATTTGGCCTCATGGGAGGGAACACATCAATACTATTTTTGATCGCCTTAATGGCATCCATCACAAAATAAAATTTACCATGGAGGTTGAAGCCAACAATCAACTGCCATTCCTTGATGTTCTCATAAATAGGAAGCAAGATGGAACCCTTGGCCAAGCAGTATATAGGAAAGCAACTAACACCAACAGATACCTTCATGCTAATTCTCATCACCACCCAGCCCAACTACAAGCCGTCGTCAAGACTCTAGTAACCAGATCACAAAGGCTAGCTGACCAGGATAACATCAAACAGGAAATGGACAGTTTAAAAACAGCTGAGACAAAACGGATTTACAGACCGAAATATACAAAGAGCCCTAAAGTCAAAACCGAGACAAACAGACGAGGAGCATGAGACACCAATAACCAAGGCTTATTTACCGTATGTCAAGGGGACCACGGACAGTATTGCAAGAATTCTACGGAGACACAATATCGATACTATTTTCAATACAGACAGAAAAATAAACACGGTGTTGAGGACTCCGAAGACGAGGATCCCTTTAGAACAACAGGGAGTGTACGAGATTCCATGGGCAGACTGTCATAAAACCTATGTGGGGCAAACTAATAGAAGAATTCAAGCTAGACGTGATGAACATCAGAACGCTGTAAGAAAGCAGGAATAAACAACATCCATTGCGGAACACGCCACCACGATGTCACACCGAATAGACTTTGAGAACATCAGAGTACTGGCAAATATAGAACACCCGAAATCAAGACTCGTAAGAGAGGCAATTGAAATAGCGAAGAGACCTCACAGTCTAAACGCACGCAATGAAATTCAGAACTTATCGAATTGTTGGAAAATCCTATTAAACACCGTACCGGCCCGGACCCGTCCAATAACAACTCAACCGGAAATAACAACAAATCAGCAGGATGGAGCCGTGCCCACTGAGCGCCGCCACGCCAGGGGCCAATCACACGCAGCCGTTCACGGTGTCAACCGATAGGCGCCGAGCCGCGACTATATAACAGCGCGCTCGCTTCAGAAAATCTTAGTATTCGAGTAACTAGAAGCGAAAGCAGAAGGCTACGACAATTATGCGAACCGACCTGAAGAGGGCAGATGTGACTCTGCCGAAACGTCGTCATTTTACCATCGATCCCGGCAGGAATCAGTTATCAACTACGCGGATGAATTCCCGGAAACCACCTATATATATATATATATATATATATATATATATATATATATATATATGTTTTAGGTGGTTTCCGGACGTTTCGGCAGAGTCACATCTGCCCTCTTCAGGTCGGTTCGCATAATTCTAGTAGCCTTCTGGGTTAAAAACAAATATATATATACATAAATTGAAAAAAAATTGGTGGTTTTTGGTCAAATGTTGCTTAACGATCTTTCTTGATATATTTTCATACATTTTCAGGCTGATGACACTATTCCTTCTGAAAGAAATAGAGCGATTTCGGTAGGTAAACATTTTTATGTTGTATATTGTTTTTTTTTATTTTAGCGAATTCTTTGAGCTTATGTTTCTATATAGATTGAAAAAAATGTCTTGGTTTTTGGTTATTTGATTATTTAATTTCAAATTAAGATAAATAGTTTTTAGTAAATAAAAATGTTTAAGTAATTAATAATAATAACAAAGCACCTCCATAACTGGAAAGTACCAGAACCAGATGGTGTACAAAACTACTGGATAAAGAAACTACGCAACCCACGAAACACCAACAGCCCTTATAAATGACATAATTACCCATTTACACAAGATGACTAGTTTCCTTATGCATGGTGCTGCATAACTCTTACCAAAGGGCAACCTATGTACACAGAATCCAGCAAAGTACCGCCCAATCATCTGCCTCCCAACCTTATACAAACTTATTTTCAAACATTGTGAGCTGAACAACATAATTACACAACAACAAAATGGATGTGCGAAAAATTCGATAGGGTGCAAATAACAACTGATAATTGATTCCGTTGTCTGCAATCAAGCCAACGCCAAACGACAAAATCTCTACATGGCATATGTGGACTACAAAAAGTCCTTTGATTTAGTTCCACATGACTGGCTCATTAAGGCACTGAAACTTTATTAGTGAACACTGTATTATTTACTTTTTAGAATATGCCATGTCCACCTGGCAAACCAAAATCTCTCTGAATATAGCCGGCTGTTCGATACAAACTGATCCCATTCCAATCAGAAGAGGTATATTCCAAGAAGACTCTCTTAGCCCGCTGTGGTTCTGCTGTGCCATGAACCCTCTCTCAAACAAACTGAACTCGACTAACTTTGGGTTCACTTAATTGGTGCTAGCCTGACATTGAACAATTACAACAGAAATTTCGAGTTCTACTAACAAAAACTCAAAATTACCATCCAAAAGGCTCTGTCGAACGTACAATATAAGCAAACTACTAGATCAACAAATTTCTAGTTTGCGTAGTCACTTCCAAAAGCTCGCAAAATTTTCTTATCTACACAGAGTCATACGCCAAGTTGATGCCTCAACATCACTGCGACTGACAGAACAACAAGTCCAATTTCACCACCAGTCAACTTATCAGAAACTGCTCAAATGGAAAGAGAAGTCCCTTCATGGAAGACATATAAATGATGTCAAACAAGATTATGTCGACAGTTCAGCTTCGAACTACTGGTTGATCTCTGCTCATATGTTTCCTGAATGAAGGCTTTATATTGGCAATCCAAGATCAAGTAATTCCAACTAAGAACTACCTAACGTACATCGTTAAAGACCCTTCTATTAACAACGATGCAGATACGGTTGCCAAACATCTGAATCTATCCAGAATATCACAACAGGTTGTGAAGCGTTCGCTGTAACTGAATACAAAGAACGATACGATGCTGCGGCAAAAATACTGCACCAGGAGCTAGCACTCAAACTTGACCTGTTGAAGTCGGTAAGAGTGCCATACTATGTATATAAACCACAATCTGTTTTAGAAAATAACAACTACAAGCTGTACTGGCCAATCGGACTGTTGCCCACAATAGACCAGATATAGTTTTAGTAGATAAACTATCTAGAAAAACAACCCTAATTGACATAGCAACAATAATATAATTAAGCTGGCTGAAAAAATAGCCAAATACAGGGATTTGGAATTTCAAATAAAGACACAGTGGGACATGAACAACACACGAACTATACCAATTGTTATGTCAACAACAGGAGTAGTCCCAAAACTTCTACTAAATAATTTAAAATACCTCGGCCTGGACGATCATATTTACCAACTAATGCAAAAAAGCCGTTCTGTTAGGAACAGCCGGGACGGTTAGGAAATGCGTGGGAAGTTGCCGCCACGACTCAAACGACGGGCCGTGGTTTAGCTGACAATGGCTTCCACAGAGCTAAACCCTTTTGATATGTAGGGTATCTGGGTTTTAGTCAATTTTCCCCTAAAGGTACGGTATGCGTGCCTTAAAGGGAGTGTATGGTCAAGTCCGGTTGATTAAAGAATGTTTGAAAGGAAAACCAATTCTCTTCGGAAAGACATTGAAAGTCTGACCCGAGTACCAACGAGGGGTCAGGAACAACAGAATAGAAAGACTTGTCAAGACTATCATGGACAATAACTGAATACACTCTCAGTGGGTTGGAGAAAACATAACATCTCAGCAGTGCCTGGACAGTCTACGACGAAAGCTCTCCGTCTACACAAGTCGATAAAGAAGGTACAAACCCAGTAACCAGCTGAAACTAGACAACATACTATTCCGGCAATCAGAAAAAGGGTTTTAAAGAAAACTTAACAACATCAATAATTATAAAGCCCCTAGCTACCCCAGTAAAACGGACATCAAGAAATTCTGGAAAACACAGCTTTCCACAACAATTTCTTATAATTCCACAGTCAGCAGGATTAATGAGGAGGCTACATTTCAGAACTGTGATATGATGCAAGACCAAACATTTACAATGGAAGCACATCTAACATAATGAAGCACCTTCATAACTGGAAAGCACCAGGACCTGATAGCGTGCAAAATTACTGGATAAAGAAACTGTAAGCAACCCACCAAACACTAACAGCCCTTATAAATAACATAATTACCCATCCACCCAAGATGCATAGTTTCCTTACGCATGGTGGTACTTACCTCTTACCAAAGGACAACCTATGTGTGCAGGACAGAGCAAAGTACCGACCAATCTCTTGCCTCCCAACCTTATACAAACTTATAACATTGTGCATTAATTATCGCATTTTCAAACATTCTGAGCTGAACAACATAATTACACAACAACGAAAGGGATGCGCGAAAAATTCGATGGGGTGCAAAGAACAACTGATAATTGATTCCATTGTCTGCAATAAACCCCACGCCAAACGACGAAATCTCTACATGGCTTATGTGGACTTACAAAAAGGCCTTTGATTCAGTTCCACATGATTGACTCATTAAGGCACTGAAACTCTATAAAGTGAATAATTGTATTATCAACTTTTTAGAATGTGCCATGTCCACTTGGCAAACCAAAATCTCACTGAATGAAGGCGACTGTTCGATACAAACTGACCCCATTCCAATCAGAAGAGGTATATTCCAGGGAGATTCCCTTAGCCCGCTGTGGTTTTGCTTTGCCATGAACCCTCTCTCAAACAAATTGAACTCGACTAACTTTGAGTTCAGTTTCAAACACAACGTACAAGCATTAAAAATAAACCATTTGTTATACATGGATGACTTAAAGTTGATGGCAGCTATGAAACAACAGCTGCATGATATGCTTGAAATAGTAGAAGGGTTCTCTAGTGACATCCCTATGCAATTTGGCATCGAAAAATGCCGAATTATTAATATAGTTAAAGGCAAAATACAGCAGGGATCTTACGAAATGTGAATCCGTGGATTAAGGTCATACTTATAAATACCTTGGAATAAAGCCGGCTCAACTTATTGATCACTTAAACATGAAAAAGGACAGCAGAGTTTTATAGAAGGGTAAGACGACTGTTAAAAACCAAACTAAACAGTAAAAATCTGTTTCAGGCTATTAACACCTATGTGTGCTCAGTGGGTAAGACGACTGTTGAAAACCAAACTAAACAGTAAAAATCTGTTTCAGGCTATTAACACCTATGCGTGCTCAGTGGGTACGGTATTTCTTAACACACAGCACGCATTATAAGAAAGACCATTCACTCAAATGATATAGTTCGCCCTAGGAGTATGGTATACTTTTGGCGAACATTAGAGCCTATATTATTTATCGTCTTAGGCGTGTTAAAACACACATATAATAATAATAGCAGGTACGGCACCTCAATTGAATCCATGGAGGAAGGTCATACTTATAAATACCTTGGAATGAAGCAGGCCCAAGGTATTGATCACTCCATAATGAAAAAGAACCTAACAGCAGAGTTTTATAGAAGGGTAAGACGACTCTTGAAAACCAAACTAAACAGTAAAAATCTGTTTCAGGCCATTAACACCTATTCAGTGCTCAGTTACTCTTTCGGTATAGGTAATTGGTGCAATACTGACCCTGACCAATTACAACTAAAAGTTCGAGTTTTACTAACAAAAGCTCACAATCACCATCCAAAGAGCTCTGTCGAACGTACAGTTTTGCCAGGGTATGATGGAGGAAGAGGATTGGCAGATATAAGCAAACTATTAGATCACCAAATTTCTATTTTGCGTAGTCAGTTCCAGAAACTCGCAGAGTTTTCTGAGCTACACAGTCATATGCCAGGTTAATGACTCAACACCACTGCGACTGATAGAACAACATGTCCAATTACTCGACCAGACTCATCAGAAACTGCTGAAATGGAAAGAGAAGCCCCTTCATGGAAGATATATAAATGACGTCAACCAAGATTATGTCGAAAGAGCAGTGTCGATCTACTGGTTGATCTCTGATCATATGTTTCCTGAAACGGAAGGCTTTATATTGGCAATCCAAGATCAAGTAATTCCAACTAAGAACTATCTAAAGACCCTTCTATCAACAACGACACATGCAGATATGGTTGCCAAATGTTTGAATCTATGCAGCATATTACAGGAGGTTGCCAAGCGTTCGCTGCAACTAAATACAAAGAACGACATGATGCTGTGGCAAAAATACTGCACCAGGAACTAGCGCTGAAACTTGAGCTATCACAGTTGGTAAGAACACCCTACTATATATACAAACCAGAATCTGTTTTAGAAAATAACAATTACAAGCTGTACAGGGACCGCTTGATACTGACCGATCGGACTGTTGCTCACAATAGACCAGATATAGTTTTAGTAGATAAAATTTCTAGGAAAACAACCTTAATTGACATAGCAATCTCCAACAACAATAACATAAATATTAAGCAGGCTGAAACAATAGCCAATAGGGATTTGAAATTTCAAATAAAGACATAGTGGGACTTGAACACACGAACTGTACCAATTGTTATGTCAACAACAGGAGTAGTCCCAAAACATATATTAAACAACTTAAAATACCTCGGTCTGGACGAACATCCTTACCAATTAATGCAAAAAGCTGTCCTGTTAGGACCAGCCCGGACGGTCAGGAAATACATGGGAAACTCCAAGGCTTTTGATATCTAGGATATCTGGGGCTTAGTGAATTTTCCCCTTAGAGGGAGTGTGCTGCCATACATTGTATGGTCAAGTCGAGGGTAGTTTATTACGCACATTATTAAGAATAGATATAATGTGTTCTGTATAAGCAAAATAAATAATTTGGTCAAGTGCGAGTTGGACTCGCATACTTAGGGTTCCGTACCACCTTCAAGATTCGAATATTCCAGTTTCAGACAAGCAGGGAATGAGTGCATTTTCTTATACTTACCCTTATATCTTTTAAAGGAAGCGTTTTAAATTTATAAAAAATATACACTTTGATTTTCCAAAAATAGACTTTTTATTTTATCTGCTTTAGTATTATCACAATACATATGTATTAAATTTTCTAATTTGGTCCCCAAAAAGTAACATTAGAGTTTTATTTTAGTAATAAACTTTCAGAAATGCCTTTTATAATCTACTGTCTGAGTTTTGAGGCTCTGTAGATTGGAAGAAAAACGGCAAAATAGGTCAAAAGTTTAAATTATAAATTATTAAATCTGTTATTCAAATTATTTAAAAATATAAATAAAATATATTTTTCAAATTTTAAATAGTGTAGTTTCTAAAGTGGGAATTAAGTGGATGTTTAATATTTTTGTTAATATCTTTTATACAAATGATTTAAAAATATGTTATATTTGTAATTCACATAATGAGCCTTTTATCTGATATATTACATGATGCGTTTGAAAATTGAATCTTTATTTTCCATTTAATCGTATAATTTGTCCCTAAAATTCCTAAAATTACTATGGAGGTTTTCTAGTAATTTATTTTCCGTTTAATTCTATTATTTGGAGGCCAAATAATAGAATTTGGGATTTTTTTTCATATTTTTCCTATAAACAATAAAAAATGAGTTTGAGTTTGGGGAATAACGGGGGGAAAAGGGTAATTCTTTTAAAATATTTTTTAAATATATTTTAAAATATTCATTTTAAAAAAATTAAAAAAATATATTTGTACCTATTCGTCATAATGAGCCCTGGGATTTGATATATTACATGACCCGTTAGAAACAATTATAATTTTTTATTTTCCATTTAATTCTATAATTTGCCTCCCAAAATGAATATTAGGGGTTTCTTCTTATTTTTCCAGTAAAGTTCAGGTGAGGGGCTATACTTCCAGTTTTTCAAAATTTTTCAGCTTCTGGTTTCGGAGATAAGGGGGGGAATGGGTAAAATTTTTTATATTTTTTTTAATATCTTTTAATTAATTTATTTTATAAGTATGGAAAAAATATATTTGTTTTCTTCATCATGAGCCCTTTTATTTGATATATAACATGCTGGGTTAGAAACAATTTTAATTTTATATTTTCCATTTAATTCTATAATTTGCCCCCCAAAAAAATATTAGGGATTTCCCCCTATTTTTCCAGTAAAGTTCAGGTGAGGGGCTATACCTCCATTGTTTTTTCAAAATTTTCCAGCTTATGGTTTCGGAGATAGGGGGGGATGTGTAAAATTTTTTATATTTTTGTTAATATCTTTTAATTTATTTATTTTAAAAATATGAAAAAATATATTTGTTTTCGTCATAATGAGCCCTTTCATTTGATATATAACATGATGGGTTAGAAACAATTTTAATTTTCCATTTAATTCTATAATTTGTCCCCCCAAAATAAATATTAGGGGTTTCTCCTTAATTTTTCAGTAAAGTTCAGGTTAGGGGCTATACCTCCATTTTTTTCAAAATTTTCCAGCTTATGGTTTCGGAGATAAGGGGGGGAATGGGTAAATTTTTTTATATTTTTGTTAATATCTTTTAATTTATTTATTTTAAAATTTTGAAAAAAATATATTTGTTTTCGTCGTAATGAGCCCTCTCATTTGATATATAACATGATGGGTTAGAAACAATTTTAATTTTATATTTTCCGTTTAATTCTGTAATTGGCCGCCCAAAATTAAAAGTAGAGGTTTCTCCTTATTTTTCCAGTAAACTTCAGGTCAGAACCTAATCTATTTTTTTTCAAAACTTTACGTTTTATAGTTTCGGAGATAAGGGGGGGGGATAGGTAAATTTTGGTATATTTTCGTTAATATCTTTTTAAATAATTTTTTTAAATATGAAAAAAATATATTTGTGTTCCTCAGAATGAGACCTTTCATTTGATATATAGTAGTGGAAAAAATTAAAGGATCAAAAAATAATTCCAAATTTTTTGACGTTTTTCAATTAGCTGTATTTCCCTTGAAAATGGTCGCCCTGGAGTTAAAAAAATGGATTTTAAAGCTTGAAGTTTCTAGTTTTGACATCTTATGAGAAAAAAAAATTTCAAGCAACGTGTACCGCTCAATCCTAACGAATACCTTTTTTGGTGTACGAACTTGAATTTTTTTCTTTTCAATCAACCACTAAATGGATAGAATAATTTGTTCATTCAGCTTTAAATTTCTGTTTTGCAAAGTTCAATACGACCACTTCTCGCTGAGATATCGAACTTTGAGTGGAAAAGGATCTTTTTGTCTTTAACCATCAATACCTCAGCAACCCCCGATCGCACATGAAAATTAAGTAAGGTGTTGTAATCTTGAATAAATTTCCCACAGAAATCAGCTACGGTTTTTTGAAAGTTTTTATTTTTTTTTGTTCTTTACATTAATTTGAAAAATCTAGGTAAAAAGCACGTTTGATGGCTTTTGGGATCACCAGCCGCTAAATTGAAAATATCGAGAAAACCAGTAATGTTAAGTGTGCCTTTTACAGTTCAATATGCCAACAAAAACCCCACAATGTTTCGTATAAATCCATCGAGCCGTTTTTTTGTTTTCTTCGATCGAATTTTTGAATACCTTGAAAAGTTGATTTTGATTTTAAATGATCATAACTTTAACAAAATGCAAAAAATCGTGTTATAAATTTTTTGGAGTCATTAAAAAAAATTTCAAATTTCTTCCATTTTTTTTTATTTTTTTTTTGGGTCATTAAATAAGAATACAAATTTGTTAAAAAAATTTTTTTTTTTAAATTTTCCAAAAATTTTTTTTTCCAATTTCTCTTTTGTTTTCCCATAATCTTAAACAGATTTATAAATGATATTGTATAAGAAACAGAAAAAATATAGTTTTTTGCATTTTGCTAAAGTTATGATCATTTAAAATCAAAATCATCAACTTTTCAAGGTTTTCAAAAATTCGATCGAAGAAAACAAAAAAACTGCTCTATGGATTTAAACGAAACTTTGCACGGTTTTTGTTGGCATATTGAACTGTAAAAGGCACACTTGACATTACTAGTTTTCTTGATATTTCCAATTTAGCGCCTGATGATCCCAAAAGCCAACAAAAGTGCTTATTTTCTTGATTTTTCAAATTAATGTAAAAAATAAAAAAAAAAATTTTCAAAAAACCGTTGCTGATTTTTATGGAGTGTTTATTCAAGATTTCAGAACCTTTCTTACTCTTCTTGTGCGATCAACGGTTGCTGAGATATTGATGGTTAAACACAAAAAGATCTTTTTCCATTCAAAGTTCGATATCTTAGTGACAACTGGTCGTATTGAACTTTTCAAAAAAACAATTTAAAGCTGAATAAACAACTTATCCGATCAATAGAGTGATTTATTTCGAAAAAATTTTACATGTTCATAGACCAAAACAGAACATAGAAAAAATTTGGAAAAAAAAATTCTTATGGTATTCGTTAGGATTGAGCGATACACGTTTGCTTGAAAAAAATTTTCATCATCAGGTCTCAAAACCAGAAACTTCAAGCTTTAAAATACTTTTTTTTTTAAAGTCCGGTACGACCATTTTCAGGCGAAAACCAGACACTTGAATAACGTCAAAAAATTTGGAATTATTTTTTGATCCTTTAATTTTTTCCACTAGTGTATTACATGATGCGTTTGAAAAAAATTTCATTTTTAATTTTTTATTTAATTCTATAATTTGTCCCCCAAAATTAATATTAATTGTTTCTCCTTAATTTTCCTGCAAAGTTCGGGCAACGCTCTATATTTCCTATTTTTTTTTTAAATTTTAGGCTCAGTAGTTTCGGAGATCAGGGGGGGGGAACGGTCGATTTTTTTAGTTTTTCCCCCCAGAAGTACCCCTAAAATCAAATTTTTTTTCTTTTACGATATGTACTCCTGATCAGGTCACCAAACTATACATTGATACCAAATTTCAACCTCCTCCGTCCAGTAGTTTAGGAGAAAATGGCTGTGATGTGACAGAGGCAGAAATCCTGAGTGATATTATAAGGGTATCCGTATATTGTATATACGGAACCCTAAAAAACAGAGATTAATACAAATAAAGTTATAATTGAAAAATGTGGTGCTTCATAGATCCATTCATTCATACGAGTATTATAAGTAATTGCTTAAAAAAATTCTTCACATTTTTTCTTAAACAATGATATTTTAAGATCCTTAATAAATTTAGCAAGACAGTTGTATAATTTATAAATCTGAAACGTGAATGATCTCTCGAAAGTTGTGGTACTATGGGTTTGTGGAGATATTAGACCAAGTTGTCTGACATTAATGTTATGAATGTCAGTTCTGAAAGTAATTTTTTTAAAAAGGTATGGTGGTGATTGTCAAGTAATAACTTTATGAACTAATCTCACTGACTGCAGTTCATGCATATTTCTCATCTGAAGCCAGTTTGCCTCTTTTAACTTATAGGATATTCTATCATATTTCCTAATGCTATAGACATATCTTAGACATGTATTCTGAATTTTTTTAATTCTAATTTCATTAGTTTTCTCTAAAGAAAGAACCATATAAACTATCACAGTAGTTAAATTGACTTAAAACTACAGGGTCTGTCAACAATAATTTTGTTTTTATAGGAAGGATTTGACGAAAACGATACATCATTTTGAGGCTACCATATGCCTTCTTTATACATTTATTTTTATGGTTTTTAAACCTGAGGTCAGTATCTAACTCTAACCCTAAATTTCAGGCACTCCTAACACAAGCAATGTCAGTATTGTTAAGACAGATGCACATTTTCTGTTCAATTTGATGTAGGTATTTACAAAAAAATAATATGTAAAACTTACAAGGATTAATAATTAATTCATGGCATTTTGATTCAATAGCTAATCTATTAAGATTAGAATTTATTATATCTTGAGCAATTTGAAAATAAAATTGATCGAAAGAGTATGATATTTGAGTATCATCTGCATACAAGTAGGATTTGCAGTGTTGTAATCAAAGAATAGTATTAGATGAATAAATACTAAATAAAAGCAGGCACAAAATAACAAAATAGAACCTAGTGGAACATCTCTATCAATTCAGCATCAGAGTAACCTACATCAGTTTCAACAAGCTGTCTACTATTTTGAAGATAACTGTACAACAAATCTGTAGCATTGGAAGTGAAGCCACAATAGTGTAAAATTGTTAATATCTCATGATTTATAGTATTGTTATGAGAATTCATCTGACAGCTGTTGCAATCGGCCATCAACCAATTCGTGGAAGGGCCATTATTCCGATACTTCTGGGAATCCGAAATGTTTCGTCTCTCAACAGGCCGACCACTGCCATTACTGGGAATTCTCTTAAAACTTCCAGAACATGAAAGAGTTTTCCGAAGGTTCATCGACTTACCAGGCAATTCGGAGAGAAATATATAAATATGGATAGCTGGCGATACGAGACATTGAGTTTTCGACGGTCGTATTGCATAGTTAAGATAAAATGTAAATAGTTCTTGTGAATATAAATTGTGTTAAAGTAGTGGAAATAAATTAGTGAGTTGGACATTCTTTTTAAATAAATTCAAGAACTGAACTGAAATCGAGTGTGAAAATAAAATCATTACAGTATCAAATGCTTTCCAGTCATCTAACAAAATGAGGACAGTTACTTTACAGTAATGTCAAACAGAGCAGTGGGGTGCAAAGGGATTAAAACTAGAAGTAATATTTTTACAATTTGCCCATTACACTCAATGACCTCAATAACAAATGATCAAGAAAGTTTAAATTTTCAGGGCTTGTAGGTTTGTGATTTTCTATACTATATGGCATGGTGAGATGGCTTGAAACTTAATAGAGTTTCTCATAGAATGAACACATTAAAGGCCAGAGTCTATCTGAGTGATTATGTTTTTAGGGCCATTGAGCCATGGTTGGTTGAAATATCTTCTACCCAATGTTTCTTCTACAACTACAAATGTCTACCACAGTAATAGACAAAACTTTAGCTAGTAGATATTTCAACCAACCACAACTTAATAGATTTTGCTGAAAAACCAAGAAGAAACATTTTAACATGTAATTAATTCTTTTTGAAAAAAGAAAACATATATATATATATATATATATATATATATATATATATATATATATATATATTTGTTTTTAAGTTTTCGCGGGCACTAAATGTTTTAGGTGGTTTCCGGGAATTCATCCGCGTAGTTGATAACTGATCCCTGCCGGGATCGATGGTAAAATGACGACGTTTCGGCAGAGTCCCATCTGCCCTCTTCAGGTTAGTTCGCATAATTGTCGTAGCCTTCTGCTTTCGCTTCTAGTTACTCGAATACTAAGATTTTCTGGAGCGAGCGCGCTGTTATATAGTCGCGGCTCGGCGCCTATCGGTTGACACCGTGAACGGCTGCGTGTGATTGGCCCTTGGCGTTCAGTGGGCACGGCTCCATCCTGCTGATTTGTTATTTTCGGTTCAGTTGTTATTGGACGGGTACGGGCCGGTACGGTGTTTAATAGGATTTTCCAACAATTCGATAAGTTCTGAATTTCATTGCGTGCGTTTAGACAGTGAGGTCTCTTCGCTATTTCAATTGCCTCTCTTACGAGTCTTGATTTCGGGTGTTCTATATTTGCCAGTACTCTGGTGTTCTCAAAGTCTATTCGGTGTGACATCGTGGTGGCGTGTTCCGCAATGGACGTTGTTTTTTCCTGCTTTCTTACAGCGTTCTGGTGTTCATCACGTCTAGCTTGAATTCTTCTATTAGTTTTGCCCCACATACGTTTTATGACAGTCTGCACATGGAATCTCGTACACTCCCTGTTGTTCTAAAGGGATCCTCGTCTTCGGAGTCCTCAACACCGTGCTTATTTTTCTGTCTGTATTGAAAATAGTATCGATATTGTGTCTCCGTAGAATTCTTGCAATACTGTCCGTGGTCCCCTTGACATTCGGTAAATAAGCCTTGGTTATTGGTGTCTCATGCTCCTCGTCTGTTTGTCTCGGTTTTGACTTTAGGGCTCTTTGTATATTTCGGTCTGTAAATCCGTTTTGTCTCAGAGCTGTTTTTAAACTGTCCATTTCCTGTTTGATGTTGTCCTGGTCAGCTAGTCTTTGTGATCTGGTTAGGTACTAAAGTTTTGACGACGGCTTGTAGTTGGGCTGGGTGGTGATGAGAATTAGCATGAAGGTATCTGTTGGTGTGAGTTGCTTTCCTATATACTGTATGGCCTTCCTATTTATGAGAACATCAAGAAATGGCAGTTGATTATTGGCTTCAACCTCCATGGTGAATTTTATTTTGTGATGGATGCCATTAAGGTGGTCTAAAAATGTGTTGAGGTGTTCCCTCCCATGAGGCCAAATCACAAAATTATCATCCACATATCGCAACCATAAACTGGGTTTAAGAGTTGCTGTTCTTAGTGGCAACTCCTCAACGCTCTCCATAAAAAGGTTCGCTATAACTGGTGAGAGTGGCGATCCCATTGGAGCTCCTTCCACCTGTTTGTATCGTTGGTTCTCGTAAACAAAATAGGTGTTCATCAGACAGTGCCTTGTTAAGTCTACAAGGTGTTGAGGTGGTTTGTATTTTTCTATTATGATATCCAAGGCTTCGTCGATAGGGATGTTGGTGAAAAGGGACCCTACATCAAAACTGACAAGAAGACACTCAGGTTGTAAAACCGTTTTTCTAAGTATTTCGATGAAATGTGTCGAATTTTTGACATATGAGTCTGCCCCCTCTGCAAACGGTTGAAGTTGTTGGGCTAGGTATTTGGCTAGCTGTTGTGTTGGGGAACCAATTGAACTTACTATTGGCCTTTTTATGTATTTTTGGCAACCCATAGAATTTCGGACATCTCGATGACTTTTCACGCGGAATGAGTTGCAGTTGGAGATTTTTGTCGATCCTACTTGCTTGGATTTTGGCCTTGGTTGTTTTCTCTAGATAAGTTGTTGGGTCAGTAGTAATTTGTTAATATGCTGGATCTTGTAGCAATATTTGAATTTTGTTTGAATAATCCGCTGTATCTAAAATTACAGTCGCATTTCCTGTATCAGCAGGTAGAATGACAATATCCTTGTTGAGGCGTAGTTGTTTCAAGGCCTCATTTTCTTCTATGGATAGGTTCCTTTTGGGTGGTTTAGACTTTCTTAGAACATGTGACACATCTGGTCTAATTATTTCAGCGGTGTTCGCATCTAATTTTGAAACTGCTGTTTCCACGCCACATATTATGCTCTCTGTTGGTATGTGAGAGGGAGCAATAGCGTAATTGAATCCCTTAGCCAACACGCCAATCGAGGAAGTGTTCAATTGGACCGAAGATAAGTTATAAACGGTTTTATTCGTTTCCAATTGCCGTGAGGTTAGACTGTGACCGTTATTTTCCGAGACAAATTCGTTTTTGGGCTTCTGTTGGAGCTTTAATTTGTTAAATTTTGCCTGTTGTTGAATTGTTGTTAACTCTGAATTCGTTTCGGCCCTAAATTCGCTTATCTCATCGAATTTAACCAATATTATCGGGTGGAGTGTATTGCTTACCTGTAGGTGGATATCTAGGAGTTTAGTATTATGAACATCCAAATCTCTTCTGACATCAAGAATGGCTTCCATAAGTAGGGCACAACTAGCTTTCCATAAGATATTCTGTGTTTTTCTGTTGTTCTTCCAGAACTTTACCGTCATGTTTTTCGGAATAACTCCTTCATCGCGGCATCGTTGTAAAAAATGTAGATCGCACAAAAGTTTGCTTCTTTTCGCACGTAATTTCTCAAATGTTTTACACAAATGAAAAGTATTCTCCCCGTAGAGATTCACTATATTTGTTTTTAAGTTTTCGCGGGCACTAAATGTTTTAGGTGGTTTCCGGGAATTCATCCGCGTAGTTGATAACTGATCCCTGCCGGGATCGATGGTAAAATGACGACGTTTCGGCAGAGTAACATCTGCCCTCTTCAGGTCGGTTCGCATAATTCTCGTAGCCTTCTGCTTTCGGTTCTAGTTACTCGAATATTAAGATTTTCTGGAGCGAGCGCGCTGTTATATAGTCGCGGCTCGGCGCCTATCGGTTGACACCGTGAACGGCTGCGTGTGATTGGCCCTTGGCGTTCAGTGGGCACGGCTCCATCCTGCTGATTTGTTATTTTCGGTTGAGTTGTTATTGGACGGGTACGGGCCGGTACGGTGTTTAATAGGATTTTCCAACAATTCGATAAGTTCTGAATTTCATTGCGTGCGTTTAGACTGTGAGGTCTCTTCGCTATTTCAATTGCCTCTCTTACGAGTCTTGATTTCGGGTGTTCTATATTTGCCAGTACTCTGGTGTTCTCAAAGTCTATTCGGTGTGACATCGTGATGGCGTGTTCCGCAATGGATGTTGTTTTTTCCTGCTTTCTTACAGCGTTCTGGTGTTCATCACGTCTAGCTTGAATTCTTTTATTAGTTTGCCCCACATAGGTTTTATGACAGTCTGCACATGGAATCTCGTACACTCCCTGTTGTTCTAAAGGGATCCTCGTCTTCGGAGTCAACACCGTGCTTATTTTTCTGTCTGTATTGAAAATAGTATCGATATTGTGTCTCCGTAGAATTCTTGCAATACTGTCCGTGGTCCCCTTGACATACGGTAAATCAGTCTTGGTTATTGGTGTCTCATGCTCCTCGTCTGTTTGTCTCGGTTTTGACTTTAGGGCTCTTTGTATATTTCGGTCTGTAAATCCGTTTTGTCTCAGAGCTGTTTTTAAACTGTCCATTTCCTGTTTGATGTTATCCTGGTCAGCTAGTCTTTGTGATCTGGTTATTAAAGTTTTGACGACGGCTTGTAGTTGGGCTGGGTGGTGATGAGAATTAAGAATTAGCATGAAGGTATCTGTTGGTGTGAGTTGCTTTCCTATATACTGTATGGCCAAGGGTTCCATCTTGCTTCCTATTTATGAGAACATCAAGGAATGGCAGTTGATTGTTGGCTTCAACCTCCATGGTAAATTTTATTTTGTGATGGATGCCATTAAGGTGATCTAAAAAAGTATTGAGGTGTTCCCTCCCATGAGGCCAAATCACAAATGTATCATCCACATATCGCAACCACAAACTGGGTTTAAGAGTTGTTGTTCTTAGTGCCAACTCCTCAAAGTTCTCCATAAAAAGGTTCGCTATAACTGGTGAGAGTGGCGATCCCATTGGAGCTCCTTCCACTTGTTTGTATCGTTGATTCTCGTAAACAAAATAGGTGTTCATCAGACAGTGCCTTGTTAAGTCTACAAGGTGTTGAGGTGGTTTGTATTTTTCTATTATGACATCCAAGGCTTCGTCGATAGGGATGTTGGTGAAAAGGGACACTACGTCAAAACTTACAAGAAGACACTCTGGTTGTAAGACCGTTTTTCTAAGAATTTCGATGAAATGTGTCGAATTTTTTACATATGAGTCTGCCCCCTCTGCAAACGGTTGAAGTTGTTGGGCTAGGTATTTGGCTAGGTGTTGTGTTGGGGATCCAACTGAGCTTACTATTGGCCTCAAAGGTGCACCCTCTTTATGTACTTTTGGCAACCCCTAGAATTTCGGACATCTCGATGACTTTTCACGCGGAATGAGTTGCCAATCACACGCAGCCGTTCACGGTGTCAACCGATAGGCGCCGAGCCGCGACTATATAACAGCGCGCTCGCTCCAGAAAATCTTAGTATTCGAGTAACTAGAAGCGAAAGCAGAAGCCTACGAGAATTATGCGAACCGACCTGAAGAGGGCAGATGTGACTCTGGCGAAACGTCGTCATTTTACCATCGATCCCGGCAGGGATCAGTTATCAACTACGCGGATGAATTCCCGGAAACCACCTAAAACATTTAGTGCCCGCGAAAACTTAAAAACAAATATAGTGAATCTCTACGGGGAGAATACTTTTCATTTGTGTAAAACATTTGAGAAATTACGCGCGAAAAGAAGCAAACTTTTGTGCGATCTACATTTTTTACAACGATGCCGCGATGAAGGAGTTATTCCGAAAAACATGACGGTAAAGTTCTGGAAGAACAACAGAAAAACACAGAATATCTTATGGAAAGCTAGTTGTGCCCTACTTAGGGAAGCCATTCGTGATGTCAGAAGAGATTTGGATGTTCTTAATGCTAAACTCCTAGATATCCACCTACAGGTAAGCAATACACTCCACCCGATAATATTGGTTAAATTCGATGAGATTAGCGAATTTAGGGCCGAAACGAATTCAGAGTTAACAACAATTCAACAACAGGCAAAATTTAACAAATTAAAGCTCCAACAGAAGCCCAAAAACGAATTTGTCTCGGAAAATAACGGTCACAGTCTAACCTCACGGCAATTGGAAACGAATAAAACCGTTTATAACTTATCTTCGGTCCAATTGAACACTTCCTCGATTGGCGTATTGGCTAAGGGATTCAATTAGGCTATTGCTCCCTCTCACATACCAACAGAGAGCATAATATGTGGCGTGGAAACAGCAGTTTCAAAATTAGATGCGAACACCGCTGAAATAATTAGACAAGATGTGTCACATGTTCTAAGAAACTCTAAACCACCCAAAAGGAACCTATCCATAGAAGAAAATGAGGCCTTGAAACAACTGCGCCTCAACAAGGATATTGTCATTCTACCTGCTGATAAAGGAAAGGCGACTGTAATTTTAGATACAGCGGATTATTCAAACAAAATTCAAATATTGCTACAAGATCCAGCATATAAACAAATTACTACTGACAGAACAACTTATCTAGAGAAAACAACCAAGGCCAAAATCCAAGCAAGTAGGATCGACAAAAATCTCCAACTGCAACTTATTCCGCGTGAAAAGTCATCGAGATGTCCGAAATTCTATGGGTTGCCAAAAGTACATAAAGAGGGTGCACCTTTGAGGCCAATAGTAAGCTTAGTTGGATCCCTAACACAACACCTAACCAAATACCTAGCCCAACAACTTCAACCGTTTGCAGAGGGGGCAGACTCATATGTAAAAAATTCGACACATTTCATCGAAATTCTTAGAAAAACGGTCTTACAACCAGAGTGTCTTCTTGTAAGTTTTGACGTAGTGTCCCTTTTCACCAACATCCCTATCGACGAAGCCTTGGATGTCATAATAGAAAAATACAAACCACCTCAACACCTTGTAGACTTAACAAGGCACTGTCTGATGAACACCTATTTTGTTTACGAGAATCAACGATACAAACAAGTGGAAGGAGCTCCAATGGGATCGCCACTCTCACCAGTTATAGCGAACCTTTTTATGGAGAACTTTGAGGAGTTGGCACTAAGAACAACAACTCTTAAACCCAGTTTGTGGTTGCGATATGTGGATGATATATTTGTGATTTGGCCTCATGGGAGGGAACACCTCAATACTTTTTTAGATCACCTTAATGGCATCCATGACAAAATAAAATTTACCATGGAGGTTGAAGCCAACAATCAACTGCCATTCCTTGATGTTCTCATAAATAGGAAGCAAGATGGAACCCTTGGCCATACAGTATATAGGAAAGCAACTCACACAAACAGATACCTTCATGCTAATTCTCATCACCACCCAGCCCAACTACAAGCCGTCGTCAAGACTTTAGTAACCAGATCACAAAGGCTAGCTGACCAGGATAACATCAAACAAGAAATGGACAGTTTAAAAACAGCTCTGAGACAAAACGGATTTACAGACCGAAATATACAAAGAGCCCTAAAGTCAAAACCGAGACAAACAGACGAGGAGCATGAGACACCAATAACCAAGGCTTATTTATCGTATGTCAAGGGGACCACGGACAGTATTGCAAGAATTCTACAGAGACACAATATCGATACTATCTTCAATACAGACAGAAAAATAAGCACGGTGTTGAGGACTCCGAAGACGAGGATCCCTTTAGAACAACAGGGAGTGTACGAGATTCCATGTGCAGACTGTCATAAAACCTATGTGGAGCAAACTAATAGAAGAATTCAAGCTAGACGTGATGAACACCAGAACACTGTAAGAAGGCAGGAAAAAACAACATCCATTGCGGAACACGCCACCATGATGTCACACCGAATAGACTTTGAGAACACCAGAGTACTGGCAAATATAGAACACCCGAAATCAAGACTCGTAAGAGAGGCAATTGAAATAGCGAAGAGACCTCACAGTCTAAACGCACGCAATGAAATTCAGAACTTATCGAATTGTTGGAAAATCCTATTAAACACCGTACCGGCCCGTACCCGTCCAATAACAACTCAACCGAAAATAACAAATCAGCAGGATGGAGACGTGCCCACTGAACGCCAAGGGCCAATCACACGCAGCCGGTCACGGTGTCAACCGATAGGCGCCGAGCCGCGACTATATAACATCGCGCTCGCTCCAGAAAATCTTAGTATTCGAGTAACTAGAAGCGAAAGCAGAAGGCTACGAGCATTATGCGAACCGACCTGAAGAGGGCAGATGTGACTCTGAAGAAACGTCGTCATTTTACCATCGATCCCGGCAGGGATCAGTTATCAACTACGCAGTTCGCATAATTCTCGTAGCCTTCTGCTTTCGCTTCTAGTTACTCGAATAAGTATTCGAACTGACCTGAAGATAGGGAAGAGACCTGAAGAGGGCAGATGTGACTCTGCCGAAACGTCGTCATTTTACCATCGATCCTGGCAGGGATCAGTTATCAACTATGCGGATGAATTCCTGGAAACTGCCTAAAACATATGTATATATATATACATTTTTTTTTTTCAATCAAAAATATATATATACATATACATGTAAGACATAGCAACATAGCTGTAAATATAAACATAGGGACAAATATAAGTCCCCTTTATTTTGAATTGAATTTTATTTCAGAATTTAGCTGTAAAAGAGTTAATTATTCAAAGGTGACAATTAATATAAAATTAAGTAAACTAAATTCAACAACATATATCAAACAAATATGTTGAGTTCTGTATGATAAAAAATTCAACTCTCATTTAAAGAACTTTCAGTTCTAGACTAAAATCTTATACATTTTATTAATGTTCCAAATATTTCCATTTTCAATATAAGTGGTACATGTTACTAGTTTCAGAGATAAAAGAAATATTTATTATACACACCTTTTTTTTTAAATAATCACTATATTTTATAATTTTTTCAGTCAGCTCAAAATCATAATGTCTCTTCTTTAAAGAGTTTTGTAGGTCTTTAGACATATAGTTCTTAACTTGAGGACCAGTCATCTGGTATTTTGTATATTTTTCTTGATCAACTACATTTTCTCCTCTAGAATTTATATGTGTACTCGCAAACTGACATGTTATACCCCATGAACAGTTTCCAGATACTTCAAAGTTGTAACAAGTTGTACCAATATCTTTTGGCTTAATTTTAAGATACTCCTCAATGTCATGTAGAAAATTACATTCTTTTTTGTCACAAGTTTTATTCTCAACATGATCCAGCTTATTGAAAACTCGGGCACATAATTCCTTTCTACAATCTCTCTGAAAAGTCGGCCCTCGTGATTTATTTTGCCCCCTCAACTTTTTTTTTTCCTTTAATGAAATTTTTGCCTTTTTCGTTTGGGGTTCATAAGGATCGTTAGTGTTACTTGCTGCATTTCCGCCTAACTTGATTTTATCGTTTTCAGAGACATGAGATAAATTAACCTCCCTTTCTTTTTCAGGTACCATGTACCTAAAATATTGTAGATGTTAAACCTATTATAATAGCATTTTTAAATAGAATTTTACTCTGCTTTTATTTTACATATTCCCAGTTCAGTCATTGTCTTGCTTGCAACACTATAAATTAATTAAAACCATAAACAATACTATTAACATGCTTCTTTACTTTAAATATAAAATTCTTGAACACACTTTAAAATACAATTTCACGGAACACATGTCAAACATAAAAATACTTGAATACCACAGAAAGAACCTTAGAGCGTTTGGTAAATGATCTAAGGAAAGAACACCTCGATTGAGTTTCGCGCCTTAAATCATGTACCTTCTAGATACTTAGATCATTTACCATCTAGATATAGCCTGTCATAAAATCGTGGCAACGCTAGAAAGAGAGGGCAATAGAGACAGTAAGAGGCTATTTCACTTAGTGGGTGTATTGTCGGTGGACGCAGCCAATGAACAACATGCGTTTTTGGAAGCAGCTCCCAACTGAGTGAAATAGCCTCTTGCCCTCTCTATTGCCCTCTCTCTCCTTAGTCTTACCACGACATTTGTGCACTGCAGGCTATCTCTAGAAAGTAAATGCTCTAAGTCTAGATATAGCCTTTCATGCAAAAATGTCGTGATTAAGACTAAAGAGAGAGAGGGCAATAGAGAAGGTAACAGGCTATTTCAATGGGTGAGTTCAGCAGATACAAACTGTTGTGAACGTTTGCTAACGTTTCATGTTTTGTGCTGCAAAAGCAAACGTTGACAACAGTTTGTATCTGCTGAACGCACCCAATGTCTAAGTGCTTCTTGGGAAATAACACCACAGTTTAAAGAAAATTGCTGTATATTTCAAAAGTTTCGGGGTCTAGATCAGACCCCGTTGTCAATGGTTAAGAAACTACGGATTAAAAAGGCACAATTCTAAGATGTAAATTAAAATATTTTAATTTACATCTTAGAATTGTGCCTTTTAATCCGTAGTTTCTTAACCATTCACAACGGGGTTTGGAATATGCAGCAATTTTCTTTAAACTGTGGTGTTATTTCCCAAGAAGCACTTAGACACTGAAAAATATGCCACAAGTATCATTCAGAAAACAGGCTATTTCACTCGGTTGGAAGCTGCTTCCAATAAACTATGCTTAGCATGTTGTTCATTGGCTGCTTCCACCCACTAAGTGAAATAGCCTGTTACTGTCTTTATTGTCCTCTCTTTCTAGCCTTACCAGGATTTTGTGCACGACAGGCTATATCTAGGCTTAGATCATTTACCAAAGTAAATGCTCTAAGGTTCGATGGGTACTTGGGGTAGATCGAATGTACTTGGTCACAAAACAAGACGAGAAAGTAGTTCCGAAGTTAATAGGTTACATATAACCAAACTTTTCATCATTACAATATTTTCGGCATTTGTTTATAAAATACTTCAAGATTGTTTATATCATGGATGAAGATGACATATACAAACCTGATTGCTTCGGCGATTCTAAACTTTATAGTAAACCTATTAAAGAAATTGAGGTAATTTGTTTTGTTATATCTACTTCTATGAAATTCATTATGTAAAAATTTAGGAAAAATGGAAACTTGTCCCCGCATTTCTAAAGGTCAAAGGCTTGGTGAAACAACATATTGACTCATTCAATTACTTTATTAATGTGGAAATAAAAAAAATTGTTGAGGCAAACAATAAAGTTACATGTGACGCAGATCCACTTTTTTACATCAAGTAAGAGCATTTTCCTTATTTATATTAAATTTATAAATAATACCTGATTAATTTGCAGATATCTGAATGTGCATGTTGGGAATCCAGATGTTGATGAGGGATTTAACATAAGTAAACCAACAACTCCACATGAATGCAGATTAAGAGATTTAACTTATTCTGCACCTATTTCAGTTGATATTGAATACACTCGAGGCAATCAAAGAGTTTCAAAAGCTGGTTTATTGATTGGAAGGTAACAATTTTTTAATATCAATAAATATCAAAACACTCAATATAAATAACTTTATTTACACCAAAATAATTCAGAATATTTTTGACTTACACAAATATTTACATCAACAACAATGATACATACCTGAATAGATGTTCTCTATGATGCTATCTACTCAACTTGCCTCCTTCTATATATCAAACACCTTTATTACAATAATAATAATATATTTATAGAATCAAGCCATTCTACATGTACTAGTGGTCACCCAGTCGTCAAAATTTGACCAAAATCATTTTAAAAATTTCAAGATAATATACCTATGTGAATTTGCATATTTGCACTTTTTTGTGTACCTATGCTAAATAGTTCACTACCATTATAATTAAGTAAAAAAATATTTCACCAAGGATAATAATATACATATAGGATGCTGAGGCATATGCAATAAGCAAAATCAAATAACATTCTGTTCCTGAATAAAAACTAATATACAAATTTTCATGCCATCATACTATTGAATAAATTTACTGTACAAATACACTTTGAGAATTGAAAACGTCAATAAAAATCAAGAATTTATAAAAAGCCTTGATTTTAATTATTAGAAAATATATGACATAATATTGTCCTCCAGGGGTTGCGGGTTTAATGACGCTAGTTCAGCTATTATGGAGTAGATGGGGCAATAACTGTTATTAACGGAAAATGTTGACCGTTTGATCCATTTTTTTTTATTAATAACACTAAGGCCTGTCAATTAGCAATTAAAAAACTTAAGAAAATGGGTTCACGATTCGGTGGTTGGCGTTTGAAGTGAGCAGTTCATCCTAACCTGTGAGTTTTTAATCCTATATTTCTTTACATATATATTTTTTTCCTTTCTCTGATTTTTTCTCCTTTTGAAGATTCATTTTGTATTTATTAACTTCGCCCATTATTGCTTTTTAAGTGAGTTTATTGTAACGAATTTCAGAAATCTAAATCATTTTTTGTTCCTTAAAATTTTTTTCTATACCGGAGTGGTTGATTGCAACTAGATAATATGAGTGTAAATAGCTCCCCGGACAATCCGGGGAGGGAAATGATTTTCGATGATATTTCTAATGCGGAATTTACAGGTAATTCTAATACAATTACAATGGATATTACAAGCGGGAACCCAGCGGGGTCTTCGGTGTCACAGATTAATTCGGATTATGTTAAAAAAATATCCATTAGTAAAAAACCAGTAAACATGATATATAAAAAAGGGGATACACTAAAAAATTTGGTTAAAAAACACTTTGTAGACAAACCTTCTGTAACTAAAAATTTGGATTCCATAAGCGATGATGACGATTCCTGCCCAGATATCGACAACAGTAATAACGTCACGGGTAACACTAATATCAGGAAAAATTATGAGGATGACAATCTAAGGTATGACATTTATGACACCGGCCCTTTCACCGTGTTCATAGAACATACCAAAGACAAACTAAATTACCAACTATTAGGAAAAAAACTTTCCTGCAACAGGGATTTAGGGGTATTCAGAATTGAAAAGAAAGGGATAAACAGGGCTGCCCTGCATTTTAACAGCTACAAAAAAGCCAACGAGTTTCGAGACAACAACACTTTCTTAACAAGCAACAACTTAATAGCATTCATCCCGAGACATGCTATTACTTCAAAATTCCTAATTAGAAATGTGGATCCGAGCTTCACAGAAGAAGAAATTATGGAAAATACTAAATTTCCCAACTGCCACAAGAGTATCGTCAGCGTCAGGAGAATAAAAAAAAAACTTAGCGATAAGGAAGGTAAGTCCTATCTCGAGAACACTCCCCTAGTTGTATTCACTATAAAAGGTACCTCATTCCCGGAAAAGTTAGAATTATTTTTGTGCTTATTCCGTACAGAAATTTATATTAACCCGGTTATTCAATGTTTCAAATGCCTGAGATACGGTCACACCTTGTCGCAATGTAAGAGCTCAGATAGATGCCACAGACGTGGCAACAATGAAGCGCATGATGACTCCATATGTAACATAATATGTATTTACTGTAAGGGCCCCCACTCTGCAACGGAAAAGGGCACTACATTTAAGAACAGAATCTGCCCCGAATTTCAGTACCAGAAGAAAATCAAGGAAATTTCTTCCATTTATAACCTTTCTCTATTTGACGCCAAACAAAGAATCCCGAGAGACTATAATGCAGGAGCCTCTCAGTCGGACTCTGACTTCCCAGATACTTACTCTCAAATTCAAAGACCTTCAACCAATAACAGTAGCACTCCCTTTGCTAGTAGAACAAACACTGCTGGCAAAATAAATACATTGACAGAAGGCTTCCCCAGCCTCATAAAATCCAGAGAACCTATCCCCCAACAAAAAAATACATCAACTTCCTACTCAAAGGCAACAAAATCCCCTGCCAAACGTAGAGCCACACACACAAACAATACTGACAATAACTCCCCATACAGCTCAAAGATGTTAATCAACCCGAATGGTAGACCTGGCCCCAGTGCAGCTGGAAACGGGGTGGCTTTTAACTTTAAAATCAGTCACACCCTGGACTCCCAAGAAAACCTGAACGCTGAAGATAAAATGGACTTCAGCATCTTTAAACAGCTATTCATCGACATCCTAAACAAGAAACCTGACTTCATCGTAAGCTTTATCAACCAATATTTACCACTAAAGGACCTGAGGAAGGCCCCCTCAGACTTTAATGCCTAACATTCAACAATTACATCAAAATACTAAATTGGAATATACATAGCTTCTTAGCCAATAAAGTAAATTTAGAACATTTAGTAATGCTATACAAACCAGACATTATTGCATTATCAGAGACATGGTTCAAGAATAACACAGAGTATTTCTTCAAAAATTTCAACATTATAGCAGAAAATAGACAGGATGGTAAAGCAGGATCTGCCTTGCTAATAAAGAAGCATTTAAAATATGATACAATAATCATTGACACAGCACACTATAATGCACAGATCGCCTCCATAAGCACAAACGGATTGAACATTGCCTCTATCTACATCCCACCCAATTGCAAAATTGATGACAATTTTCTAAATCAAATCTTTAACAGCTTAGGCAACAATTTTGTCATTACAGGGGATTTTAACTGTCACCACGGATATTGGAATAGCTACACCATTAATTACAATGGCTCAATCCTCTACAATTACATTATAAACAATAATATAGTGATCTGCAATGATAATAACCCCACCCATTTCCACTTGAATGGCAAAAGCATAATAGACCTGGTACTTTGCTCCCCGAATTTGGCCTCCAAGATCAGGGCGATTACACTGGATGACACTTTCGGTAGTGACCACTTCCCCATATTCATCACCCTAGGTAATACAGTATCTAAGCCGCAGAACACCAAAATATTCGTCTCTAACAAGAGAAACTATAAACTGGCAAATTGGCCTAAATTCGCCCAAGATATAGAAAACACTGACCTACATCTGGCAGATCCTCTCTTCTATAGTAAATTCACAGATGCCATAATTTCTGCAGCAGACAAGCACGTCCCATATAAAAAATTTGATTTCAGCAAAAAATTTGTTATTTGGTGGGATTTGGAATGCACATCTCTTGTAAAGCTACGCAAAAGTGCTTACAAAAACTTCTACAGAACTGGTGAGGTAGAAGCGTTCCTTTTTGCAAAAAACATAAATTCCCTAGTAAAGAGAAAACTAAAAATTAAAAAGAAATTATCTTTTATTAAATTTTCCACAAGTTTGAACAGATATCAAAACCCTTCCAAAATGTGGTCCAGTATCAATTACTTCGTTAAACCGGGATTAATGAGTCACTCGAAACATTACACATCAAACGCTGACTGGAAATCCAAATACATTGCATACCTAGCTCCAGCCTCATGTCCACTAGAACCCCCAACCTTGGACACTAGGTCCAATTCTCCTTCTCCTGTTTTCGACAACCCATTCACCGTAAGAGAAATAAATGCCTTTCTTAACAAAGCCAAGAACTCAGCGCCTGGAATAGATAAAATTTCATACAAAATGCTACTTAACCTGCCCTACTCCGCCAAAATCCTATTGGTAAATTTTTACAACGGCATATGGACGGACAGCATAAACCCTCCGGTGGAATGGAACACATACTTGGTTCTGCCAATCTTAAAATCTGGCAAAAACGCTGACTCACTGAATAATTTCAGACCTATAGTCCTCTCTTCATGCGTAAGAAAGACATTTGAATTTTTAATAAAAAGCAGGTTAGAATGGTATGTGGAATCTAATAATTTGTTACCTCCCCACCAATTTGGCTTCAGAAAAGGGAGAAGCATAACTGATAGCCACAGTATATTGACCTCAAATATACTATCTGGCTTTATCCAAAAAAATAATACGCTAGCAGTTTTTCTAGACATAGAGTCTGCTTTTGACAATATTTACCCAGAATTCTTAATCAACGACCTTAAGAATCTACAGGTCCCGGACAAAGTCCTAAGACTTATTTACCGGTTAATAAATATAAAAACTCTACGCATGATACACGAAAACATACCCATCTCAAAAACCACCTTTAAAGGATTACCCCAAGGCTCCACCCTTAGCCCACTTCTCTTTAACATATTTCTGAGGCAGATTGAAGACCCTCTGAGAATAGGAATAAAAGTCATACAGTATGCGGACGACTTGGTTCTGTATCACACACACAAAGACGCTAATCTTTCACAATCCTTGCTCAATTCCACCCTGGAAACTCTATCCCGCTGGCTGGCAGACAAAGGACTGAATTTAAGTAACACGAAGAGTAAGTCTCTGTACTTTGCCAAACGCCTGCAATTACCCCCAAGGATAATCCTGGATAATAAGCTTCTGCAGGTAGTGGAACACATCTCCTTCCTAGGTCTGATCTTGGATAACAAACTTAACTGGAAAATGCACACAGAGAAAATTACTAATTCTTGCGGAAAATACTTGAACATTTTGAAATATCTAACCAGAGTTTGGTGGGGCGGGGATCCCAAAACACTTATGTTACTTTATAAAAGTCTAATTAGATCCAGAATGGACCAAGGAAGCATCTTTTATGGATGTGGCATAAAAAACTCGCTAACCAATATAAATAAAATACAATATGCAGCTATAAGGACATGCTTAGGAGCCATGAAATCATCCCCCACCAATGCCCTACTTATCGAAGCTGGGGAGCCTCCGCTCTACCTAAGAAGACAATATCTAGCAGATAGGTTTGTGCTGAAAGCCGCTACATTAGAAAACAACCCCACCTTAAATGCACTCTTTACTCTAAAAACCGCTCTAATAGCAAATAATATTCCTTGGTCCAAATTTAACTTGATCACCTCATTAGAGAAATACAGGGACCAATTTAAATATGTCATCAGTGATCCAAATGTTATACCATTCTCGAAAGAATATGGATTACAACTAACCAAATTTACTATATATGAACATGTAAATATATTCAAAAATCAACATTACCATGCTTTCCTTATCAACTCTATATTTGTGGAAGAGGCTGATAACCTATTCCCGGAATACACTCATATATTTACAGATGGGTCTGTAAAAAAAGGCGAAGAAACTGCAGTAACCTGTGCGATATATATTCCGAGTGTAAATATAGAAAAGTCATATAAAATATACAAACAGGCCTCAATCTTCACCGCGGAGCTTTCAGCGATCCGGGAAGCCCTACACATAATAGGCGCCAAGAATATCAAGCAATCTGTCATTTTTACAGACTCAAAATCTTGCATACACAGCATTAAGAACTACTATCTCTCGAATAACGCGAACCCAATCTTGCTAGATATTGCAGAAACCTACAAACAAAATTCCCAAAGAGGTCTGGTAACTGCCTTATGCTGGATTCCTTCACATAGAGGTATTATCGGTAATGAGAAAGTAGACTCACTAACTAAAGTAGCAAGGAACTATATAATAGATTCCATTAAAATACCTGTGCAGGACTTTTTAACTCTAGCGACACATACTTTAAATTCAAACTGGAAAAAAGACTGGGAGGAATCATCAAAAACTAAAGGTAAAAATTACGCGATAGATCAAAACAGAGTGTGGAAAATACCATGGTTCCATAATCTAAAATACGCTCACAGAGAAAGTATCACAACCCTGATCAGAATTAGACTGGGACACTGCAGTTCTCCCCAACACCTGAATAGAATCGGCATTCTCCAATCCCCGCTATGCTCATGTGGCAAAACTGGTGATATCAATCATATCATCTTTGAATGTATCAACTACTCCAACTATAGACAAACCCTTTTTAACTCCCTGTCATCGGCAGGGCACCAGCAACCGTTTTCCGTGATAAGCATTCTTTCAAACTTTAATTTAGAATCCCACTGGGAAATATATAAATTTTTGAAAAATAACAACTTAAAACTATAGTATACTGTGAATTTTTGGAGGAGAAGAGAAAGGGGAAGTCCTGGCTTTCCCCCTTTTCCTATCCCGCTAATAATTGTAACTGCATAATGATATTGTAAATTAAGTCCAACCACCTACTCGCCCAATAAAGAAGTAGAGGGAAGAAAAACCCCCATACTTGTAGCTGGTCAATAAGGACCCTTGGTTCAAGACCATTATCCGCCTGGTAACCTGCAGGCACCCTTGAAGAAGAAGAAGAAGAAGAAGAAAATGGGTTCACAAACAGAATAAAATAGTACCAAACTCTTTTACATTTGTGTATTTACAAATACTTTTTTAATAAAATATACATATTTAAAACGTCAATGTGTTCATTTTAGGCAAGTTATTCACCTTATATTAAGAGGCAGGATTTTACAGGCATGGTAAATCAAATAATAAATTAATATTAAACATAATATTTTTAAACTTTAGTTTTCCAAAATGTTTTACGGTTATTTAGATATTTTACAATTTCCAAGAAGAAAATGCAAGAAACGACTCCATAAGTAACTATGAAGATGGAGTATAAATAAATAGATACATAAGTACTTACATATTAGTACACCTTAAATTACACTGCATGTATAATCTCAATAATTTCAATTTAATATGCAAAGTTAATGATGACTTTTCTGTATTATATCAAAAATATAAAGAAATACAATACACTTGCTGATAATTTATGTTAAATAATACTTTTTATGTTGACAATTTTTGTAAGTGCATTGAAATTAAAATTTTCAATTAATACATTGATAATTTTCACATTGAATTGAAAAGGTATATTAACCTTACGGCTCACAATGTTATGATATGTCAAACTGAAAAATAATCAGATTCGCTAAAACGATGGAAAACGAATATGGCCGAGAAATATTGCCATGATGTCAGATATAACTATTTATCTTAAATCGCAGCATTTTGTATTTATATCATGGGCTTTGTAATCTTAGTTAAATTGTACAAAACTATTAAACTTTGAAATAGAAATAATATAAATTAAAAGCATAATGTTAAAATAATAAAATATTATCGGAAACACATTGATCAGTTGCCACACAATACACAATTCTGATTTTAGTTGACAAACCATATTTAGAAACAAATTAAAGTTTCAAACTTGCGAGTACCAAATAAATGATTATTATTTTATAATTTTAATTTTTATGCGTGAAATCTGAATAGCGTGATAATGTGGATTAACTTTCGGAACCGTTCAAACTTTGCAGGTTTTTTGTTTAACTTGGTTTGTTTTTGAGTCAATTCAGCTTACGATTTTCTCTCCAAGCAATCTGGCGGCACTGTTTGGCATTGACAGTGTGGACTTAAATTATGAATTATTTATTTTATTTTATTTAATGAATGAAGCATGATTATAAAAAACGTAGGCATTCTGCACTGAAGCTCTTCAATAGCTACTACACAAAACAAAAATGAAGAAAATCGGTTGAGAGACAGAGGAGAAAATGGTACCTAACCGTTTGGTCTTTGTCTATTTATATATAGATATAAATACACATGAATCATACATATGAAATTAAATTAAAACTATGCTAAAAAATATTATTTGGGAGTTTACTGATATTACAAACACATATAATTACATAAAATAAGAAACCACCTCACAGTTACATATTAATACTTCAGATCATATGTTTAAACCTTGTGAAGGACTTTTTAAACAAGTCTGCTTTGTCTTAAATGCATAATTTATCTTGTGAAAATAACACAGCCCCACAAAAAAAGTCTTGTGCATCGGACCGGATTTATGTAGACCTATGTTTTTGTGGTCGCTGAATCCCAATCCGGGGTCAGTTTGACCTCATCAAGTCAGGGTGAAGGTCATTCCAAGGTCAAATTGTCATAATGTAATCAAAAAATCAGAAAAAATTCATATAAGTGTTTTTGAGGTCGCTGATCCGAATCCGGGGTCGGTTTGACCTCTTCAGGTCAGATTCAAGGTCAAGCCAAGGTCAAATCCCTACAATCTAATCGAAAAATCTGAAAAAAATTCATACACAAGTTTTTTGGGTCGCTTGATCCGAATCTGGAAACTGACCTGATTATGGTAATTTGACCTTGGAATGACCTTGACCTTGACCTGATGAAGTCAACCTGACCCCGGATTCGGATTCGGCGACCCCAAAAACATATGCCTTCATAGGTCCGGTCCGATGCACAAGACTTAATTGTTTTCGTGAGGCTGTGTAATTTGTGTAGAATAATTGAGTCAATCTTCTAGTTCTATTTGGAACATGTAATTCAATTGACTCGAAAATAAAACAGGGATATCAACCAGATTATTCACAATAAAAAAAACAAGAATAAATAAGTTTTTTTTAACAACCACTGTAACTCTGTATAATTTATAACTTCCAAAGGAATACCTAGTTTAAATCTATAGAACTTCCTCTGATCATTTTCCAATAAATCTACAAAGACATGATAATAAGGACACCAAACAAAAGAGGCATACTCCAATATAGAGCACACAATAGCACAATATATGTTTTTTATACCATTTAAGTTAGGAAATTCTTTTATAGTTTTTAAAACAAAACCTAGTAATTTAATACATTACATGTTCTGAAAAGCTTGACTTGTGGTCAAGAATAACACCCAAATCACTCATTTTGCAAATTCTATCTGAGGACTGACCATTGAGACTATAAAAATGTCACTAGACATTTAAGCTCTTAGAAAGTAAAGATTTTACATTTCCTTATATTGAGTTGCAAATCATTATTCTTGCACCATTTACCAAAAGAGTTCATATCTGACTGAAGTTCAATGCAGTTAGAAAACTCCTTGAAAACTTTGTAGATCTTT
This sequence comes from Octodonta nipae, assembly GCA_034190945.1. NCBI lineage: Eukaryota > Metazoa > Arthropoda > Insecta > Coleoptera > Chrysomelidae > Octodonta > Octodonta nipae. The sequence continues at coordinate 62,512,142 of CM067218.1, forward strand.
ACATCAACATAAGCAAGCATTGAAGTGTAATTTAACTATTGCTGGAGACTGTTTATAACTTATAAATAAAAGTGGTGAAATATGACCTTCTTGTGGCATCCCAATTGTTGATAATGATCTTCAGGATAATTCCGCAGGCATTAAAAATGAGCCTCTTACTCCCAATTTCTGAAGCTTTTTGATAAGAGTGAATGTATTTATTTGGTCAAATACCTTGGAGAAATCGGTGTAAACCATATCAAGTTGATAACCCTTCTCCATTGCATCTAGTGTAATTTTCTCATATATCAAACGATTGGTTACAATGGCTCTATCCTTCATAAATCCATATTACTCCTGAGTTATAGTATTTTTGAACAGAGGGGTAGGATAGGTATTTTGAGGCAAAGAATCTTGTATCTACTTCTATGACTATTAAAATCTCATAGTCAATAGATGATTTTGCTTATATCACGTGTGTATTGCCTTTTTTCTGGGATAAGTTTTTTAAGGTCATTGCTAGACCACAGAGGAAAGTTCTTATTTCTAGGCTGAACTTTGAGACATAAATGTCAATAACATCAAATAAAATATCACAACACCTACTTAACAATAACATTTACATCAATGCAAGGAAAGACAATATCCCAGTCAACATATAACAAGTATAAATTAATATCTCTATAATTAGCAAGGTTAAAATTGTAATAAGAATAATTAAAGCTTAGTTAACTAAAATCACATACAAATAAAATCCCATACAATCAGATATGCAGCTAACCTTTCCTATGATTCTGTCTTCTAGAGTAGAATCCAGAGTATTCTTGTTCCATTGTACCTTTGGTAAATTAGTTAGCACATAATACTACATCACATTTCAATAAATCCTCACAGTACAGTTCATATATATGTTGGGGTGATGAAGGTGGAATATAGACTACCCCTAGTAGAAGTTTCCTATTACACATATAGAAAGGAGTAAGAACAACATTTTAATATTTATACAAGGCTTAGGTATTTTCCTTACTGCAAAGCAATTATAAATAAGAGCGATCACAGCATGCCCAGATAATCAGGAATTTGACTTTAATGAGTTCAGATCAAACTCAGCTGTACGATACTTAAGAAGGTTAAGTTAAAAGTACAATATCATCTTCCCCAGTAATGAAGGCTTGGGAAAAAACATTAATTTGATAACTGATCCCTGCCGGGATCGATGGTAAAATGTTTCGGCAGAGTTCTAGTTACTCGAATACTAAGATTTTCAGAAGGGCTCGCGCTGTTATATAGTCGCGGCTCGGCGCCTATTGGTTCGCACCGTGAACGGCTGCGTGTGATTGGCCCTGGGCGCTCAGTGGGCACGACGTCTAGCTTGAATTCTACTATTAGTTTGCCCCACATAGGTTTTATGACAGTCTGCACATGGAATCTCGTACACTGTCCGTGGTACCCTTGACATACGGTAAATAAGCCTTAGTTATTGGTGTTTCATGCTCCTCGTCCGTTCGTCTCGGTTTTGACTTTAGGGTTCTTTGAATATTTCGGTCTGTAAATCCGTTTTGTCTCAGAGCTGTTTTTAAACTGTCCATTTCCTGTTTGATGTTGTCCTGGTCAGCTAGTCTTTGTGATCTGGTTACTAAAGTTTTGATGACGGCTTGTAGTTGGGCTGGGTGGTGATGAGAATTAGCATGAAGGTATCTGTTGGTGTGAGTTGCTTTCCTATATACTGTATGGCCAAGGGTTCCATCTTCCTTCCTATTTATGAGAACATCAAGGAATGGCAGTTGATTATTGGCTTCAACCTCCATGGTGAATTTTATTTTGTGATGGATGCCATTAAGGTGGTCTAAAAATGTGTTGAGGTATTCCCTCCCATGAGGCCAAATCACAAAAGTATCATCCACATATCGCAACCATAAACGGGGTTTAAGAGTTGCTGTTCTTATCCAGCATATAAACAAATTACTACTGACCCAACAACTTATCTGGAAAAAAAACCAAGGCCAAAATCGAAGCAAGTAGGATCGACAAAAATCTCCAACTGCAACTCATTCCGCGTGAAAAGTCATCGAGATATCCGAAATTCTATGGGTTGCCAAAAGTACATAAAGAGGGTGAACCTTTGAGGCCAATAGTAAGTTCAATTGGATCCCCAACACAACAGCTAGCCAAATACCTAGCCCAACAACTTCAACCGTTTGCAGAGGGGACAGACTCATATGTCAAAAATTCGACACATTTCATCGAAATACTTAGAAAAACGGTTTTACAACCTGAGTGTCTTCTTGGCAATTTTGACGTAGTGTCCCTTTTCACCAACATCCCTATCGACAAAGCCTTGGATGTCATAATAGAGAAATACAAACCTCAACACCTTGTAGACTTAACAAGGCACTGTCTGATGAACACCTATTTTGTTTACGAGAACCAACGATACAAACAGGTGGAAGGAGCTCCAATGGGATCGCCACTCTCACCAGTTATAGCGAACCTTTTTATGGAGAGCGTTGAGGAGTTGGCACTAAGAACAGCAACTCTTAAACCCAGTTTATGATTGCGATATGTGGATGATACTTTTGTGATTTGGCCTCATGGTAGGGAACACCTCAACACATTTTTAGATCACCTTAATGGCATCCATCACAAAATAAAATTCACCATGGAGGTTGAAGTAAATAATCAACTGCCATTCCTTGATGTTCTCATAAATAGGAACCATACAGTATATAGAAAAGCAACTCACACCAACAGATACCTTCATGCTAATTCTCATCACCACCCAGCCCAACTACAAGCCGTCGTCAAAACTTTAGTAACCAGATCACAAAGACTAGCTGACCAGGACAACATCAAGCAGGAAATGGACAGTTTAAAAACAGCTCTGAGACAAAACGGATTTACAGACCGAAATATTCAAAGAGCCCTAAAGTCAAAACCGAGACGAACAGACGAGGAGCATGAGACACCAATAACCAAGGCTTATTTACCGTATGTCAAGGGTACCACGGACAGTATTGCAAGAATTCTACGGAGACACAATATCGATACTATTTTCAATACAGACAGAAAAATAAGCACGGTGTTGAGGACTCGGAAGAGAAGGATCCCTTTAGAACAACAGGGAGTGTACGATGCAGACTGTCATAAAACCTATGTGGGGCAAACTAACAGAAGAATTCAAGCTAGACGTGATAAACACCAGAATGCTATAAGAAAGCAGGAAAAAACAACATCCATTGCGGAACACGCCACCACGACATCACACCGAATAGACTTTGAGAACACCAGAGTACTGGCAAATATAGAACACCCGAAATCAAGACTCGTAAGAGAGGCAATTGAAATAGCGAAGAGGCCTCACAGTCTAAACGCACGCAATGAAATCCAGAACTTATCGAATTGTTGGAAAATTCTATTAAACACCGTACCTGCCTGGACTCGTCCTATAACAACTCAACCGGACATAACTAATCATCAAGCGGGAGGCTACGAGAATTATGCGAACCGACCTGAAGAGGGCAGATGTGACTCTGCCGAAACGTCGTCATTTTACCATCGATCCCGGCAGGGATCAGTTATCAACTACGCGGATGAATTCCCGGAAACCACCTAAAAGATATATATATATATATATATATATATATATATATATATATATATATTAATAATCCAGTAAATTAACTTTCTCTTCATTCTGGATTAACATTGCCAACATAAGAAGCCTTTAACTGTACATAATTTTTAGGGTTCCGTATATACAATATATGGATACCCGTATAATATCACTCCGGATTTCTCCCTCTTTCACATCACAGCAATTTTCTCCTAAACTAATGGACGGAAAAGGTTCAAATTTGGTATCAGTGTATAATTTAGTGACCCGATCAGGAATACATATCGTAAATGAAGAAATTTTGATTTTAAGGGTACTTCTGGTGGGGAAAACTAAAAAATTCGACCCCACGAAATTGTAAGAACTAACATTTTTAAACAAATTGTAGATATAGGGTTTCACCTGAATTTTGCCGGAAAAATAAGAAGAAACCTCTATTAATTTTGGGGGGCAAATTACAGAATTAAATGGAAAATATAAAATTTAAATTGCTTCTAACACAGCATGTAATATATCAGATGAAAGGGCTCATTATGGCGAAAATAAATATATTTTTTTTATATTTTAAAAAGAAATTATTTTACGATATTAAGAAACATATAAAAAAAATTACCTATTCCCCATACCTTATCTCCGAAACTATAAGCCGCAAAATTATGAAAAAAATTAGATTAGAACTATTAACTTTGGGGCACATTACAGAATTAAATGGAAAATATATAATTAATAGTTTCTAAAATATCATGTAATATATGAAATGAAACGGCTTATTATGGCGAAAACAAATATATTTTTTTCAAATTTTTAAAATAAATTATTTTAAAGATATTAACAAAAATATAAAAATTTTTACCCATTCCCCTACCTTATCTCCGAAACTATAAGACGTAAAATTTTGAAAAAAATAGAGATATAGGGCCTCACCTGATTTTACCGGAAAAATAAGGAGAAATCCCCAATATTAATTTTGGGGGGCAAATTACAGAATTAAATGAGAAATATAAAATTAAAATTGTTTCTAACGCATCACCTAAGGTATCAAATTAAAGGACTCATTATGACGAATACAAATATATTTTTAAAATATATTTAAAAGAATATTAAAAAGAATTACCAATTCCCCCTTTATTCCCCAAACTATAAAACTATAAGACCTAAAATATTTTGTTTACAGGAAAAATACGAAGAAATCCTTAATATTAATTTTGGGGGCCAATTTAAACCAAATTAAACGGAAAATAAAAAAATAACGCATCATGCAATGCAACAAATATATATTTTTCATATTTTTTAAATTAATTATTTACAAGATATTAATAAAAATATATAACAAATTCTCATTTCCCGCTTTATTTCCGAAACCATACTAGCTAAAATTTTGAAAATAATTAGGGGTACTGAGGCTCACTTCAAATTTATAAGAAAAATTAGTAGAAAACCTCAATATTAATTTGGGGACAAATTATAGAATTAAATGGAAAATAAAAATTAAATTTTCAAACGCATCATGTAATTTATCAAATAAAAGGTTTCATTATGTGAATTTCAAATATATCATATTTTTAAATCATTTGTTTAAAAGATATTAACAAGAATATTAAACATCGTCTTAATTCCCACTTTAGAAACTACACTATCTAAAATTTTGAAAAATATGTTTTATATATATTTTTAAATAATTTGTCTACAAGATTTAATAATTTATCATTTAAAACTTGACCTATTTTCTCCTTTATCTTCCAATCTACAAAGCCTAAAATTCATACTGTAGATTATAAAAGGCTTCCCTGAAAGTTTATTACTAAAATAAAACTCTAATGTTAATTTTGGAGGCAAATTAGAAAATTAAATTACTTTCTAAAATACATTAGGTTAAATATAAGAAAATGTACTCATTCCCTGCTTGTTTGAAACTGGAATAATTGAAAAAGATATACATTGATTCACCTACATTGTATCAAATCTTGAAGGTGATACGGAACCCTTAGTATGCGATTCCAACTCGCACTTGACCAAATGATTTTGATATATTATTTGTACCCTTACTTGTTGAAGTGCATTTTGCTGAAAACAATGGAGCTTCTTGTCTTAGATCTGGCAGACTATTTGTTTTTTTTTATATTGACTTGTCTTATGGCATTCTGGACTGCAGTATTTAGTTGACCCAGTGTAATAGGTGATGAAGGAGCTGGAGCCACGAAATTATTTTATATGATGAATTACAACAATTTGATGCCTTCACAGTTTTATCAGAGATAATTGAACTTGTGACTAAGTGGGCCTAATCAGAGTTAGAAGAGATAATGTTGTTGACAGCTTGGTCCAGTTTAATTGAAATTTGATTAAACTGATTTTGTAAATGGTGCTCAACATTCTTCTGAGTTTGATCAGAAGACTGCTGGTCTACTTGAAGTCGTTTATTATCATATTTATCATTCAATGACTTGATTTCCTCTTCAAGGTCTTTTTGTAAGCTACCTCAAACTACTTACATGTGTTGCCCACTGACGCACACTTGGTTAATCTACTTTTCACCGAGACATTCTCATCTCGGATAGAATTAACTATTTCAGTTAATTTAAGCAGTTGCTTTATAGAGTGCTTACAATCTGAAAGGCATTAATGACATAATGCAACGAACGTTCTAGTGGAACTAGGTTACACTCTAAATAAATTAACGTTAATTAGCGTAAACTAATTCTGATTCGTGACTGCACCGGCTTAGTGTAGACAGCACCAATTAACTTTTTTTGTGACTAATGCTTCTTGGATCAGACAGTATAGCCACATAACGTGCTGATGATTTTGAATAGAGCATATCTCACATGACTGAACATATAGTTATGAGAATTATTTATTGTTCTCCAAGCGGAGAAATATTTCTAGGATTTATTGAAGTATGATATAGTAATGTTTAATGAATCTTTCATAATGGGAGATTATTTTAGTAATGTCGAAATTGCAAAAAAATTGAAGAATGCCAAGAGTAACTCAAACGTCATTTACACTAGTTGAATTATTATGTGACCGAGTTTCCGAAATGTTTGCAGAATTATTGGATAATGAAATAATTGATTGTCAAAATAATACAGTAAGAAGAAAGGTTACTTTGCATTATTCTTAAACGTAGAATTAATGAGAATACACTAAAACGACTTGATTTGTTTGAAAAGTATTAGTAAGCCTCGTCAAACTAGAAGTTTTTTTTAAACTGTTACTCAGTGTCTAGATAAAGTATGTTCAATACAGAAAATCAGATACATTTACTTTTCTCACAGGATTTATTATAACGTTAGAAATCCTCAAATATCTTAAAATAGTGCCCCTCAAATATTTAAAATAGCAGCACTGTAAGAAGATAAGGGAGACTTACAAAAGGAAAGAAATAAGAGCTACTGTAATAAGGAGAGAAAGAAAATTATTCTTTGAAAATAAAATAGATAATGCCAAACTGAGTCACCAAAATGTAGGAAAGAAAAATGACATATTACAAGTGAAAAAAGTAAATTTGAAGGATACGACGGACCTTCAGTAGAAAACCTCAATAATTATTGTACTATAGCGACAAAACAATTGCTGAGGGAAGTGAAAATAAGAAAATTCCAACTTTGCCTAACCTGAACATTACAGTGGAGCCGCTTTTAAAGTTCAAGTAAATTACCTCTAATCAGTTTTAAAATACCCTTAAATGGTAATTATTGTTTTGTGTAGTTTGCTATCCGCTGTTAAAACAGTGTTATAAAAGGTATATATATATATATACTCACTTAGTATATATATATATATATATATATATATATATATATATATATATATATATACTAAGTGAGTATAGATTTTCAAATCAGTGGGACTTTACCCATAGCAAAAGTCTGTTCTCTAATATATCTGGAAGAGTGTCGACCTATAAACGAGTAGTTAATAAAATTATTAAAATAGCAATGAAATATCAACTTATAACAACACTAGCCGTTACCCGCGGTTTCACCCGCGTATGGAGTGTACAATTCTTTGCAAAAAGAAATAATTAATGAATTATATGGGCCATCCAATATAACAATTTTTTCTAACATTTAACCCAAACTGCAAGTGCTTATGGGCCACATTATATAACAATTTTACTCAAATTTTTTTTGAACCACTTTGTATAACTGTAACCCTGCTTCATCCTGTAGTGCAACCATCCTGTATATGCTGATGTTTATTTGTTACCAAATATAACATTTTTTAATTACCTAACTATAGTTCTACACCACCCTATACGTTATGTAACTATTATTTCTGATAATTTTTGGGTTACTTCGTAAACTATCATTTTAACCGGGCTTTATATGCAACTTTTCTAGCATTGTGTTAAACACAATATGTAAATATCATTTTGCTTCGCTACATATTTCAGGTATTCCATATGGGAGGGTGCAACTGCTCTTGGTCTATCTTATATAACAATTTTTTAACATTTTTAATCCACCCTGTAAAACTATAATTCTACTAAGTCCCCAATCTCAACCACTTTATATATAGAACTACTTATGCGCCACGCAATATAACATTGTTTGTAACCACTCTGTATAACTAAATTCACCAATCCCCAACATATTTCACAAAACCGAGACTGTACATGGCCACCCTATGTAACAATTTTATTCGACATTTTAAGAACTGCCTTCTTTAGTTATAACTCTACTTCCATCTATATTTAAACTATCTTGTATATACTGCGGCCAATTAGTCAACCATTATAACTTATGTGTCTATCAGTTTTTGAACCATCCTGTATAACCATAATTAAAATTCTACAAAATATTTCAATTACGCTGTATATGCGCCTGCTTTGGGGCCACCAAATATAACAATTTTAAAACACTTAAATTTGATCCACTCTATATTTCAACTATCTTATCTATGCAACTGCTTAAGGACTGGGCTAAATATAACCATTTTTGAGATATTTTTTAACCAACCTGGAAAATATAATTTGTCTCCACCTTATAGGTTAACCACCTCTTATATGCAACTTTTTCTAACATGTTTTAATCACACTATATAACTATTTTACTTCGCCCATGTTTCAGATATTGCATATTTGCAACAGCTCATGTTCTATCTTAAAAAAAATTCCAACAATTTTTTATCCACACTGGTTAATTATAATTCTACTCCACCCTCTATTTTAACCACATTGTATGTGCAACTACTTATAGGCGGCCACCCAATTTGACAGTTTTTGTAACACCCTGTATAAATGTAAATCCTTCAATTTTCCATAAATTTCACCAAAACTGCAAATGCTTATGGGGCACACTGTGTAACAATTTTTAAATATTAAACTACTTTACTCTTTCCTATATTTCAAATATCGTATCTGTGCAACTAATTATGGGCTACGCTATTACCTCACAATTTTTAAAGCATAGTATAATATATAATTTCTCTCCACAATTCATTAAAACCATCCTTCATTTGCAACTTTTTCTAACTTTTTTTACCCTTACTGTATAATTATTGTTGTACTGCACACTATATTTCAACTACCTTGTATGTGGAATTACTTATGAGCCACCCTATATAATATTTTTTCACCACCCTGTATACTTAGAATTCTAGTCCACCCTATATTGCATCTATTCGGTATATGAAACTGGTTGTAGATCATAACAATTTTATAATATTTTTTAAACCCACCTGTAGATTTAGGTGTAATTATACCCTGCTACATATTTCAACCATCCTTTAATATGCTACTTGTGAACTTGTGAACTATTTGTGGTTATAAAGCTACCCTAAAAACTATAATTCCCCTACATATTATATTTCAACCATCCTGTATAAACAACTGCTTCTAAAATTTTTTTCAACCCATTTCGTAACTATAATAATAGCTCAAGAAAATTCAAATATCCTAACTGCTTACGTAACATATTTTTTATCCACCCTGTATAAATATAATTCTATTTTACCCTTATTTTACCCACATTGTATATGCAACCACTTATGATCCTAACAATTATAACATTTTGTTATCCGCCATGAATAAATATAATTCAACTCCAGCCGTTTTTCAACCACCTGGTATATGCAACTGTTTATGGTCCACTCAAAATATCTTTTTTGAACCACCCCGTATAACTTACCCCTTATTTCAACAATATTGTTTATAACTCCTTACGGGCCACCTAATATACCTTTTTTAAGATTTTTTAAACCCATTTAATTCTACATATCTTATATATGGAACATCTTGTAAAATTACACTTGATATATCAGTTCAATTTTTTTAAAAATCGAAACATGTTACATTGGCATATTCGAATTTTGAATAAAAGCTAAGCTGGTGCAAGTATCTAAAATTTGGTACATGCGGTGGAACCAATTGACTAATTGTGTATCTACGTATTACGGAATAGGGTAGTAGATTTTTCCTTATATCTACCGTTTCTGTCAATGTAGGAAGATAAAATGTATACCAGATTTTAATTCAATCTATAAGCTTTGCAACAAAAAAAGATTCATCAAAATCAGTTCAGTAGTTCTTACGTGATGAGGTAACAAACAAACAAACAGACAACTACAATTTTATAATAGTACTACCCGTTACCCGCGGTTTCACCCGAGTACGGAATCTTCAAGCCTTCGCAAAAAGAAATAACTTATGATATATATGGGTTATCCTATATAAAAAAACTTGTTTGAACCACCCTACTTAACCATAAATCCACCAATCCCGAATATATTTCACCCAAACTGCAAGTACTTATGGGCCACCCTAAATAACTATTTTATTCGACATTTTTTGAATCACCTTGAATAACTGTAACTCTACTTCACCCTATATTGCAACCATTCTGTATATGCTGCTGTTTTATAATTTTTTGAACACCTGACTAACTTTTCCCTACCCTATATTTCAGCTATGCAACTGCTCATGGTGTACCCTGTATAACAATTATTTCTGATATTTTTTTAACCACCTTTTAAAGTAAAATTTCTCTTTACTGTATATATTAATCAACCTTTATATGAGCTTTTTCTAACATTGTGTTACACTACAACTATAATCTTCCTTCTCCCCATATTTCAGATATTCCATATAGTAGAATGCAACTGTTTATGGACTACCCTATATAACAATTTTTTTAAACTTTTTTGATTCATCCTAATGGAAATGATGTGGATCCTTTCGTGAGCCACAAATATAAAAACACAGTTTTGCACCCTAACACTACTTACTTCTACTTCCATATACATTAAAACCATCCTGTATACACCGCTGACAATTTGTCAAACATTACCACTTATTTTTTAACCACCCTGTATAACCATAATTTTACTCTACAAAATATTTCAACCACCCTGTATGTGCATCTGCTTAGGGGCAACAAATATAAAATTTCTAAATACTTCTAATCACACTGTATGAACTATAATTTTACTTTTCAGATATTGCAGATATGCAACAGCTCATGTTCTATCCTACAAAAAAAATTATCCAACCTGTTTGACCATAAATCTACTCCACCCGCTATTTCAATCACCTTGTATTTGCAACTACTTATTGGGCACCCAGTATAACTTTTTTTCTACCACCCTGTATAACTATAAATCCATCAATGCCAAGTATATTTCACCAAAACCGCAACTGTTAATGAGGCACTGAAAATAACAATTTGGTTCAGCACGTTTTTGAATCACCTTGTATGTATTACAACTACCCTGTATACGCTACTGCTTATTGGTCAACCAATATAACATTTCTTAAATAATTATCATAACACTTCGCTATTTCACATTTTTCCCTTATATTTTTTTGAAGATAAATTAAACTATAATTTCTCTCCACACTTCATTTAAGCCACCCTTCATTTACAATTTTTTCTAACCTTGTTTGAATGACACTGTATAACTATAACTTTACTGCGCACCATACTTCAGGTACTCTGTATATGCAAGTGCTATATAACACAATTTTTCTAGCATTTTTTACCCATCCTGTATAATTCTAACTATAAGCCACCCTATATTTCAACAACCTTTTATATGCAACTACTTATTTGCCACCAAATATAACATTTTTGTACGAACCTGTATCCTTAGAATCCCACTCCACCCTATATTTCAACCATCCGGTAAATGGAACAGCTCGCAGATCATATCATTACTTTAAAATATTTTTTAACCCACCTGTATAGCTGTAATCATACTCCGCTACATATTTCAACCATCCTATATATGTAACTACTTGTGGATATAAAACAAGTTTTTAACCACAACATAAACTATAATTCCACTCCATATATTTCAAACACCCTGTATAAACAACGGCTTCTAACATTTCTTTAACCCATTTCATAATAATTCTACTACTAACTGCTTACCTAAGACATTTTTTAAGTTTTTTTATTCACTGTATAGATATTCTACCCTTTTTTCATGATGCCAGTATCTAATATTTTGTGCATGCGGTGGAGCCAATTGAGTAATAGAATTTACCCAACATGGTAGAAGTTTTTCGCTATATCTACCTTTTATGTCAAGTTAGAGAGATAAAATGTCTACCAGATTTTAAGTCAAACTATAGGCTTCGCAACAAAAACAGATTCAGCAAAATCAGTTCAGTAGTTCTTACGTGATGCCCGAACAAACAAACAAACAAACATACAAACAAAAACAGACAAACTTACAATTTTATAATAGTATAGATATAGTAATCATGTTTTATAAGGGACTGTCAAGGTTTAGGGATCGATACCCTTGCGAGACAGCTTTTCCGTTGGTGTGCTCACATTGGAGAAAAAAAAATGTTATAAACTCCGTGGGTTCAATTAATTAATTAAAAAAAACTAATATTCACTGTCAGTTTCTAGAAACTTTTATTTACACGTAAAACATCAAATATTTTCAACAGCTGATTCTAATATTAATTACATCGAAATCATAACAACAAAATAAGCTGAACGCACCAAAAACTAACTAACTCTCCTGAAATCAATGTCTCTTTATCTAGCGTAATTTGTCTTTCTCGATGGTATTACATTTTTCTGCCCAGCGTCGAAAATACTGCTTGGCGCCATTTCGAAAATTCCAGTTCTAACTTTTTATTAACCCAGCGATTGATGTCTCATCGGAATGAAACCAGGGACGAACTGGATAAAATTTTCTAACACTGACCTCCCTTTAATTCTGATCGTCCCGATCAGAAACATCCTCTCCATGGTAGGGAGCGAGTCGATCTAAATGGACCACCTTCAACTTAGCCCTAAGGTTTTGACGGATCCGGTAGAAGACGTCATTCAGCCTCTTGACCTCTTCGTATGGACCATCACAGGCGGGTGTAAGCTTTGGAGATTTACGCTTGCTCTTTTGGGGGTTGTACAGCCAAACTTTGTCCCTCTCTTGGAACCCGACTGAATTGGCCTTGAGGTCGTATCGCGTCTTCTTCCGGTCACTGGTGGCTAACATCTGCGTTTGGGCTAATTCGTGTATTGCCAGCATGTTATGTCGGAGCTGGTCGGCATAATCGTTGATGTCTTGGGCAGGTTCTTCGGGGGAGCCAAAAGCGAAATCGCAGGGTAATTGCATCTCTTTTCCGAATAGGACCCTGGCTGGAGTCAGGCTTGTACTATTATAGGGCTGAGCGATATGCCAACAGGAATAGGGAATATGCTCATCCCAATCACGCTGGTTATTGCTGACGACCTTGGGTAGGTGTTGTTCCAAGGTCCTGTTGAATCTTTCCATCATTACGTCTTACTGTGGGTGCAATGGTGTTGTTCTCGTTTTCCTGATCCCCAACATCGTGCAGACCTTCTGGAATACATTCGATTCGAAGTTACGCCCTTGGTCTGAATGTAGTTCCATCGGGACGCCAAACCTGCTGAATAGCTGTTCTACTAGCACCGTAGCTACCTTGTTGCCTCTTGATTGGGTATCGCATATGCCTCAAGCCATTTGCTGAAGTAATCCATTGCGACCGAAATGTATTTGTTCCCCCTCTCAGACTCGGGAAACGGACCGGCGACATCGATGGCAATTCTCTCAAATGGGACGCCCACATTGTACTGCTACATTCTGCCCTTGGTCCGGGTCTTCGGGTCCTTACTGGCTGCACAGGGGTCACATTTTCGGCACCAAGCTCTGACGTCTTCGAAGTAATTTACCCAGTAGTACCGCTGGCGAACTTTGTCTAGGGTTTTATTCATGCCCAAGTGGCTCCCGGTAATCCCATCATATATTTCGGTCAGGATGGCTGGTACCTTTTTCTTCGGAACTACCATTCGGGACTTGGTTTCTCGGCCATCAGTGTTTTCCCAAACTCGCTTGAGCATTCCATTCTCTACTCTTAGAGTCCCATTGGGCCCATAACGATTTCAGCACGCCCGAGTATCTAGCTACCTCGTCCCATCGTGGCCTGGGTGCCGCTCTCCTTTTGAGTGACAGGATTGGTTCGATGTCTGGATCCGCCATTTTGTCCTGGATGCACCGTTCCGTTGTCCAGTCTTCATTGGCCTGAACTCGGATCTGTCTGATTGCATCGGCATTATGCAAGTGACCGGCACGATGTTCAACCTTGAAATCGTATTGCTGTAATTTCTCCATCCACCTGGCCAGTTGTCCTTTCGGTGTCTTCATGTCCAGCAGCCATTTGAGGGCGGCATGATCTGTTCGGATTAGGAAATGTCTACCGCCCTTATTATTGCAAGAAATTCTTTTCTGGTGACGCAATAATTTCTTTCCTGTTTCGAGAATCCACGGCTGTAGTACTCGATCACCTTCTCTCCACCATCTTGCACCTGGGATAGGATGGCCCCCAAACCTGTGTTGCTGGCATCGGTGTCTCAGATGAACTTGCCGGCCTGCGTAGGAAATATTAGGATTGGGCTGGAACAGAGTGCCGCCTTTAGTCGTCTAAGTGATGTTTCGCAATCCTGATTCCAACGGAAGGTCTCTTTCTCAGTGGTCTGCCGATGTAGAGGCGCGGCAATGGTGGTAAATCCCTCCGCCTGTAGTATCAACAGAGACCCAAGAAGCTTCGGAATTCATGTTAGTCTCTTGGGACTAGCCAATCACGAATGGCTTCGATCTTGTCCTCGTTGGTGAGGATTCCTGACTCGGAAACGACGTGGCCCAAAAACTCTACTTCTTTTTGGAACAAGGAACACTTCTTCGGGTTGAGTCTCAGGTTGGCGTTCTTAATTCTGGAGAATATTTCACCCAGGTTCTTGAGATTGTCGTGGAATGTCTGACCCATGACTAGAATGTCGTCGAGGTATACTAAGCATGTTCTCCATGTCAACCCGCTCAATACATAGTCCATTAGCCTCTCAAATGTAGCGAGATAATTACATAACCCAAAGGGCATGACCGTGAATTGAAACAGTCCTTTACTGGTAGAGAACGCTGTCTTCTCTCTGTCGTTTTCGTGTAGACCAACCTGCCTATATCCACTCTTTAGGTCTAGTGTGGAGAACGAACGGGAGCCTGCTAGTCTGGCCAGGGTGTCATCGATTCGGGGTAGTGGATAGCTGTCTTTCTTCGTGACGTCATTCAGTTTTCTGTAGTCCATGCAAAATCGGGTGGTTCCATCCTTCTTTTTAACTAACACGACGGGAGCGGACCATGGGCTGATAGATGGCTCAATAACTCCATTTTATAACACGGACTCGATGTTTTCCTCGACTGCCTGTTGTTGCCCCAATGGTAGTCTTCTAGGTGGTATTCTGATGGGTTGAGCCTTTCCGGTATCTATTCGGTGCTGAATGATGTTGGTGCGACCGGTGGTTCCATCGTAACTGTTAAAAATTTGCCTGTGCTTTGTGATAAATTGCTTGGCTTTCTTCTGTTGCTCTGGTGTCAGGTGTGTCAAATGGTCAGCAAACTGTTGTAGGAACTCTTTACTGGGCCCTGTCTCCTTCACTGATGTCTGGTACTCTTCTTCGCAATTGATGATGGTCTCTACTGGCTCGAAACAAGCTATCTCTTGACCATTGGCAATTCTGATCTCGTTGTTGGACAAATTGATGACTCTAATTAGTATTTCTCGTCCGGTTTTAACTATAGCCCGTCCAACTAAGTATTCATGAGCTGAGTCTAGGGGCTCCACTATTCCAATGTAACTCCCAGGATTGCTTTCTAGCTGCCCATGAATAATCTGTTCCGTTCGACCGGGAATTCGGGCTGAGAATTTTGCTACAATTTTTATGGAGGTCGCTGAGCTGTTGACGGGCCGTGTCAATATAAATTCCTCATGTAGGAACCGAAGAACATCATATCTCGGGTCGAACATGAACCCATGCTGGCTGATTAGGTCCATACCCAATATAAAATCATCTTCAATCTCCGCTACTAGGACCGTATGCCGGATTATGTTGTCCCTTATCTGCCACCCTGTATTGACATGGACTGGCCAGTGACTGTTCTGAGCTGGATGTTGTTGGTAACTGGCCGAATTTCTGCTGCTCTCAAAACCCTGGACTTGGCAATGGACACAGCTGCGCCGGTGTCGATGGTGACGGTAATTGATCGGCCATTGATTCTGCCGCTGATGAGTAGGCTGCTGTTATCTCGGCAAAATCCCCGGATAGATAACGTTTTGGGGGTTGGTGGAGGGTTAGCATTCGCCCCCCTATGCTGACTGACTAACGGTCCCTGGACATGTGGCTGTTCTGTTGGTTAACCCTGGTCGGTGATCGTTCAGGTGGCCTCACTCAACAATTACGTTGGAAGTGTCCTGTCCGTCCGCAGCGGTAACATGCCCCTCTGGTGCCAGTTCTTTGTGACCGTTCTAATATTTTGTTCAGACCAGCCAGCAGCGCTTGAAATGGTGACTCTGACTCTTCCTGGTTAAAGGAAACTGCTCGGACCCTCGGCTTGGACATATTCATGACGGCCTCTACTTCCAAAGCCCGAAGTAGAGCTTCATTACTCTTCTTGACGCCACTCAGTCTTAAATTTCTTTGAACTTCCACATCTCTGATGCCGTTTATGAAACTCTGTGTGGCCAACTGGTCTTTCGTTTCCCCTGACAGATCTGGGTAGGACAAGTGTACTAACCGTCTAATCTCTGCTTTGAATTCTTGGAGGCTCTCTCCGGATTTTTGCGTTTTTCCGCTTAGTTGCACCTGGTATACTGGGCTCAGGGATTGATTGTCGTATCTTTTGTCCAGGATGGCGATGATCTTGTCGAAATTGCCTTGTTCATCGACTGGAATGCTTTGGAGGAGTTCTAATGCCGGACTTCTCAAGGAAATTACAAGAGACGTAGATTTTTCTTGGTTATCCCATGCATTAGCTGGCCACGGCTTCAAATTGCCGTTTATACATAGGCCAAGATGAGCTGCCATTAAATGTGGGTGGTTTACTAAAAGAACCTTTGGTACTCACGGTGTGCTGGTATTTCACTCTCTGTAAATCTTGTTATTGTTTAATTTCGGTTTTCACTTTGTTTTGGATGGCACTGATTTTATCTTGTACTTCACTTTGTGCTGTGTTTTTAATGTAACTGAATTCAAATTTCACCTGGCTCTGGATGGAATCGATGTCATCTACTTTGATTTCAAGAGTCTCCACATTACTTTTTACGATCTTTATTTCGTCGTTTATTTCTTTTGTTTGATTCCACTATTTGCATTCTTTCATTAACTTGCGATACTATTTGCATTAATTGTTCAAATTGCAGTTGTTTTAATTCAATTTGTTCTTGTTTTTCTTCAAATTTCGAGAATAATCCCACTTCTGACACCAAATTGTTATAAACTCCGTGGGTTCAATTAATTAATTAAAAAATATATTCACTGTAACTTTCTAGAAACTTTTATTTACACGTAAAACATCAAATATTTCCAACAGCTGATTCTAATATGATTTACATCGAAATCATAACAACAAAATAAGCTGAAGGCATCAAAAACTAACTAATTCTCCTGAAATTAATGTATCTTTATATAGCGTAATTTGTCGTTCTCGATGGTACTACATTTTTCTGCCCAGCGTCGAAAATACTCACGTCAAAGCGCCATTTCGAAAATTCCAGTTCTAACTTTTTTATTAACCCATCGATTGATGTCTCATCGGAATGAAACCAGGGACGGACTGGATAAATTTTTTATAACACTCAATTTCAAGTATGACTGGTTGTGGGGCAGTAACATAAAATTAAACCAAATATATGGTGCTGGGAGTTAAAGGTAATTGTAACAAATAGAATGCCAACAATTTTGAAATAATTTATATATAAAATGGGAGGAAAAAAAGATAGGATGCAATGTGTACCAAGAATAGAAGAAATCAAGGAAGCCCAAGGACGACATGGAAACAAAAATGTAATCTGTTCGGCTAAGTGGTAAAGATTCAGCGATGACCTAAATCTATTTCATGTGAAGTATCACTCCCAAAAAGTCTGATTAACCTACCTAAAATAACAGAATAAAATAGATAAATTTATATAAATAATTTATTTTGAAGTTAAAAATTCACAATGAATGTGACATAATGGCACAAACATGGCAAAAATTAGTAAACCAAACATTGTTTGGATTTGCATCATTAATAAAAGCTGATTACTAATGATTGTTTCAGTCTTTGGGTAGCGTTTAACACATGGGTTGAAATTTGTATTATGTGTTATTTAAACTTCCTAAATATGGAAATATGATCTTTGGCAAACTTTAGCTATTACTCCCAAGAGGGCACCACACTATTTTAGAGTCTGGTTGGCAATAAGTATAACCCAATTTGTTTAAACCTGCATACTGATACTCATCTACTTATACTCAAAGATCTATACATTCACTCCCAGTCAAGCTCAACATGTAATACTCATAGTTACACATATAAGGGCCGTAGACGGTGTCAAACACTTTGGCATTTTTTATAGTTTGAAATTGTCAACGTTTTGAACATTTCTGCAAAGAAAAATTTCTGTTGGGACCTAGCGTATACGTGAATTTACGCAAAATGCAAAAAAACAACCCGTCTTGTCATTTAGGGAGAAAACATACCGATTGTCAACCCAACGTCAGTTTTTGTTTCTGACTTTTTTTTTTTCTAAAAATAATAAAAACCTGCATTGCCACGCCAGGGATTAATAGAAATATAGAAAAATGACGTACATAATTCTTGTGCCTATATCTTATTTCAGTTTCCGTCAAATAGTATTTTTTTCTTAAATCTGATAATTAAATTTTAAAATAATTAAACTTGTTCTCATTTTAGAAGAAGAGTATATATACCAATATGTATACCCAAATGTTTCCCTAATTGAATAAAATTTAAAAATACGAATTTCGTATTTATTCAAGGAATGGAATTAACACACGCCGTAATATTTTTAGTTCCCGAGAATTAGTGAATGTGTCAAAAAGCAATTCCGGCCCCTCGTCCAGTAATTAAACAATTTATCAAAATAATATATAGACTATGTTATTCAAAGATAGAGTTGCTTTCTATTAGTGAAAGAATTTTTAAAAGCGGTTCAGTACTTCCAAAGATTACTTCCTGGAAACATACAAACAAATAAACTAACAGATTTAATTTATATATTAGTAAAGATAATTTAGTATTGATAATAACATATATTTGTATATTGTATTGTTTTAGGATGCCAATAATGTTGAGGTCTTCCAATTGCGTTTTAACAAATAAATCTGAGTTTGAACTGGCCAAAATGAATGAGTGTCCATTAGATCCTGGCGGCTATTTTGTAGTTAAAGGCCAAGAAAAAGTAATACTGATTCAGGAACAATTATCTAAAAACAGAATGATTGTTGAAGAAGGAAAATTTGGCATTCAGTGTGAAGTTATGAGTTCGACACACGAAAAAAAGTCTAAAACGAATGTATTTGTTAAAGGAAATAAGTATTATCTGGGTCATAATACTTTTACAGATGTAAGTATTACTGCACATATACTATAACTTCCTCTATACTTGAAGAAATTCATTTCTATTAATTGGATTTCTTCATCTTCACACGCCATAAATTTTAATTTTCTAATAAATGCATTGCTGAAACGTTGGTGAAGATAATATTGAAGTCTTAATTTTTTAAGATCTCAATATTACTCCCCATGTGTATACTTAAATCACCCATGGGCGGATCCAGGGGGGGGGCGATGGCGATTGCCCCCACCGAGAGCCTCAAAGTTGGTAAATTTAATATTAAAACGAGGTAATCCTAACTCTAAGAGCCTAGAAGAAGGTAACTTCTATGGGTTTAAATCTCAGAACGACTATTTTTAATGTAATAACCCAAGAAATCTGCGTTTAAAATTTAGTTTAGTTAAATTTAGTATAGGATCGCCCCCCCCCTGAAGCATATAATCGCCGCCGCCGCACCCCTGAAGCATATAATCGCCCTCCCTGAAGCATATAATCGCCCTCCCTGAAGCATATAATCCCCCCCTGGAGCATATAATCCCCCCGGAAGCACGTGTCTGGATTCGCCCCTGAAATCACCTAGCATATTTGGTTGTTGCAGACAATTCGTCAGTTAAGTATTTATCATATTATTAACTGTTTTTATAGTCAACTGAAATTATATGATCTTCGATAAGAAGATCTAATATAGATCTTGAAACTTTATGTCTTTTGATTTATATTTGCTCACATCTAGTTTCCCCGACATAGTAAAGATAAACTAAGAATATTCCAAAATTATCCTACTGAAAACAAGTATAAATCAGTTCTCGCTGAGTATTTGTTTATTCTTTGTTCAACCATATATTTTCAAATTCGTCTATTATTCCCAACATCTAATCAATTAGACGGCCATATCTTTTTTCTCTTTGCAAAATAATTTGTAACATAACAAAACTTTAAGTTCATTTTCTTATCTACAATTTTCTAAGCTAGAGCAATTGATTACAATTTCAGGCGATATATTGAAGAATAATTTGAAATTTAAATGATAATAATTCTTTTTATTTACGGAATATCTAGGGGGTTAAAAATATTGTATGTATGCCTCATTAATTATTTTTTTCAGCCTATACCAATATCAATAATATTCAAAGCTTTGGATGTAATAAATGATAAAGAAATTTGCGAATTAATTGGAGTTTCTGATATTCATAAGTTAACACCAACTTTAGAAGAATGCCATAATCACAAAATATATACCCAAGAATCAGCTTTAAAATATTTGGGTACCAAATTGGTTGCAAAGCGTTATGTAGCTACTGTAGCTTCCAAAGTCAAATCTCCAACAGATGAGGCTAGAGACATTTTGGCTACTACAATATTAGCTCATATTCCTGTGGAGGAGTATAATTTTAGACTGAAAGCTATCTATCTAGGAATAATGGTATATTTTTAAGCTTCATTCCATATTAATTAGCATTAAAGTCTTCATTCAAAAAGCTTTGTATAGCGAATTGCATGAAACTAAACATTTGAAGTTAGTGTTTACTGATTTTCAATGAATTTATCTAATAGTCTGTATTGAATTTTAGGTGAAAAGAGTGATTGAAGGTCAAAGTGATAAAAAGTTTTTGGACGATCGAGATTATTACGGGAATAAACGCCTGGAATTAGCTGGTTCTTTAATATCACTTATGTTTGAAGATGTTTTCAAAAGATTTAATTGGGAACTGAAATCTGTTGCAGAAAAGACTATACCAAAAATAAGAGCCACCCAATTCGATATTGTGAAATATATGCGTTCGGATTTAATTACAAATTGCTTAGTTTTCGCAATTTCAACTGTGAGAAAGTTATAGTTGTCAGCTTTACACAAAATACTTTTGAATTTTTACAGGGTAATTGGACTATCAAACGTTTTCGAATGGAAAGGCTTGGTGTCACACAAGTACTGTCTCGCCTTAGTTATATTTCTGCTTTAGGCATGATGACCAGAGTTAATTCACAATTTGAAAAAACTAGGAAAGTGTCAGGTCCTCGATCTTTGCAACCCAGTCAATGGGGAATGTTATGTCCAAGTGACACTCCTGAAGGAGAGGTAAGTTTTAAATCTGAAAAATATATGTATTTGAAATAACATAATATAATCGGATCAAGTGAACCAAGTAACACATTTATGTGTTCACTATGATTTATAGCAATTGCCTACTTAAATTTGTTGGTGAAATACATTGTTTTTAAATTTTAATCACTAAATCATTAATTTTATGAAATTGTCTCTGTTAGAAATAAGATATCAAGATAGTATTTGTATAAAATTCCACTCTAATGTTACATTTCTGAATTTATTGTATGTAATTCTTCCTGGCTCACGCTAGGCCTATTGATTTCAGAAAAGAATGTTTTAGTGTTTAATTGAATTTGACTTATTTATGAACATAGTAATGGATGGAGTAATGTCTAATATTATCAGGGAATGTTAGAATTGCTCTTAAGGTCGGAATTACATTGTTAAACATTGTTACGAAATTTACCCAAAGCCGACCCTGTGTCATTTCAGCACGACAAACGCTAGATTAAGATAAAAAATACGATTCTCGAAAAGACTCGGCAGCGGAAGGAGCGATGATGATTTCTACTGGAGAATTCGACACTGGGATTATAAAAGAAGCACGCCACTATCGCAGTTGAGTTATACCGCGACGACTAGCGTATATGGGATCGTTATTGTATTCGAATCAGCTGTTTAAATGTAAATAAAGTTCTAGAAAAGTGAAAGTGAATATTAGATTTATAATTTTAAATTGAACCCACGGACTATATTAGCAATTTGGTGTTAGAAGTGAAGGATTAAGTGCAGTTGAAATCGAAAATAATTTTAATCATGACATGTTACACTACATAAAATATTTTATGAAATATTTTCTATTTATTCAAAACAAAAGATGAACAATGTTATGTTTGCGCAGCTATGGTGTTTTCTATTTAGAGTTTGTGTCACTTTCAAACCGACGAAACTACCAGGAAAATGCAATTATCAAGGGACTGAGGTTACAGAACGGACTAGACGAAAAAATGTTTAGCACAGTGTTGCCACATTCTATGTTGACGCCAAAGATGTGTCCTTTAATTACTAAAAAATACAGTTTTAAATAATTGTGTTAGTGGAAACTTTAATTTTAGAACATCAAGAATATATTAATTCAACAGAAAATATATATTTCATTTCTAGTAATATAATCGTTTTGACAGAAAAACGTAATGAGTAGAATAATAGGAGACAAGCCTTACCCGCGGTTTCACCGCGCACGGAATGTTCAATCCTTGAATATATGTGTTATACAACAAAACTTTCTACTTGTTTGAACCACCCTACTTGGATCTAGAAATCCAACAATCCCGAATAATCTCACCCAAACTGCAAGTACTTTGGGCCACCCTACATAAGGATTTTATTCTCGACATTTTTTTAATCACCTTGAATGAACAGAGACTTTACTTCACCCTATAGTGCAACTATCCTTTAACCCAATATCTTTTTTTGAAGACCTGCTTAAACTTTCTACTCAATGCAACTTCACCCTACGGAAGATTGAAACCATCCTGACATGCTACTGTTTATTTGTTCCCAATTAACTGTTTTAACACCTGACTATACTCTTCTCTATGCAAATAGTATGCAACGCTTATGTTCTAGTGCATAACAATGATTTTTGATATTTCTGAACACCTTTTAATGTAAAATTTCTCTTGACTCTATATTTTAATCAACTTTTATTTGCAGCTTTTTCAAATAGTTAAACAATCAGAACTATATCTTGCATCTCCCCAATTTCAGAAATGCAAACGACGACATAAACTGTTCATGGTCTCCTTATATAACAATTTTTTTTAAACTTCTTTTGTTCCATCCTAATGCCTGTTGAGACCTCTTGGTATGTTAAAATCAAAGTAGACACAGTTTTGACCCAACACTAAACTTTTATTCCGTCCAGAACCAGGTCACTCAAATTTGCAACTGCTTATAAGTGCCACCCTATATAACAATTTTATTCAATTTAACCAGTTTGTATAAAAGCTGAAATCAGTTCAATTAAAGACGCATCTTTTATACACAGTGCCAATTTGTACAAGACTTTAAAGTGGAAACAGCAATTAAAAATTGCAACAAGATTTTTGCAGAGAGGAAAATACCAGCACACCGTGACTACCATAAGGTTCCGTTAGCAAAATATTTCAACCACCCACATTTGATGGCAGTTCATCTTACGGCCGTCAAATGTACTTTTTAAACACTTAACTTGAGGCTGTGGCTACTCAGCTATATTATGTATGCAATGCTTATGGATAATCAAGAACCATTTTTGAATCTACCTCTCTGAAAGTATGATTTTTCCACCTTGTATTTAAGAGGTCCGGCCCTAGATGTACTTTTCCTCCAAAGCATTGTTTTAATCCAGTCGAAGAACAAGGCAATTTCACTTCGACAAGATTCCATATATCGCTCATGTTCTGGACAAAAGATACGACAAATAACAATCCTTGAGCCAGGTATTTTAAACATCTTGTATTTGCAACTACTTAACGGCCACCCAGTATAACATTTTTTGTACCAACCTGTATAAGTATAAATCCATCTATGTCCAATATTTCACCAAAACCGCAACTGCTTATTGGGCATCGAATTTAACAATTTTGTTCGACATGTTTTTGAATCACCTTGTATGTATTACAACTACCCTGTATATGCTACTGCTTATTGGTCAACCAATACAACATTTTTAAAATAATTATCATAACACATCTTCATCCTACACTTCAACTATCCTATCTTTGCAATTTATTATAAACTACGCTATTTCAAAATTTTCCCTCATATTTTTTCAAGACATTAACGTATAATTTCTCTCCACATTTAATTTAAACCACCCTTCATTTACAACTTTTTCTAACCTTGTTTGAATGACACTGTACAACTATACTTTACTGCGCACCATATTTCAGGTACTCCATATATGCAACTGCTCTATAACAAAATTTTTATGGCATTTTTTACCCACCCTCTATAATTATAAGAGTACACTACCCTATATTTCAACAACCTTTTGTATGCAACTACTCATTTGACACCAAATATAATATTTTTTGTACCAACTTTTATCCTTAGAATCCTACTCCACCCTATATTTCAACCATCCGGTAAATGGAACAGCTTGTAGATCAAAACATTACTTTATAATATTTTTTACACCTACTTGTAATTATACTCCGCTAAATATTTCAATATATGCAACTATTTGTGGATATAAAACAAGTTTTTAACCACAACATAAATAATTTCAGTTATATATTTGATATTTCAAACACCCTGTATAAACAAGTGCTTCTAACATGTCTTCAACCCATTTCATAACTATAATAATCTTATGAACATAATTCAAAGATCCTAACTGCTTACCTAACACATTTTTTTTACATTTTTTATTCAAATGGTATAAATATTCTACCCTTTTTCAATCACTTAGTTTATGGAACTATTTATTACCCACTCAATATAACCCACCTCGTATAACTAATTCCACTCCCCCTTATTTCCACCACATTGTATATAAGCAGCTGCTTATAGGACACCAAATATAACTTTTTTTAGATTTCTTAAATCCATCTAATTCTACTCCGCTCTAAGTTTCCTATATACAGAACACCCTGTAAAATTACGCTTGCTATATCAGTTGATTTTTCTTAAATCGAAACATGTTACATTTGCACATTCCGAATTTAGAATAAAAGCTAAGCTGATGGCAGTATCTAATATTTTGTGCATGCGGTGGAACCAATTGAGTAATTGTATTACCCAACATGGTGGAAGTTTTCTCGCTATATCAACCGTTTCTGTCAATTTAGAGAGATAAAATGTCTACCAGATTTTAAGTCAAACTAGAGACTTTGCAAGAAAAAAAGATTCAGCAAAATCACTTCAGTAGTTCTTACGTGATGCCCGAACAAACAAACACATAAACAAACAAACGATTGTAAGTTTCCCTTTGCCACTAATAAACTAATTCTTTCAACGGTTTTTGGATATTGTATATATATTGTTATGAAATTCACCCAAAGCCGACCCTGTTTCATTTCAGTACGACAACAAACGCTTTGAGATAAAAAATGGTTCTCGAAAAGATTCGGCACCTGTAGGAGTGATGATGATTTTTACGAGAATTTTCTATGCTAGGCTTATAAAGGAAGCAAGCCACGATGGAGAGTTCAGTTATACCGCGACGACTAGCGTATTTAGGGGTGTCCATCAAGAAAAAACATCGATGTTTTTATTCGATGTAAAACATCGGAACCCTGCATCGATGTTTTTCGATACATCGCTAAAAAACATCGATGTTTTTTCAACATCGAATACTTTCTGCAATAGTTTGATATTCACCGTTTCCAATCACTTAAATACGTTAAGTTCCGCTTTTATAATGTGAACATAGAGTCAGGGTATCAAAAATGTAGTGCTATAATAGCTGCAATAATGTATTTAATTTTTTAAGTATTGGTTCGAAGTGAAATTATATTATTCCCATATATTAAATAGCTTCTTAAGTGAACACAAAATACAAATAGTATTATCTTACAAAAAACAATTACTAAAAAACATTACTATTAATTTAAAGTTAAAATTTAATTTACTCGTTAATTTTCATTTATTATGTCAATTTTCATCTGTGGAATCGTAGAGCCGTCGAATGGTAACAAGGATCAGGGTACTAAAAACGCATTCCTGTCAGCCATTTTGGGTTCGTCTACCACTTTTGTCTTGTACCTATTTTCAATGAATGTATTTTGGCTCCCCTTTAAGGATGAATTAATAATAATTCGTTGATAAACACTGAAACCTGAAACAAGCAAGCTTCTAAAGAGGCTTGGATTTAAGTTGTTGAGTACGCAGGAAGGCTTATATTAGGTCATTGATTATTAACACATTTGACACGAGCAGAACTGTTTCTGGAACTCAAAAATGTTACTTTACTAAGTTTTCCCATTCAAACCTAAAAATTTAAGGTTCTTTCCTTAAAGTATTATATTCCGAATTAAATTCCCCGGTATAGAATTTTGGAATAGTACTTACAGAAAATAATGTACAATTTAATAAGCAAAACAAACAAGAATAAATATAATATAAATAGTTGTTCAATTTTTGAGAGATGATAAATATTTTTCAAAACCGGGATTAGCTAGGCACTTGATAACCAATTTCCTTCCCGTCCCATATGTTGAACCCATTTCGCACTTCTAGGATTATCCGTGGGATATAGATATATTTTTTAATCCGATTGTTTTTTTTTCACAAACTTCGCACATAATAAGAGTGTTTTTTTTTTCAATTCCTCTGTAGAAAAATATGCCGTGATTCTTAACATGTGACATTCATTTAAAAAACACTAATTTATCCAGAAAAATGTAGTTTTACTAGAATCTTATATAAGAACCCTAACATAGGTTTACTGCTTCATACACTGCATGTTTTCTAGGATAAAATATACCTACTTTTACCTGTTTTTTCCGAACTATTCTATTGAAGAAAATACTCGGGACACAAATAATTTATGTTAATCGATTTGAGACTGAGGCCTGATGGCTGACAAGAATAATCATACTTTTAGTACCTTAGGTCCAATAGCTGTTCACTGCTCACAGATGTCACCCAGTGTTCATTACAATTATTTAAAAAATAAAAATTTAATCTTAAATAAATGAACTCATATTATAATATATCTTTAATGTTCTGTTTCATTATTAGTCAGACGGTTAGCTTTTTTCATTGATTCGATGTTTTTTATAAAAAACATCGATGCATCGAATGAAAAAGATCTTTGTCAAAACATCGAATCAATCCGATGTATCGTATGGTAAACATCAAATGGATTCGATGCATCCATATTTTGTGAATATCCCTAGCGTATATGGGAATATTATTGTGATATTTGAATCAGCTGTTTTAATGTAAATAAAGTTCTAGAAAAGTGAAAGTGAATATTGGTTTTATAATTTTAAATTGAACCCACGGACTTTACAACAAATTTGGTGATCAGAAGTAGAGGATTAAGTGCAGTTAAAATCGTAATTTGATTTATGGAAACTCGTAGTATGGAAAAAACCGACGAAACTACAAAAAAGAATTATCATTCAGGCGACTGAAGGCAGCACTATGTTCCAGCCCAATCCTAGCCTTTCCTACACAGTCCGGCAAGTTCATCTTAGACACCGACGCCAGCAACACAGGTTTGGGGGCTGTCCTATCCCAGGTGCAAGATGGTGAAGAGAGGGTGATCGAGTATTACAGCCGTGGATTCTTGAAACCGGAAAGAAATTATTCCGTCACCAGAAAAGAACTTCTTGCAATAATAAGGGCTGTAGACCATTTCCACAAATACCTCTATGGTCGTCATTTCTTAATCCGAACAGATCATGCCGCACTCAAATGGCTGCTGGACATGAAGACACCGGAAGGACAACTGGCCAGATGGATGGAGAAATTACAGCAATACGACTTCAAGGTGGAACACCGTGCCGACAGTTTGCACAATAATGCCGATGCCCTATCCAGAAGACCCTGTAGAGCGGAATGCGGACATTGTCTGAAGACGGAACAGCGAGAGGGTATCTCCATCAGACAGATTCGAGTGCAGGCCAATAAAGACTGGACAACGGAACAGTGCATCCAGGACCAAATGGCTGATCCAGACATCGAACCAATCTTGTCACTCAAAACGAGAGGGGGACCCAGGCCACGATGGGACAAGGTAGCTAGATACTCCGGCGAGCTGAAATCGTTATAGGCTCAATGGGACTCTCTAAGAGTAGACAATGGAATGCTCAAGCGGGTTTGGGAAAGCACTGATGGACGGGAAACCAGGTCCCAACTGGTAGTTCCGAAGAAAAAGGTACCAGCCATCCTGACCGAAGTACATGATGGAATTCCCGGAGGCCACCTGAATGGAATGAAGGGCATGAATAAAACCCTTGACAAAGTTCGCCAGCGGTACTACTGGGTGAATTACTTCGAAGACGTCAGAGCTTGGTGCCGCAAATGTGCCACCTGTGCAGCCAGTAAGGGCCCGAAGACCTGGACCAAGGGCAGAATGCAGCAGTACAATGTGGGCGTCCCATTTGAAAGGATTGCCATCGATGTCACCGGTCCGTTTCCCGAGTTTGAGAGGGGGAACAAATACATTCTGGTCGCAATGGATTACTTCAGCAAATGGCCTGAAGCATATACCCAACCAAGAGGCAACCACGGTAGCGACGGTGCTAGTAGAACAATTATTCAGCAAGTTTGGCGTCCCGATGGAATTACATTCAGACCAGGGGCGTAACTTCGAATCGAATGTATTCCAGAAGGTCTGCACGATGTTGGGGATCAGGAAATCAGGAAAACGAGAACAACACCATTACACCCACAGTCAGACGGAATGGTGGAAAGATTCAACGGGACCTTGGAACAACACCTATCCAAGGTCGTCAGCAATAACCAGCGTGATTGGGATGAGCATATTCCCCTATTCCTGTTGGCATATCGCTCTGCCGTACATAATAGTACAGGCCTGACCCCAGCCAGGATCCTATTCGCAAAGGAGCTGCGATTACCCTGCGATTTGGCATTTGGCTCCCCCGAAGAACCTCCCCAAGACATCGACGATTATGCCGACCAGCTCCGACATAACATGCTGGCAATACACGAATTAGCCCAAACGCAGATGTTGGCCACCAGTGACCGGATGAAGACGCGATACGACCTCAAGGCCAATTCAGTCGGGCTCCAGGAGAGGGACAAAGTCTGGCTGTACAACCCCCAACGGAGCAAGGGTAAATCCCCAAAGCTTACACCCGCCTGGGATGGTCCATACGAGGTGTTCAAGAGGCTTAATGACGTCATTTACCGGATCCGTCGAAACCCCAAGACTAAATTGAAGGTGGTTCATTTGGATCGACTCGTTCCCTACCATGGAGGGGATGTTTCTGATCGGGACGATCAGAATTAAAGGGGGGTCAGTGTTACGAAATTCACCCAAAGCCGACCCTGATTCAATTCAGTACGACAACAAACGCTTTGAGATAAAAAATGGTTCTCGAAAACACTCGGCACCTGTAGGAGTGATGATGATTTTAACGAGAATTTTCTATGCTGGGCTTATAAAGGAAGCAAGCCACGATGGAGAGTTCAGTTATACCGCGACGACTAGCGTATATGGGAATATTATTGTGATATTTGAATCAACTGTTTTAATGTAAATAAAGTTCTAGAAAAGTGAAAGTGAATATTAGTTTTATAATTTTAAATTGAACCCACGGACTTTACAACAATATTTTTTAAAATAACACGAGATTGAACTTAATACTCGAGTGATTAATAATATATTTGGAAAAAATCAGTAAAGTACAAAGATTATAGAAAACTTAATTCATGCTTGGAGTGTCGCGAACATTTTTTACAACGTTTGCCTTTTCACGACCTTTTTAAGACGACTCGTTTGTGAAGAGACAGCCTTGAAAATACATTTTTTCAAAGAAGAAAAAATCCCCCGATAAGCCATGTTTCCCTAAGCCAGCCCATTTTTACTTCAACATTGCTAAACTCTTTCCCTATTGGCTAGTTACTTCTGTAGGTGTTGGTTTCAGAGGGAGAATAATTTCTCTTTCCAGGAACACCCAGATGGTCAAAATAATTTATCCCTCTGACCCTGCCAATATAAAATGGTTCTTTTGCATACCCAATAACTTTAAGTGTTAGCCGTTTCTTATCGTCACGTACTAACACTTTCTATTTATTTTTATTATAATTTAAATGTATATAAAAATTACACTATTGTCTGGGTTTCATTAACCGCAGGTCAAGCGTCACATAATTTGGAGGACAACGCTGATCTACGTATATCGTAGCTTATAAGAATAGCTATTCCTTCTTCTACACCAGGCAATAGAGATTTTTAGGTGACATACCGCATAAGGCATCACGTAAATAGTACTTTATAAGTCAAACCTGACATCATTTTAACAGTAAACTCGTAGAAGTAAATTATTTGAGTGTTAAATTTTAAGCGCAGCGTTTTTCATAAAGAAAATCCGAAAAAACTGAAGAAGATAAGCTATAGGCGTTCTCGTCCAAAGTCGTCAACTTTTACATGTAATTTCCCATAAGAGAATTTATGGTCCCAAAACGCCGAAATTGAACCAAATTTACCCCCACCACTCTCACTTCCCTGGTGTGATGTCACAAGCCACGCCCCCTTGAAGCCCTCTCATTGGCCAGTTGTGCAGCAGGGGTGGCCCCACTTGAATATGAGAAAATTCTCAAGGGCACGTCCCCCACATGAGAACCAAGATGACACCTCCCGGGCTCATCCGCACGTTACGTAATCGCCTGGGGGTCAATGACCTCGGATGACAGGGGCGTTGACACGGAACGAAGGTATGGGGCGTTGCAGGAATGACGGAACGTTGGTATGGGGCGTATGGCATAGAACGACGGAACAATGACAGCTGACAGGTAGGCCATAGAGTTTGGGCGTTGACGTATGGCATAAAACGATGGCAGGGAACGTTGGTATGGGGCGTTGACGTCTGGCATAGAACGATGGCACGGAACATTGACAGCTGACAGGTAGGCCATAGAGTGAGTGGTACGGAACACGTTTGACAGCGGAAGCATTGTACTACAGAGAGGTTTTGACTTAATAGATAAGCAGTTACCCCTTGAAGCGCTCTTATTGGTTAATTACCACGTGCTCAGCCATACCAAGCTCTCATTGGTCAATAGTGACCACGTTATCTGTTCAATCGCGCCAAATTTCAATGATGTACAAAATAATTTATATATTTATATTACAAAAACCGACGCAGTGATGGGGAATCGAACCCCAGTCCATCGGTTTCCTATGTAAGCACTTAGCATATGTGCCAACAAGACCACTGCATTTGAATATTCTAAAAGTTGATAGTACTATACTATTATAAAATTTTAAGTTTGTCTGTTTGTTTGTTTGTTCGGGCATCACGTAAGAACTACTTAACTGATTTTGCTGAATCTTTTTTTGTTGCGAAGCCTATAGTTTGACTTAAAATCTGCTAGACATTTTATCTCTCTAAATTGACAGAAATGGTAGATATAGCGAAAAATCTTCTACCATGTTGGGTAATTCAATTACTCAATTGATTCCACCGCACGCTCATAATATTAGATACTGGCATCAGCTTAGCTTTTATTCAAAATTCGGAATGTGCAAATGTAACTAAAATGTTTCGATCTAACAAAAATCAACTGATATAACAAGCGTAATTTTACAGGGTGTTCTGTATATAGGAAACTTAGAGCGGATTTTAATTACATGGATTTAAAAAATCTACAAAAAAGTTATATTTGATGTCCTATAAGCAGCTGGATATATACAATGTGGTGGAAATGAGGGGGAGTGGAATTAGTTATACGGGGTGGTCCAAAGAAGTTATATTGAGTGGGCCATAAACAGTTCCACGTACCAAGTGGTTGAAAAAAGGGTAGAATATTTATAGTGAATAAAAAATCTTAACAAAATGTTTAGGTAAGCAGTTAGGATCTTTGAACTATGTTCATAAGATACTATAGTTATGAAATGGGTTAAAGAAATGTTAGAAGCAGTTGTTTATACAGTGTGTTTGAAATATAAGATGGAGTGGAATTATAGATCATGTTGTGGTTAAAAAGTTGTTTTATATCCACAAGTAGTTGCATATATAGGATGGTTGAAATATATGGCGGAGTATAATTACAGCTAGACAGGTGGGTTTAAAAAATATTATAAAGTCCCGAATGTTTTGAACTACAAGCTGTTCCATTTACCGGATGGTTGAAATATAGGGTGGGGTAGGATTCTAAGGATAGAAGGTGGTACAAAAATGTTATATTTGGTGGCAAATAAGTAGTTGCATATAAAGGGTTGTTAAATATTGGGTGGTGTACAGTTATACAGGGTGGGTAAAAAATGGTAGAAAAATTTTGTTATATAGCAGTTGCATATATGGAGTACCTGAAATATAGTGCGCAGTAAGTAAAGTTAAAGTTATACAGTGTCATTCAAACAAGATTAGACAAAGTAAATAAAGGGTGGATTAAATGAAGTGTGGAGAGAAATTAAACTTTAATATGACGAAAAATTGCAAAGAAAGGATAGTTGAAATATAGTGTGGAGAAGTGTTATGATAATTATTTAAAAAATGTTATATTGGTTGACCAATAAGCAGTAGCGTATACAGGGTAATTGTAATACATACAAGGTGATTCAAAAACATATTGAACAAAATTGTTATTTCGGTTCCCTTTGGTGAAATATATTTGGCATTGATGGATTTATAGTTATACAGTGTGGTACAAAAAATATTGGGTATCCGATAAGTAGTTGCAAATACAAGGTGGTTGAAATAGAGTAGATTTATAGTTAAACAAGTTGGATATATTTTTTTGTAGGATAGAACATGAGCTGTTGCATATATGCACTATCTGAAACATGGATCGAAGTAAAATTATAGTTCATACTGATTAAAACAAAGTTAGAAAAAGCTGCATATAGGGTGTGGTTAAAATACAAGGTGGAGACAAGTTATACTTTCAAGGGTGGTTCAAAAATGGTTATATAGCGTAGTCCATAAGCAGTTACATATATAAGATAGTGAGTGGACCAGAATTATAGTTAGTGTTTAAAAATTTTATATTTTGTGGCCCCTACGCAGATGCGCATACAAGGTGGATGACAGATTTTGTAGAGTAAAATTATGGTTATACAGGGTGGTTCAAAAATAAGTTGTAATATTTGACAAATTGGCAGCGGTGTATACAGGATGGTTTTAATGTAGATGGAGTAGAGTTAGTTATACAAGGCGGGAAAAAAATGTTAAATAAAATTGTTATATAGGGTGGTCAACAAGCAGTGGCCGTTTAGGTGAGGGTTTAAATAAGAGTTTGGTGTTAGGGTACAAAACTGTGTTTTTATATTTGTGACTCGCCAGGGGTTCCACAGGCATTTCCAGGATGGATCCAAAAAAGTTGTATAAGGTAGACTATAAACAGTTGCATTCTAGTATGGAACATCTGAAATATGAGGAGTAGCAAGATTATAGTTTTAGAGTTTAACACAATGTTAGAAAAAGCTGCATATAAAGGTTGATTAAAATATAGAGTAAAGAAAAATTTTACTTCAAAAGTGGGTTCCAAAAATATCATAAATAATTGTTATACAGTGTAGACCATAAGCAGTTGCATAGCTGAAATATTGGGTAAAGAAGAGTTAGAGTCAGGTGTTCAAAAAGTTATATTGGGTGACAAATAAACAGCAGCATATAAAGGATGGTTGCAATATAGGGTGAAATAGAGTTACAGATATTCAAGGTGATTCAAAAAAATGTCGAATAAAATTGTTTATAGGACGACTCATAAGTACTTCCAGTTTGTGTGAAATATATTCGGAATTGGTCGATTTATAGTTCAGTAAGGTGGGTTCAAATAAGTTAGAAATTTTGTTTATATAGGATAATCCATATGTTTCTTAAGTTATTTCTTTTTGCGAAAGGAATATTCCGTACGCGTTTAAGACGCGTAGGAATAATATCAGTCACAGGCAAGCAACGTAGAGAGATAGCTGTTGGGCGGAGACACGACGACCTTGCCGAAATTCGCACATCGACAAGTCCGATAGCCGGCCAGACGTACCAGTTCGCTCCTTCTGTTGGCGAGCGAGCAAAGGTCAAAACATCGCGTGTATAGAAGACTGCACAGCAACGACTGGAAGCGAGACGCTCCCTCTGTGAGCGAGCAGGCAAAAGTCAAAACATTGTGTATGTAGAAGACTATCGCCACACAGTGATGGTTCACAGAGACAGGTATTAAACAATGTACGTGTCGATAGATGTCTCATAAACAGAGGGTAAAATAATACAGAGTGTGGTCATAATGGCAAAGTTGTTTTTGAAATGTTTGAAAATAGATGCAGGATAATTGATTCGAGAATTAGGTGTGGAAATTCGGGATAATAGAAACGGAATGCGGGAACTAGATACAGGAATTCGGAGAGTTGATGTGCTGGATACGGGAATAAAGTATTTGGTATATCAATGAAACACCAATCAGTTTGTTGGCATACATAAGACCGGAGACTGTAATAGTGATCTAGCGATCTATCAGTACCCGTTCCAAAGAGCATATTGCCCATTTGAAATACGGAAGAGCGGATAAATCTAGTGTTGCACATCATGTTTTAGAACATAACCACTCCGTAGATTTAACTTCTTTAAAATTAGTTAGACAAGTAAATAATTTTAGGAAACTAACTCTTATGAAAGCATAATGATTTATAAAAATAATAAACTAATGAATTCAGACAAGGGTCCTATTCCATACAGTTCATTGCATAGTTTACTTTCTAAGAATCCATAAAATAAGTTTTAAAAATGTCATTACTTTATAATGTAGTGTAAAAGTACGTAGGTAATTAAGGTTTATCCTAATTTACATAATTTCTTTATTTAAAATCTACATTATCTATGAAATATATTGTTACGAAATTTACCCAAAGCCGACCCTGTTTCGATTCCATACAGAGCCAGGTGAAATTTGAAGAAATTTAAAAAATGCAACATGACTTACAGCGAGGAAAATACCAGAACACCGTGAGTACCAAAGGTTCCGTTAGCAAACCACCCACATTTGATGGCAGTTGAGGCCGTGGCTACAGCTAATGGATGGGATAATCAAGAAAAATCTACTTCTCTGGTAATTTCGTTAAGAGGTCCGGCCCTAGAACTCCTCCAAAGCATTCCAGTCGAAGAACAAGGCAATTTCGACAAGATCATCGCCATTCTAGACAAACGATACGACAATCAATCCTTGAGCCAGGTATACCAAGTCCAACTGAGTGGAAAAACGCAAAAATCCGGTGAAAGTCTTCAAGAATTCGAAGCAGAGATTAGACGGTTAGTTCACTTGTCCTATCCAGACCTGCCAGAGGAAACGAAAAACCAATTACCCACGCAGAGTTTCATAAATGGTATCAGAGGTGTGGAAGTACAACGAAATCTAAGACTAAGTGGCGTCAAGAAAAGTAATGAAGCTCTACTTCGGGCTTTGGAAGTAGAGGCAGTCATGAACATGTCCAAGCCGAGGGTCCGAGCAGTTTCCTTCAACCACAGGAAGAGTCAGGGTCACCATTTCAAGTGCTGCTGGCTGGTCTGAACAAAATATTAGAACTATCACAAAGAACTGGCACCAGAGGGACATGTTACCGCTGCGGACGGACAGGACACTTCCAACGTGATTGTCGAGTGAGGCCACCTGAACGATCACCGACCAGGGGTAACCAACAGAACAGCCACATGTTCAGGGACCGTCAGTCAGTCAGCATAAGGGGGCGAATGCTGACTAACCCTCCACCAGCCTCCAAAACCTTATCCATCCGGGGATTTTGCCGAGATAGCGGCAGTCTAGTCATCAGAGGCACCATCAATGGGCGAGCAGTTACCCTGCGATTTGGCATTTGGCTCCACCGAAGAACCTCCCCAAGACATCGACGATTATGCCGACCAGCTCCGACATAACATGCTGGCAATACACCAGTGACCGGATGAAGACGCGATATGACCTCAAGGCCAATTCAGTCGGGTTCCAGGAGAGGGACAAAGTCTGGCTGTACAACCCCCAACGGAGCAAGGGTAAATCCCCAAAGCTTACACCCGCCTGGGATGGTCCATACGAGGCGGTCAAGAGGCTGAATGACATCGTCTACCGGATCAGTCGAAACCCCAAGGCTAAATTGAAGGTGGTTCATTTGGATCGACTCGCTCCCTACCATGGAGAGGATGTTTCTGATCGGGACGATCAGAATTAAAGGGGGGGCAGTGTTACGAAATTTACCCAAAGCCGACCCTGTTTCATTTCAGTACGACAACAAACGCTTTGAGATAAAAAAAAACGGTTCTCCAAAAAAACTCGGCAGCGGAAGGAGTGATGATTGATTTTACGAGAATTTTCTATGCTGGCTTATAAAGGAAGCAGCCACAATGAAGAGTTCAGTAATACAGTGACGACGAGCGTATATCGAATTGTTATTGTCATATTTGAATTAGCTGTTTTAATGTAAATAAAGTTCTAGTAAAGTGAAAGTAAATATTAGTTTTATAATTTTAAATTGAACCAATGGACTATATTGCAATATTATTTAGAATTCAGGTACTTGGGATTTACCCGATGTACTAATTACTGTAAGTTGCTAATAGTTTACTGGTAGGTATAAATTAGAGAAAATCGTAATTTAGATTTAGTTTGGTTTACTCCTTGATGATGACAACTTAGAGTCGTTGAAATGGCGTTCAGTATTTAAAATAAAGGTTTGGTGTTAGGGTGCAAAACTGTGTGAGAGTGAGAGAGAGAGAGTGAGAGATGAAAGTGGTGTGTCAAGACATAAACACTCATTTTGAAGATTTTATGAGTCTCTACATTTTTTTCATTGACTACATTATAAACAAATCATTTTACAAGCAATAAACGAATAAACGAAAAAAAAAATTTTTTTTCAATATTAAAATTTCATATTTTGTTCTTGAATTTTCTTGCATTGAGATATTTTAAAATTGGAAAGTAAATATCCTATCTAACATACCCAGACAAATTATTTGTGATATATTAAAATTTAAAATAATTAATTTAATTATTCTTATAAAATATTATCTAATTATTTTTTAGGCTTGTGGCTTAGTAAAAAATCTTGCTCTTATGACCCACATTACTACAGATGTCAATGAATATCCACTTATAAGATTAGCTAGAAATTCAGGGGTCCAGGATATTTATATGGTGGCCAGCTTTGCCATACATACACCTTCAGCATTTCTAGTAATTTTAAATGGTATTTTCACAAATTATTTTTTTTAATATTCAATAAGACACGCTTTTTCAGGTAATATTTTGGGGGTAACAAACAACCACAAAAAATTGATACATATCTTTAGACTTATGAGAAGAAAAGGATATATTTCTGGATATGTGTCCATATATCCAAGTTATTTGCACAAAACTGTATATATCAGCTCGGACAGTGGAAGATTGTGCCGACCATATATAATTGTAGAAAACGGAAAACCTCTTGTCACGGAGAAGCATATTCTTGAACTGGAAAAGGGCATAAGAGGATTTGAAGATTTCTTACATGATGGTATATTTTCTTGTTAATCTTTTACACATTCACAACTACATTATTTTTCACTTGATTTGCAGGTTTTATAGAATTTTTAGATGTTAATGAGGAAAATGATAGTTATATTGCATGTTATGAAAAAGATATAAAGCGTCATACAACACATCTAGAAATAGCTCCTTTCACACTGTTAGGAGTTTGTGCTGGTTTGGTTCCTTATCCACATCATAATCAGTCTCCTAGAAATACTTATCAGTGTGCTATGGGTAAACAAGCAATGGGTAAGATTACATTTATACATGTAATAGAAAGTAAACTAAAAGTTTTTATTTCTGTGATGTTTATAAGGGGTGTTGGCTAATTAATTTTACAAATTTCCTAGATAAATGCCTCTCGTTGTTCTCTGAAACTTATCTGTGGCATCTTCTAGTTTCTGTTATGTTTTTCTTGGGCAATAGCACCACCCTGAGCTGGATATTTAAAAATGACATTAAAACCCGAATAAAATATACAGCCTTTTTTCGTCGATTACTCAAGAAAACATCTCATTAAACCAATTATGTATCATAATATTCTCCTTTACTCACAAACTCGATTTCAATTATCATGATGCCTTACTACAAAACACTTATTTTCAATAATCGCAAAACATATGAATTAAATAATCATTCAGCCATGCGTCACTAAGTATTTTTAATAATTTTAACGAATTATAGGTATTTATTTTTGATTAAATTGTGAATATTTATTAGTTCATATTTGAGTCAAACCTATTATAAGATCACAATCCTTTGCATGAAAAGTGTTGTTCGTTCGTTAAAATTATTAAAGATACTTAATGAGGCATGGCTAAATAATTATTTAATTCTTTTTTGCGATTATTCAAAATAAGTGCCCTCTTCAGGTCGGTTCGCATAATTCTCGTAGCCTTCTGCTTTCGCTTGTTCGCATAATTCTCGTAGCCTTCTGCTTTCGCTTCTAGTTACTCGACTAACTAGGTGCGAAATCAGAATGCTACAAGAATTATGCGAACCAACCTGAAGAGGGCAGACGCGACTCTGTCGAAACGTCGTCATTTTACCATCGATCCCGGCAGGGATCAGTTATCAACAACGCGGAAGAATTTCCGGAAACCACCTAACACATTTAGTGCCCGCGAAAACTTAAAAACAAATATATATATATATATATATATATATATATATATATATATATATAATATATACATATATATATATATAATATACATATATATATATATATATATATATATATATATATATATATATATATATATATATATATATGTTATATGCAAAATATATCAGCACTTAGTTCACACAGTCGAGAAGTCAACGGAATTTAAAGCGTACGTGACTTCTCAGGGATATCAAATTTCATCTTGAATTATATGCAAACAACTTCCCGGAAACCTACACGAGTCCGTTTACCCAGTAAAAACGCTGACTTGCATCAGCACTTTTGTCAATGTTATAAAAGCAACTGGAAACGTTCTCGTGTTGTCATTCAAATAATATCGCTTTTAGTTTTAAGTCATTCAAATAATATCATTTATAGCATTAAGTTATTCAAGTACTTTAACTATTTTAATTGTTCACTTTTAATATTGTATGTTTCTAAATAAATAATTTTTTTTTAAAAGTGAATTGAATCAAAGTGAATATAAAATTGGCGCAGTCAGTAGGATTGTCCAACACAGTTAGAACACGTGAATACTAACTAACTGTGGAGATTTCTAAATCATTGTGGACAAAACCTACTTGAAAAGGACAACAACTACCAAGTACTAGCAAGGGAACACGCAACCAGGCTAACCAGTGCTAAGTGACGCGGAGAACAGTCCGATGCGAGGAATAATAACGTAAGAATCACATAAAGTAACTATTTTTTTTTTTTGAATGACCACCAGTTCTTTCATTTATATAATATTTTATTCCTCATAACCTTACCTTCCTAAATAATTTTATTTTTATTTTATTTCCATTACTTTGACTTACATATTTCGAAGTATTTGAAACATTATTTCAAGTTTATTATTAATCTACCATTTATACATTCCTATTTCAAATTTGTTATTACTATATTAAACATTACTCAATACTGAATCGATAAACCGTATATTTTCTACCATTTCAATTTAAAACTTTTATTTAACATTTAATTTCGATTTATTGTGCGAATCTATACAATTTTAAAAATGGCAACGACTAGACAGGCAGCTACACCAACTGTAGAGCCCTATAAGCTATCGGAAATATTTGCCATAATTCCTGAGTATGATGGTAATCCGATATTTTTAAACACTTTCATATGCTCCTGTAATACTGCTTACAGCATGGCAACGGATAATCAGCAAGTATTGCTAATTCTCCATATAAAAAATAAGTTACGCGGTAGAGCGGCTGAGTTAATTAATTCGCGAAACCCTAGTCAACTAGCCGAAATTCAAACCCTCCTAGAAAATCATTTTGGAGATCCTCGGGATCTCTCGGCTCTCATACAGGACTTGCAACGAATGCGGCAAACTCCTAATGAATCCCCTCTCACGTTCTCTGCTAGACTCCAGACGCATCAAGCGAAAATGCTAGCAGCTATAAACAAACAAAATTTAACTATCAAAGAAAAACAAGCACAGATTGACTTAATAGAGTCAATGGCTCTTAATAGCCTCCTCACGGGTTTAGAGCCCAAAATTGGTCAACTCGTTCGCGCTAGCGACCCATGCAATATTCTCACTGCCATTTCCAGAATTAAACGAGAACTACAACTATCACATTTAGAAACCCAGAAATTTTCAGGTAATAGAAGCTTCCAACAACCCCCTCGTAAACCAAATAACGGTCCACCTCCAAAACAATGCTCTTTTTGTAAACGCATAGGCCATTTAAGCAACGAATGCTTATTGAGAATTTCAATTCAAATTTCAAATTTCAACACAACCCGAATTCTAATCAGAACTATTCGAATTACCACCCTCATTTTTCCAATCAACCTGCTAATCAATCTACAAATGTTAATCCCAGTCAACAATTTTCACAACAACAATTTCGTCCATCTACCAGTAGACAACCCCAAATGTCTGGCAATTACAGACCGAACCCGAGTTTCTTTAAACATCAACAACGCCAACAACCAAAGACTCTTCACTTGAACAATCTGCAATTCGGACCATATCACAATGACTATAACTACTCTCAAAACGAAAATCATTACACCTCTTTACCCGATGAGTACGGAAACGTACAAGATTATCACCCTAATGATTTCGAACAAAACAATGAACCAGAATATTTCAATACTGAACAGTTATACGAATTTTATTCTGACGAACCTGATTCTTCTCAAGTAAATTTTCATTTGACCCCCACTCAGTCAGAACCCCCAGACCAAGAAATTTCAGAAAGTCAAACCCAAATTCAGACAATGAATCTGGACGACTTCAGCCCCAATGTCAACTTCCCAGAACAGAACTTTCTGTAAGACCCCTTCTTTCCGTCAACTCAAAGAATCTTTATTATATTACTGACTCTTCAAACACCTATAAACTTCTTATCGATACGGGTGCAGGACTTTCAATTTTTAAACCTGAAACCTGCCAACGCTTCAAACAACGATTTCCCGAAAACGTAGTCATCCAAGGAATCACCCATCAGAAAATCTTAATCAACGAATCCACCCTTGTACCTTTCAATGTCGCCGACCCACACAAGGTATATATTTGCGACATCGACATTGAATTTGACGGATTACTGGGTTCAGATTTCCTTGAACACTATAACTGCGTTATAGACTTTAACAGCAAACAACTTGTCACTAATTTTAAAACTTTACCTCTCTACAAAGTTACGGATGATACTGTCATGCGTTCTCAGAACCCTTCAACTTTCAATAATTGCATCCCGGTTAATACAATCTGTTTAGAACCCCGAACAGAACAAATATGCAAATTAAAATGTAACCTCACTAATACTGATGCTTTCCTATCATCTGCCGAAATAGAAAAAGTTTATCTTCCCCGTGCCCTTGTTAAAATTAATGAAAAAGGCGAATTCCTTACTTCAGTTTTAAATGCAAATGCTATCCCCAAGACTGTTAATTTCGACAATTTGGAACTCGAACCGATAAACAATTTTTCCGTAAACATTCTTTCTGAAAATTACTCTCAAAACTTGACCCAGCCTGACAGACAAACTACAATTATGGAACAACTTCGGTTAGAACATCTGAACGAGGAGGAAGCCGAACTTATTTGTCAACTTTGCCTCGAATATTCCGACATATTCTATTTAGAAGGTGACCAACTGACCTTTACAAACGAAATCAAACATTCGATAGACACTAATAACGCAAAACCCTCTTTCACAAAGTCATATCGGTACCCCCAAATACACAAACAAGAGGTAAAAAGTCAGATATCAAAGATGCTTGACCAAGGCATTATACGTCCGTCTAATTCGCCATGGTCATCCCCGGTTTGGGTAGTTCCCAAAAAACTAGACTCATCTGGTACCCAAAAATGGCGCGTTGTCGTCGATTATCGTAAATTAAATGAACTTACTGTTGACGACAAATATCCCCTACCGAACATTTCGGATTTACTTGACCAACTTGGCAAATGCCAATACTTCACCACCCTCGACTTAGCTTCCGGGTTTCACCAAATCGAAATCGATACTAAAGACATCAAAAAAACAGCATTCACAGTTGATAATGGCCATTTCGAATTTGTTAGAATGCCCTTCGGTCTTAAAAACGCTCCATCCACCTTCCAAAGGGTAAGGGATAATATTCTTTTAGGTGTTCAAAACGAGAGATGTTTAGTCTATATGGACGACATTATCGTTTATTCTCCGACTATACATGAGCACATAGCCCGACTTTCTGAAGTTTTCAAACGATTGCGAAAAGCAAATCTAAAAATCCAATCCGACAAATGCGAGTTTCTTCGCAAAGAGGTCGCGTATCTTGGCCACCTTATAACTCTGAAGGCGTGAAGCCTAACCCCTCAAAGGTAGATTGTATCTTAACTTTTCCCCAACCAAAAAACCCAAAAGATATCAAGTCCTTCTTAGGGTTAGCTGGTTATTACAGGCGATTCATCCCCAATTTCGCCAAGATTTCAAAACCTTTGACAAGATTACTTCAAAAAGACACACCTTTCCAGTTTGATTCAGAATGTGTCAAATCTTTTGACGAATTAAAAAGAGCCCTTACTTCTACTCCCATACTCATATACCCTAATTTTGAAGAGCCATTTATTCTTACAACCGACGCCAGTTCATTTGCTATCGGCGCAGTGCTCTCTCAAGGCCCCGTAGGTAAAGATTTACTCGTAGCCTATGCCTCCAGAACTCTCTGCAATGCTGAAACTAAGTATTCAACCATAGAACGAGAACTCCTTGCAATAGTGTGGGCGATTAAACAATTTCGTCCGATAATTTTTGGCCGTAAGTTTTTACTTCTGACCGATCACCGCCCGTTAACTTGGCTGTTTTCTATAAAGGATCCTGGAAGTAGACTTGCAAGATGGCGCCTTAAGCTCGAGGAGTACGACTATCAAATAATTTACAAACCCGGCAAAGTAAATAAAAACGCCGACGCTCTCTCTCGCATTAAAGTAAACAACTTTAATGAATACATATCATTTCAAGCAAACAATCACCTAACACCATTTACAGTACTCCGAACAAACGAAACTGACGATGACTCACAAGAACCCCAGACAAGAAGTCCCATTAATCTCCAACAAATCTCTGAAGAATTTAGAACTTTGGTCGAGCGATATCAAACCGTCTCACTCATAGATTACGACAAAATTCAATTTTCTAATTGCCAACTCTTAGACCGAGGAAACAAAAACATCCTAGTATTTCCCCAAGGCTCTCTCATGAAAACTTTTCACCATGACATCATCGAAGACATTTTTGAGGAAAATGCTGATTTCCGTACCCCTAGAGTAAATGTCTTTGCAAGCAAAAGTGTCAGAAAAAGACGCTATTACATCGTCCCTCTCCCTTCTGACCCAGAAATAGTCAACGAGATTCTTTTCGCATCTCTGTATAATAGTAGAGATGTGTTTACTGAAAATGAAGTATTCTGTGTTGAGAATAACATTGAACTGCCCATTTTGGAAATGCTTTCGTTTATCTTTTCCGAAATCGATATCAAATGGAAAATTTGCCAAAATATCGTCCAAACGATTGAGAAAGACCAAATACCCATCATCCTCGACCAATTCCATAACGGCAAAAATAATATACACCGAGGTATCAATGAAACTATCCGCAGAATAAAAGAAAAATACAATTGGCAAGGACTGACTAAGGACGTTGACAATTTTATCAAAAACTGTCAATCTTGCCAGAGAGAAAAAGTTTACCGGAAAAATCTCGACAGCCCACTTGTCATTACTGAAACCCCACGGAAACCCTTTGAACGCGTCAACATCGATATTCTAGAAGTCCCGACAAAAAACTACGCATTAACTATCCGGGACGAACTAACAAAATTCTCTCAGGCCTACCCCATAACCGACAAATCCGCAAAAACCGTTGTTAGTACCTTACTACTCTATTTCCAACACTTCGGTACTCCATTACGGATACATTGTGATTATGGCAGGGAATTCGACAACACACTAATGAGAGACTTGTGTAAACTATTTGACATCAAACTATCTTATTCTAGTGTGGGACATCCCCAGTCAAATGGTTCATTAGAACGATTCCACTCGACCTTATTAGAGATGCACACTAATGAGAGATT
The DNA here is from genome assembly GCA_034190945.1 of Octodonta nipae. Taxonomy (NCBI): domain Eukaryota; kingdom Metazoa; phylum Arthropoda; class Insecta; order Coleoptera; family Chrysomelidae; genus Octodonta; species Octodonta nipae. Next base: position 62,556,585 of record CM067218.1, read on the forward strand.
TGTGTAAACTATTTGACATCAAACTATCTTATTCTAGTGTGGGACATCCCCAGTCAAATGGTTCATTAGAACGATTCCACTCGACCTTATTAGAGATGCACACTAATGAGAGATTTGTGTAAACTATTTGACATCAAACTATCTTATTCTAGTGTGGGACATCCCCAGTCAAATGGTTCATTAGAACGATTCCACTCGACCTTATTAGAGATGATTAGAATCCATAAACTAGAAAATCCTGACGAACACCCTTTTAACATCCTCCCTTATGCAATCATTGCATATAACAATTCTGTAAACAAAACTCATGGATTCACCCCTTACGAACTTGTTTATGGACATACTTCGAGTAGGACTCCAGAAACTCTCTACAACCAACAAGCCCTGATAACTAAGTACATCAGAGATCTCAATAATCGTATCTCTCACTATTATAAAATTGCTCGCGAAAGAACGGAAATCCAAAAACATAAAGCGAAAGTCAGATTTGATGAACACGTTTCTGAAAATCTCCCTAACTATCAAATAGGCGATAAAGTCTATATTAAAGAATCCCAGATCAAGGACAAACTCCAAAATAAATTCAATGGTCCTTTCGAAATCCTGGAGATTCACAGAAACTCCGCAACAGTACTAAACCCTAAAACTAACCAAAAATCAAAAGTTAATTTCGACCGAATGAAACCGTTCTCAGAAAGTTAATTTCTGTTTCAGGTTTTGCCTGCTGTTCGGGTCAGCAGTACCCCAATTTCAAATACAACCAATAAACAATACTTTAGGTTTCTACTTCCATAACGAAGCAGAAATAACTGTATCCAATGATAAATGGACACTTTTAGTACACAGAAACATTTCTACACTAGAACAAGTATTTACAACAAATAACAGAATATTACAAACTCTTGTAAAAACTGTTAACTTCAATTCTTTTGCTATGAACTACTTTCGCGCAGACGTACAAACCCACATTAATCTTCTCAATCAAATTTCTAACTCAATCAAACAGAAATTTACTGACATTCACATGGACACTAAAAGACACAAACGAGGTATACTTGATGGGGCAGGTACCCTTTTTAAGGCAATCACCGGCAATTTAGACGCCGCCGACGGAAAATACTTTACCGGAAGCATAAATCGCTTAAATCAAGGCCAACTTCAAATTGAGAACTTACAAAAAAACCAAATAAGTGTCACCACATCCGTAATTAAAAACTTCAACGAAACTATCCAAAATCTTAGAATTGACGAGAAACTATTTAACGATAACATGAAAAAGCTGGAAAACACTATCGGAAAAATCAATGATAAGGTCGCCTACGTCGAATCAAAACTCGCACTACTTGAAATGTGTGAAAAACTTATGGAGAATTATCTCTACTTAGAAGATAATTTAAATGATGTTTTAAATTCTATCACATTCGCGCGTCTGAAAATAATTCACTCTTCAATTTTAACACCAGAACATCTTATTACCTCATTACAGGAAGTATCGCAAAATTTAGTTAAAAGTAACCTTCCATTGGCTGTAAAGTACTCGAGCATCGCACAATATCTAGAAATCATTGAACTAGAGGCATTTCAAACATATACCGATCTTATATTTGTGTTAAGAATCCCTTTAGTCGAACAACATCCTTACACAGTCTTTCATTTATATCCTATCCCTATATACGATGAAAGAACAGGTTTACATCATATGCTATCCTTCACTCAAAAATATCTTGCAAAGAATGATGATTCTTTAATGTTTATTCCGATCAAAGACTTAAGTGCGTGTAAACCGTTATCCACTCGTAAGAAACTGTGTTCTGAACTTTACGCATATCCTATTGACACAAACGCGTTATGTGAAGCTCAACTTCTAAAGAATGTCCAGAAGGTACCCGACAACTGTAAAAGCTCACTAATATTCACTCAAGGATACAACGTTCAAAAACTAGAACCCAATACATGGCTCATAATTACCTCTGAACCCATAAGTGTTACAGTGAATTGCGCTCAAACAAACCCAAAAACTCTTACAATATCCCTCAACTCCATATTGACTCTTCAATCAGAGTGTAGTGCGTTTATAGGAATTACAAAAGTTCAAGCCGAATCTGGTAAACAAACCGATGTTCTAGAAACCTTCCAACCAGTAACAGTGCCGTTCAACTGTTGCGACGCAGTGCCAGAAAAAATTATAATTCCTGAACTTCAGCCCCTGAAGCTGAACACGCTTAACGTAGAAGAATTAGACGTAGCAAATCACAAATTGGAACAATATTCCAGAGACCTCGATGGTCTCATAAACCAGCCGTTTGTAACCAAAAATATCTCTTGGTTTACCTATACAACCATAGCTGCTCTCATGATCATAGCAGCACTCATCACCTTCCAAGCTGTCAAAAAGAGGATGGTAAAACCTCCAAAGGACTGCAATCCTGACCAGACTTCAGTGCCTCAGCCAAGACTCAAATTCTTCCCCAAGCTTAGGCCTGTTTTGAAAACAGAACAAAGCGTAGAGACGCAAGTTTAGGTATACCCTTTATGTTCTCTAAAAACACCATTTTTAATATTGATTTATATCATTAACCTTTTATTTTTCTACACATTATTTTTATTCACATTTCCTTTTACTTTATATTTTATTTTTGGATATGTTTAGGTTAAGCATTTAATTATTACTCGTATTATTTTATTGCTCATTTATTTTAACATATTTTGATTTTATTTTACAAATATCAATTTGATTTTTACCAATTACTTTATTTTATTCATATTTTATACACTTATTACTTATTATTCTTCATACCATTCAAACATCATTTTATATTATTTTATGTTTCTGTTCCTAAAAGTTGATGTTATAGCATCAACTTTTGATATGTAAGGGGAGTTGTTATATGCAAAATATATCAGCACTTAGTTCACACAGTCGAGAAGTCAACGGAATTTAAAGCGTACGTGACTTCTCAGGGATATCAAATTTCATCTTGAATTATATGCAAACAACTTCCCGGAAACCTACACGAGTCCGTTTACCCAGTAAAAACGCTGACTTGCATCAGCACTTTTGTCAATGTTATAAAAGCAACTGGAAACGTTCTCGTGTTGTCATTCAAATAATATCGCTTTTAGTTTTAAGTCATTCAAATAATATCATTTATAGCATTAAGTTATTCAAGTACTTTAACTATTTTAATTGTTCACTTTTAATATTGTATGTTTCTAAATAAATATATTTTTTTTAAAGTGAATTGAATCAAAGTGAATATAAAATATCTATATATATATATATGTATATATATTAATCATTCCATCATTACATTTCCAATGATTTCTCGGCAGAGTATCCCTACAAACCAAATTTCTGCGCTCTAGGTGTCATAGGTCAGGAGTAATTGCCTTTTAAATATCTAAAAATAACACTTTTAGCTTAATTTAAAAAAAAATCTGTTCTCAACAACAAAAAGCTCAAATCAAGTTATGTTTACTGCATTCTCTAGTATGTAAAAAAAACATAATTCTGACTCGCAAACCTTTCTTTATTAAACTATGACAAATTTTATTAAAATGACCATTTTTCAAATAGCCACCAAAAATGCCATTCTTAACCGTTTGCTTCTACAATATCTAATTTTTTCTCTAACGTGTATTTTTTAAGTAAGAAAGTTAATAAAAGTTATTTGCTCGCAAGGATCGACAACATTCTCTCTCAAAGTTTTTTTTTAATTTGCTAACTTTGACCACCCTTTACACGTTTCTGTCAACTCCAAATCGCACAAAAATTTAGGAGGACGTATATATTATGGTTTATCTGAAAAACTATAGGTGTCACAAAAAAAAACAGTAAACATTTTTTGTTGCACATATAATTATCTACAACTTTTGTCAAGTAACTTTTAGTCGTAAAACCATAAACAAAAATGTTATACGCGAAAATCAATAAAAATTTGAGAAAAAAATTCTATTTGTTGATATAACTTTTTTTCCAATCATTTTTATATGTAGTGTTTTAGGGAATAATTTTCATTAGAAAGTTTTTAAATTTACCCGTTAGTTAAGGTTTTACATCGCTGCGAAACGAATACTATTCTTCAGTATTCGTAATTAATACACTGATATTGTTATAAAATTTATATTCGCCGCCACTGGAGACATCTCATTCATTAGTCATTCCGATGAAAATAAAACATTAACCGTCTGGGATAATAAAAACGGCACTATCTGAAATCTTCTATGGAGCAAACAGCGTTGACATCGAACAGACCACCAACAATGGAATACCCATCCAGAACTACGAGAGAATTTAATGTTAATTATAAAAAGGGCAGTTGTACATTTCAGAGTTAGTGCAGCTTATATTAGTTGAGTTTATATTTCGCTGTGAATTATTTTCGAAGCGATCAGCTGTTGTAAATAAAGTTCTAGAAAGCGAAAATAAAGAAGTTGAAGGTGAAAGTGAATTTTGCATTTGGTGACAGAAGTGTGGAATTAAGTATGGCAGAATTGGACGAATCTAGCAAAAAAAATTCAAATAGATTACTGATAAATTAGACAAAAAAATCATTGAAAAACGTAACAAAAAGGAGAAACAACATCAAGAGGAAATCCAACAAAGGTTAGTGGAAAAATAAAAGAGAATTTAATTGAGGGTTATTCTCGAAATTTGAAGAAAAACAAGAACAAACTGAATTGAAGAGACAAAATGAATTTAAACTATTAGATGAACAGAACAAACAGAATTAAAAAGACAACAGCAGTTTCAATAACTAATGCAAATAGTAACGCAAGTTACTGAAACAGTTAATCAGTTCAATTAAAAACACAGTACCAAGTGAAGTACAAGATAAATTCAGTGCCATCCACAACAAAGTGGAAACAGAAATTAAAAAATTGCAACAAGATTTGCAGAGAGAGAAATACCAGAACACCGTGAGTATCTAAGTTCCTTTGAGCAAAGCACCCACATTTGACGGCAGTTCATCTTGTCCTATGTACAAACGGCAATTTGAAGCCGTGGCTGCAGCTAATGGATGGGACAACCAAGAAAAATCTACCGTTCTTGTAAGGTCCGGCATTAGAGCTCCTCCAAAGCATGAAGAAGATAATTTCGATAAGATCATATCGCAGTCCTCGACAAAAGATCCGACAATTAATCGTTGAACCAAATACAACTCTGGCGAGAGTCTACAAGAATTCGAAGCAGAGATTAGACTATTATTACACCTGTCCTACCCAGATTTGTCAGAGGAAACTAAAGAGTTGACCACAGAGTTTTTTAAATGACATCAAAGACATTGAAGTGCAAAGGAATCGAAGGCTTAGTGGCATCAAGAAGAGTAACGAAGCTTTGCTCCGGGCTTTGGAGGTAGGGGCCGTCATGAACATGTCCACGCCGAAGGTACGAGCAGTTTCCTTCAATCAGGAAGAGTCAGAGTCACCATTTCAGGCGCTGCGGGCTGGTATGAACAAACTACTAGAACGGTCACAAAGAACTGGCACCAGAGGAGCGTGTTACCGTTGTGGACGGACAGGATACTTTCAACGTGACTGCAGAGTAAGGCTACCGGAAAGATCACCAACCAGGGGTAGTCAGCCAAGCGACCTTACCAACCAGGGAAACTCCGAACAGTCAGCATAAGGGGGCGAATTCTGACTTAACTCTCCAACAGCGCCCAGGACACTATCCATCCGGGGATTTTGCCGAGATAGTAGCAGACTAGTCATCAGGGGTACCATCAATGGCCTCGCAATCACCATTACCTTTGATACCGGCGGCGCTTTGTCCATTGCTAAGTCCAGAGTTTTGAGGTCATTGGAAATTCGGCCAGTTAACAACAACATCCAGCTCAGAACAGTCACCGGCGAGTCCATGTCGATACAGGGTGAGGCAATATAGTACTACAGATAGGGGACAACAGAATCCGGCATAGTGTCCTGGTAGCGGATATTGAGGACAATTTTATACGGGTATGGATCTAATCAGCCAACATGGATTTATGTTCGACCCGAGATATGATGTTCTTCGATTCCTAAATGAGGAATTTGTATTGACACGACCCGTCAACAGCTCAGTGACTTTCAAAAAAATTGTAGCAAAATCCTCTCCCAGAATTCCCGGTCGAACGGAACAATTTATTCATGGGCAGCTAGAAAAAAATCCTGGGAGCTGCGTTGAAATGATGGAGCCCGTATAGTCAGCTCATGACTACCTAGTTGGGCTATAGTTAAAACCGGACGAGACATACCAATAAGAGTCCTGAATACGTCCAACAACGAGATCAGAATTGCCAATGGTCAAGAGATAGCTTGTTTCGAGACAGTAGAGACCATCATCAATTGCGAAGAAATGTACCAGAAATCGGTGGAGGAGACAGCGCCCAGTAAACTACAACTACAACTGTGTGCTGACCATTTGACACACCTTACAACCAGAGGAACAGAAGAAAGTCAAGCAATTGATCGCAAATCACTGGCAAATTTTCAACAGTCAAGATAGAACCACCGGTCGTACAAACATCATCCAGCACCAAATAGATACCGGGAAGGCTCAACCCATCAGAATACCACCTAGGCTACCGATGGGGCAACAACAGGCAGTCGAGGAAAACATCGAATCCATGTTACAAAATGGAGTTATGGAGCCATCTATGAGCCCATGGTCTGCTCCCGTTGTGTTAGTTAAAAAAGATGCAACCACCCGAGTTTGCATGGAGTACAGAAAGTTGAATGACGTTACGAAGAAAGACCCCGAATCGATGACACTCTGACCACACTAGCAGGGTACCGTTGGTTGTCCACCTTACACTTAAAGATATTGGCAGGTTGGACTGCACGAAAATGACGAGAGAAGACAGCGTTCTCCACCAGTAAAAGCGGGTTGACATGGAGAACGTGCTAAGTATACCTCGATGACATTCTGGTCACGGGTCAAACATTCGACGACCATCTGAAGAACCTGGGCGAAGTATTTTCCAGAATTAAGAATGCCATCCTGAAACTCAACCCGAAAAAGTGTTCCATGTTTCAAAAAGAAGTAGAGTTTTTGGGCCACGTCGTTTCCGAGTCAGAAATCTACACAAACGAAGAGAAGGTAGCAGACATCCATGATTGGCCGGTCCCGAGAGACAAGCACGAACTACGTAGCTTTTTGGGGCTCTGTTCCTACCAAAGACGTAGTACTACAACAGCGGATTCTCGAAACCAGAAAGAACCAGAAAAGAACTTCTTGCAATAATAAGGGCTGTAGACCATTTCCACAAATACTTCTATGGTCGTCATTTCCTAATCCGAAAATATCATGCCGCCCTCAAATGGCTGCTGGACATGAAGACACCGGAAGGACAACTGGCCAGGTGGATGGAGAAATTACAGCAATACGATTTCAATGTCGAACACCGCGCCGGCTGTTTGGATAATAATGCCGATGCTCTGTCAAGAAGACCCTGTAGAGTAGAATGCGGACATTGCCAGAAGATGGAACAGTGAGAGGGTTTCTCCATCCGATAGATCCGAGTACAGATCAATGACGACTGGACAACGGAACAGTGCATCCAGGATCAAATGGCTGATCCAGACATTGAACCAATCCTGTCTCTTAAAAACAGAAGGGCATCCAGGCCACGATGAGATGAGGTAGCTAGATACTGAGGCGTCTTGAAATCGTTATGGGCGCAATGGGACTCTCTAAAAGCAGAGAATGGAATGTTAAAGAGAATTTGGGAAAGCACTGACGGCCTAGAAACGGGTACAATAAATAGCACATCCACAGTTGTTGGTATTTATACACAAAATAATAAGTGTAAATAATAAAAAAGGCTTAATCTGTACAAATAAATTACCTATGTAATCATCAATGTTGATGAAGTAGTAGATATGTAAGCAATAATGCAAGATTTAGGATATCTTAGCACCGACTTCAAGAATATACTAGATAACTGGATATGTAGGTAAATAATTTGTACAGAATAAGCACCTTTTATGGTTTACATTTACTATGGTTGTTTTCTTGTAGGTCTTTTGTGTATACATTCTTAGTTGGTATTTATTTACATAAGTAGTTACTGCGTGGTGTTATGTTTTTGTTTAATTAATACGTACTTCTATACATCTTCTAAAAGTATAATATGTTCATCAAATGTAGGATCATTATTTATTGAAACATTAGATTACTCTGCAGACTTCTTTTTAAATTTTCATCATTAGAATTTTATTGGTTCAAAGAATATCGCACTATAATTAAGCTCTGCATCATTTCACTAGATAATGTATTTTTTAGCCTATTTCTTTAGCATGACATATATTGAAAATGCTTGTTCAATACTAAAAAAATGTATATGGTAAAAAAATATATGTACTGTTACGAGAATTCATCCGACAGCTGGTGCAATCGGCCATCAACCAATTCATGAAAGGGACATTATTCCGATAAATTCGTGGAACCCGAAATGTTTGTCTCTCAACCGGCGGACCGCTGCCGTTACTGGGAATTCCCTTAAAGCTTCCAGAACATGATGGAATTTCCCGATGGTTCGTGGACGTACCAGACAATTCCAAGAAGTATATAAATATAAAGCAGCTGGCGATAGGAGGCATTCAGTTTTCGTCGGTCGTTTGTACAGTTAAGATAAAATGTAAATAGTAGTTTCTGTGAATATAAATTTGTGTAAAAGTAGTGGAAATAAATTAGAGTGAGTTGGACTGTGTTTTTAAATAAATCCAGGAACTGAACTGAACCCGAGTGTGAAAATAAAAACATTACAGTGGTGTCAGGTGTGAAGTGAATTTGTGGAACTTTTAGAAGTGGAAAATAAATAAACTAACAATGTATAAAAACGTGAATTTGGACCAGTTGAAAGTGACACACTTAAAAAAAGAACTTGAAGAAAAGGATTTAGAAATTAGTGGGAAGAAAAGTGAATTAATACAACGGTTACGAGATACTCTAATAAATGAAGGTAACGATCCCGATACATATTTGTTTGAAGTTTCTGGTAATGGGGATATGAGTATGCTACTTACAAAAATTGAAGAAAATTCTAAGGCTTTAGAAGATAAATTCCTAGAAAATTCTAAAACTATAGAAGAGAAATTGCTAGAAAATTCTAAAAGTATAGAAGAGAAATTGCTAGAAAATTCTGAATCCCTAGAAAAAAAAAATAGTAGAAAGATTACAAGAAAATTCTAAAGCGCTAGAAGGCAAACTGCTAGAAAATTCGAAGTCTGTAGAAGATAAGCTACAAAAAATACACGAAAATGCGCAATCTTTAGAAGAAAGTTTGAAAAGCATGGTACAGCAAAGTTCAGAAATGCTAGAAGAGAAAATAGTCGAAAATGAAGCCCGAATTGAAGATCTGAAGCAGACCACGGTCAAATATGAAACCCGGATGGAAGAACTAAAGCAAACAATAGTTGAAGAGCTGAGTCAGACGACAGTTAAAAACGAAAGGCGCATAGAGGAGTTAAAACAGATAATGGAAGGCGAGATCACCAAAATAAAAGAACAGGTAGTGGCAAAACAAAGGGGAGAAATACCATCAAAGACCGAAAGCAGCAGCAGTCTAGAAGTAGTTGATGCGAAATATCGCCTCGAGGGAACAAGACACAAAATGAAACCTCCCCAATTTGATGGAAAATCGTCATGAACTAACTATAGGCGCCAATTCGAGGCTGCAGCAAAGTTAAACGGATGGTCGACAGAGGAGAAGGCAATAGCACTAACACTCGCCTTAAGAGGGGATGCTACAGATATTTTGCAAACCTTGAATGCCTCTGAGCAAGAAGACTACGAACAACTGGTCAAACATTTGGAACTGAGGTATGGACAAACGCATTTGGAGTACGTTTATCACTCTCAATTGAAAAATCGCTACTAGAAATCGAATGAATCCCTTCAAGAGTTTGAAGCTGATATTGCCCGTCTGGTTCACCTTGCCTATCCAGCCACACCGAAAAATGTGATAGAAAGGTTAGCAGTATAAGCGTTTTTGGATGGACTGCGGGACAACGAAGCCAGACAAGCTTTAACACTAGCTCGACCGACTCAATTAGTGGATGCACTTGCTCGAGCGCTAGAATTCGAGGCTGCAAAAAATACTTGCAGAGGTCAAGCCAGAGTCCAAATCATGGACGGAGAATCAGAAGATGGCGGAAACGATGAAGCCTCTGTAAGAAAGATAATAGAGAAAGTCCTTACCGAGAAAAGACAACTGAGATGTTGGAAGTGTGGTAAGGTAGGGCACATACGAAGTCGTTGCAAGGAGAGCAACGGAGGCCCGACTTCCGCGTCGGAAAACTAAAGAAGGTCGATGTGAAGGGGCCATCGTCGACCTGTAGCCAACGAGCCCCAACTATCAACGCATATGTCGCTTCGCTACGCAACCACGTTAGCAGTGTCTTTGTAGATGGCCTTATTAATAAGAAGCAATGTGCAATGCTGCTGGATACAGGTGCGACAAAAACAGTTATAAGGCCCAACATTGTTTTAGACAAGGCAATGGTAAAACCAACAAAATGGCAACTGCGAACAGCGACAGGAGAAGCAGCGAAAGTCCATGGTGAAATAGTGATTGAAATGACCTTGGGAAACACAACCATCCTACATCGGGCATTAGTGGCAGACATCGAAGACGAAGTCATCATTGGAATGGATGTCATGACCTCCAAGGGATTCCAGTTAAACTTCAAAGATGGAATTCTGCGAGTGAATGACGAAGAAGTGGTGCTTCATGGGAAAGATGACATAATGCTTCGAGCCATCTTAGCAGAGGATGTCAATGTTCCGGAAAGAGCTGAAATCATTGTAGATGCTTGCCTAGATGGGAAAGCTAAAGCTGGAACAGTGATGATGTTTGATCCCGAACTTAACGACGGAAATGTAGGCAGAGAAGTCGCACTGGGGAAGACTCTGTTTCGTGCCAAGGAGATTGTGCCAGTAAGAGTAATGAACCTGAATCATTACTCGGTTGTGCTAAAGAAAGGAACAACTTTGGGCCATTTTTCAACAGTTTCCTCTGTAGTCAGAAGCACACAGCATGCAAAAATACGACCAGGTTAACTATCTGAGGAACTGGAACGACTCATCACCGATTCATCTACGAATTTGAAACCAAACCAGAAAGTAAAATTGAGGGAAATCGTTAGAAACTACCAGGATATCTATATCAATATAGGAAACGGAAAAAGAGGACGAACTGACCTTGTGAAACATAAAATTAATACCGGGGATGCTCAACCTATTCGACAGTCAGCGAGAAGACTACCTCTAGCTAAAAGAGAAGAAGCAGGCAGAATAGTCCGCGAAATGAAGGAAGAAGGTGTAATTGAACCATCTAGTAGCCCTTGGGCTTCTCCAGTTGTCTTGGTTAAAAAGAAAGATGGTTCGACCCGATTTTGCATGGAGTATCGGCAATTAAACCACGCTACAAAGAAAGACAGCTATCCCCTCCCAAGAATAGACGATACCCTAGATACGCTGGCTGTATCGAAGATGTTTTCTACCCTGGACCTAAAGAGCGGTTATTGGCAAGTGGAACTTGCTAATGAAGACCGAGAAAAGACTGCTTTTACCATCGGCTCAGGACTTTACCAATTCACGGTGATGCCGTTTGGGTTGTGTAATGCTCCAGCGACGTTTGAAAGATTGATGGAAACAGTGTTAAAAGGGCTTTCGTGGAAAACGTGCCTGGTGTATCTTGACGACATTATTGTGGTTGGAAGATCTTTTGAAGACCACGTGAAGAACCTGGAGGAGGTGTTTCGGCGACTTCGATGTTCCGGACTAAAGTTAAACCCGAAGAAGTGTCAGCTGTTCCAAGAAGAGGTGAAATATCCTGGACATGTAGTTTCCGCGGAGGGAGTAGCTGTTGATAAACAGAAAATCAAAGCTGTCCAAGAATGGCCGATACCTAAAGATATCCACCAGTTAAGAAGTTTCCTGGGGTTATGCACGTACTATCGTCGGTACGTAGCCGGATTTGCTAACATCGCCAAGCCACTTACTAGACTCACAGAGAGGGAAAGGTGCAGTACCAGTGGGACGAGAAATGCCAGCGATCATTCGAAACACTGAAAAGAGCATTGACAAGTGCCCCCATCTTAAGTTATCCTTTGCCAGATGGGAACTTCGTTTTGGATACCGACGCAAGTATTGTCGGAATTGGTGCTGTGCTTTCGCAGATCAAAGATGGTCAGGAGAAAGTCATCGGCTATTTCAGCAAGACCTTGAGCAAGCCTGAACGGAATTACTGCGTTACTCGTAGGGAACTCTTGGCGGTGGTAAAGGGGGTAGAACATTTCTACAAGTACCTCTATGGTAAAAGATTCCTCCTGAGGACTGATCATGCAGCACTGAAGTGGCTCTTGCAGTTTAAAAACCCCGAAGGACAAGTGGCCAGATGGTTGAGCGGTTGCAAGAATTCGACTTCGAGACTGAACATCGAGCTGGAACAATTCATAAGAATGCTGATGCCCTATCGAGGAGACCATGCCCTGATGATTGCAAACATTGTCAGCGAGCTGAAGAAAAAGGGGCTGTTCTCTGTAGAACTACCGCCGTCAATGACCATTGGCAACCTGAGGAGATCCAGAAAGACCAAAAATTAGATCCAGAACTAAAAGAAGTTATCCGGTGGAAGGAAGAAGACCGCAAACCTACGTGGCAGGAGATTTCCCGATACTCACCAACCATAAAGTCGTACTGGGCTCAGTGGAACTCCCTCATCCTGGAGAATGGACTCCTGAAGCGTGTCCTGGAGACTTCAGAGGGGGGAAACGACAGAAAACAGATTGTAGTTCCCAGAAATAGAAGAACAGAGGTTTTACGAGAACTACATGATGGTACAACTGGAGGACATCTGGGAATAACGAAAACCCTGGGGAAGTTGAGAGAACGCTTCTATTGGGTAAACTGCCAAGTAGATGTTAAGGAGTGGTGCCGGAAATGTACGGTTTGTGCAGCAAGTAATGGGCCTCAGAAGCGACCAAAAGCTCCGATTGAGCAATATAACGTGGGCAGTCCATTCGAAAGAATAGCCATTGATGTTGCCGGTCCATTTCCTGAATCCGACTGTGGAAATAAATACATTGTGGTAGTTATGGACTATTTTAGTAAATGCGCCGAAGCGTATGCCTTGCCGAATCAAGAAGCCTTGACCGTTGCTGATGTCCTTGTCAAGGAATGGATCAGTCGTTTTGGTGTTCCCTTGGAGTTGCACTCAGACCAAGGTAGAAATTTCGAGTCTACTCTTTTTCAAGACGTCTGCAAGCTCTTGAAGATCAATAAAACACGGACGACAGCATTACACCCGCAATCCGATGGAATGGTAGAACGGATGAATAGAACCATTAACCGTCATTTGTCAAAGGTAGTCTCTGACCACCAAAGAGACTGGGACCAGTATCTGCACTTGTTTCTAATGGCATATCGTTCGTCTGTGCACGAGTCCACGGGTCAGACCCCGGCCAGTATTATCATGGGACGAGAATTGAGACTACCATGCGATTTGAAGTTTGGATGTCCCCCAGGTGAAGAGACCGCAGGTGAAGACTGTCAGCCAGCTATGTCAAAAGATGAACGACATCCATGAACGAGTCCGGTTAAACATCGAGAATGCCAGTGCCCGAATGAAGGAAGCCTACGACATCAAAGCCGAGGACGGAGAATTCCAAGTTGATGATCTTGTTTGGTTGTATAACCCGCAACGTCGTCGTGGATATTCGCCCAAACTACAGAGATCTTGGGAGGGGCCTTACCAAATTGTGAAGAACGATGTTGTCTACAGAATAAGGAATCTGCCTCGAGGAAAGCCAAAGGTGGTACATTTCAACAGGTTAGCCCCTTATGCCGGAAGTCATGACGGCGAAGTTGACCAAGCTCAAGTCCGCAGCATCCAACCTCCCGATGACGAGAAGACCTTCGATCAGTTTATGGCACTGTACTCTAATGGGCAGAAAGTGCAGCACGACGTGACCACAGACGAACCCCGAGACCTGTTTGAAGTGCCCATAGAATATGCCCTGGCTCATTGTGTGGCTCGAGATCTCCGTATGTCCAGAGGAATAGCCAAGGTGTTTGCCAAAAAGTACGGCCAGTTCCAGAAGCTGCGGGAGCAAGATCCAGCGGTAGGGAAGGTCCTTCATCTCGAAGATAAACAACCAGTGGGTACCAGAGACATCTTTTATTTGGTAACGAAAACATTCTCGCAGGACAAGCCAACATACAGCGATCTTTGGAAGACTGGTAGAATTGAGGAATGTAATGATGGAGAAGAATCTGATGAAATTGGCGGTCCCAAAGATAGCCTGCGGGTTGGATATACTGAATTGGAGGGTGGTGAGAAGTATGATGGAAACAATCTTTCGATTCAGTGGCGTCGACATCCTGGTATGCTGTCTCAATACTCGCAGCCCAGATTCGAAGACCGTTGATTGTTACTTCCACCAAACTTCCCGTTGTCGAAATGGAGAGTCCTGCAAATATCGTCACACCAGGAAGGATTCTGGGACATTCCGGGACGAAATGGTCTTAAGGAGGGGGCAATGTTACGAGAATTCATCCGACCGCTGGTGCAATCGGCCATCAACCACTTAGTGGAAGGGACGTTATTCCGACACTTCTGGGAATGCGAATTGTTTTGTCTCTCAACAGGCCGACCGCTGCCGTTACTGGGAATTCCTTTAAAGCTTCCAGAACGTGATGGAATTTCCCGATGGTTCGTGGACGTACCAGACAATTCCAAGAAGTATATAAATATAAAGCAGCTGGCGATAGGAGGCATTAAGTTTTCGTCGGTCGTTTGTACAGTTCAGATAAAATGTAAATAGTAGTTTCTGTGAATATAAATTTGTGTAAAAGTAGTGGAAATAAATTAGAGTGAGTTGGACTGTGTTTTTAAATAAATCCAAGAACTGAACTGAACCCGAGTGTGAAAATAAAAGTACGATACTGATTTTTATAAATTCCCTTAAAAATTATGACTCTAAAATTGTCCCTAAATTTTATAAATACCCCTAAATTTAGGGACAACATCCCTAAGTTCGCAACACTGGTCGAAGGACAACTTCAACAAATATAATAATAATAATACGTAAATACCGTGTGGTGGCCGGGTTAGAATAGCACCACGGTATCCACCGCCTGTCGTATGAGGCGACTAAAGGGGCAGCTGTCCGCTGACCTACTACCTAGCTTTCCTTCCTTCTCCACAACCCGCACGAGATGTTTTGATTTAAATCATTTCATCTAGGAAGTGTCAACCCCACGGGTCCGAGTTACCTGGGTCACCAGGGTCAATTGGTGACACCACCCATGAAAATGGAGCTACGGAGTAGATGCCTCGGAAAAGAGCCGCTGCCTGGGGATCGCCAGGGCATGTCTGGAGCCGGCGCTGGACATGACAGCATGCGGGACGTCGGTGGCAGGGTGCTGTGGAGGCGGGCCCCTGCCGTCCAAAGAGCTACAGTCCAAAAACCAGAAGAACCACAAGAACCACAACCAATACAGTCACAACAACAACGTGACCATCACCAACGGAGTCAAATGAGAACGAGAACTCCACCCGCAGAAAGTGTTGCGCAGGATCAACAGCCAGCGCTCACTCAAGCGGGACTGAAAAGACAGCGCATGAAATGGACTGGTGCCATGAATGAATTTATAATGCGCACGTTTTACAGAAATACGAACCTTGGCCAGGACAAGACTGGATATCGCCAAATACTGCATTAAGAGTTCTGTCGTAAGTACCCAGAGCTTCAAGTTACTGAACAGAGAGTCGCAGATCAATATCGTGTCATCTTGAGAAATGGCCTTATTTCGCCTGAACAACTGGATAGAATAAAGAGCGAAGTGGAGCGCGAACTATTTGGTAAAAATACAATCGATCCAGAGCCTGAAACACCTACAACAAGAACAGCCAACCAACGCTGACCTGCTTGAAAAGATCCAAGCAGAAATGGAAGGAGCTTTTAAAGAGTATAGTGGAACAGATCCACTGACTAGACCAGCTCTTCCCAAACTAAGATCGTCTAAGAAACTGGTTATCGTCTTGCAGGCTATGAACAAATTTATCTTGCCAAATTATGTTTTCGGTGCTAATACGTTAGAGTCGCTACACACAATCATCTACTGTGCTGCAACTTCCATCTGCAGAACAATTGGGGTCGCAGTAAGACCAAAGCAAGACACTCCCCAATTTAGACAAGCACCTCGAATACCGCCTTGGCAAAGAAGACTCGAAGGGAAAATCAATGCTCTTTGGAAAGACTTTGGAAGGCTGACCGAGTACAACGAGGAGTCAGGAACAACAGAATAGAAACACTTCTCAAGACTATCATGGACAATAACCGGATACACTCCCAGTCTACACAAGTCGATTGAGAAGGTACAAAACCAGTAACCAACGGAAACTAGACAACACACTCTTCCGACAATCAGAAAAAGGGTTTTATAGAAAACTTAACAACAACAATAATAATGAAGCGCCTAGTTACCCCAGTAAAACAGACATCGAGGAATTCTGGAAAACACAGCTTTCCACAACGATCTCCTAGAACTCCAGAGCCAGCTGGATTAATGAGGAGGAGGCTGCATCTCAGAACTGTGAGGCCATGAACACCAACCATTTACAACGGAAGATACATCCAACATAATTAAGAACCTCCATAACTGGAAAGCACCAGGACCAGATGGTGTACAAAATTACTGGAAAAAGGAACTGTACGCAACCCACGAAACACTAACAGCACTTATAAATGACATAATTACCCACCCACACAAGATGCCTAGTTTCCTTACGCATGGTGCTACATACCTCTTACCAAAGGACAACCTATGTGCACAGGACCCAGCAAAGTACCGACCAATCACTTGCCTTCCAACCTTATACAAACTCATAACATCGTGCATTAATCATCGCATTTTCAAACACTGTGAGCTGAACAACATAATTACTCAACAACAAAAGGGGTGCCCGAAAAATTCGATGAGGTGCAAAGAACAACTGATAATTGATTCCGTTGTCTGCAATCAAGCGCACGCCAAACGGCGAAATCTCTACATGGTATATGTGGACTACAAAAAGGCCTTTGATTAAGTTCCACATGATTGGCTCATTAAGGTGCTAAAACTCTATAAAGTGAATAATTGTATTATTAACTTTTTAGAATATGCCATGTCCACCTGGCAAACTAAAATCTCACTGAATGAAGCCAACTGTTCGATACAAACTGACCCCATTCCAATCAGAAGGGGTATATTCCAGGGATACTCTCTTAGCCCGCTGTGGTTCTGCCTTGCCATGAACCCTCTCTCGAACAAACTGAACTCGACTAATTTTGGGTTCAGTCTCAAACACAACAACGTACAAGCATTGAAGATAAACCATTTGTTATACATGGACGACTTAAAGTTGATGGCAGCTACAAAACAACAGCTGCATGACATGCTTAAAATAGTAGAAGGGTTCTCTAGTGACATCCATATGAAATTTGGCCTAGACAAATGCCGAATTATTAATATAGTTAAAGGCAAAATACAGCTGGGGCACTTCGAAATGGGAGATGGCACCTCAATTGAATCTATGGGGGAAGGTCATACTTATAAATACCTTGGAATAAAGCAGGCTCAATGTATTGATCACATGACTATGAAAATGGACATAACAGCAGAGTTTTATAGAAGGGTAAGACGACTGTTGAAAACCAAACTAAACAGTAAAAATCTGTCTCAGACTATTAACACCTATGCGTGTTCAGTGCTCAGTTACTCTTTCGGTATAGTTAATTGGTGCAAGACTGACATTGAACAATTACAACGAAAAGTTCGAGTTTTACTAACAAAAGCTCAAAATCACCCTCCAAAGAGCTCTGTCGAACGTACAACTTTGCCACGGGATGAAGGAGGAAGAGGATTGACAGATCTAAGTAAGCTATTAGATCAACAAATTTCTATTTTGCGTAGTCATTTCCAGAAACTCGCAGAATTTTCTGATCTACATAGAGTCATGTGCCTGGTTGATGACTCAACACCATTGCGACTGACACAACAACATGTCCAATTACACCACCAGACCACAGATCAGAAACTGCTGAAATGGAAAGAGAAGCCCCTTCATGGAAGACATATAAATGACGTCAACTAAGATGTCGACAGTGCAGCGTCGAACTACTGGTTGATTTCTGCTCATATGTTCCCTGAAACGGAAGGCTTTATATTGACAATCCAAGATCAAGTAATTCCAACTAAGAACTACCTAAAGTACATCGTTAAAGACCATTTTATTAACAACGATAGATGCAGGTACGGTTGCCAAACATCTGAATCTATCCAACATATCACAGGAGGTTGTCAAGCGTTCGCTGCAACTGAATACAAAGAACGACACGATGCTGTGGCAAAAGTGCTTCACCAGGAACTGGCACTGAAACTTGAATTAACACAGTCGGTAAGATTACCATACTATAAATATAAACCAGAATCCGTTTTAGAAAATAACAACTACAAGCTGTACTGGGACCGCACGATACTGACCGATCGGTCTGTTGCTCACAATAGACCAGATATAGTTTTGGTAGATAAAGTCTCTCGGAAAACAACTTTAACTGACAGCAATTCCTAACAACAATAATATAAATATCAAGCAGGCTGAGAAAATAACCAAATATAGAGATTTGGAATTTCAAATAAAGACTCAGTGGAACATGAACAACACACGAATTGTACCAATTGTTATGTCAACGACAGGACTAGTCCCAAAACATCTATTAAACAATTTAAAATACCTCGGTCTGGACGAACATCTTTACAAACAGATGCAAAAAGTCTTCTTGTTAGGGACAGCCCGGACGGTCAGGAAATTCATGGGAAACTGCCGTCACGACTCCAACCACGGGTCTGAAAACCTGGCAAGGGCTCCCACAGAACTAAACCCTTTTGATATTTAGGATATCTGGGGTTCAGTGAATTTTCCCCTAAAGGCACTCATATCGTGCCTTAGAGGGAGTGTGATGCCATACATTGTATGGTCAAGTCGGACAGGAAAACGCAGTATTAAGGAAACATACAAAAAATGGAGAGAACGGAATCCCAATGTAAGAGTAGGCCTCAACCCAAATACTTTAGCCACACAAAGAAGATTCATCGAAGACAAAAAGAACAGCTCAAACGGTAGTATATGCGAAGAAACCAGCCAAACTCGAAGTAATATCGAAAGTGCCAAATTTAACAATTGGTCAAGTACAGAAGAGCCATTAAAGCCGAAAGAAGGTTTAGAAGAGATAAAATATAATTTAGATAGCGATATTGTAGACAAACTGAAGGAAATTATTGGTAACAAACTTGAACTGGACAGGTTCTAAACCGTTTCCAGTAGAGAAAGACTTTCCAAAATCAGCGACAACACAAAAGTTCAAAAACACATTATCCACATTAACAAAGCTGTAGAGGAAATACTGGCGACAGAAAGTCGTGAGGAACTAACACTAACTAAAATAGATATGGTAATATATGCAGCCGCAAAGATAGTTATAGAGGAGTTAATACTTGCCCGAATATCAAAAAAACCTGGACAGTTCAAAGGAGAAGACCCGCCATGGAAAAGAGGTTAAATTTTCAAATCGCTCTATTGGGGAAGGAAATATCACAATTAATCGAAATTAGGCAAGGAATCCTCAGCTACCGTATGAATAATATCAAAACATCACTGTTCTGTGAGTATAAATTTGGAAGGAGTAATGACATCTCAGAAACAATAGAAATCATTAAGCAAAAACTACAAGTCAAAGCTCATAGAATAAAAAGATATGAACGAAGATCAAAAGGATATCATCTGAATAAGATTTTCGTGCAAGAAAATAAAGCAGGTTCAGAGAGCTTCTTCACAGAAAGAATTAGAAGAGTTCTGGAAGGGGATAAGGGAGGTTGAAAGCACACATCATTCTGAGACCCAATGGATTGAGAGCGAAATTAATACTCAAAGGGACACTGCTTAGATGGAATGGAAAAAAAATACAGAGTTAGAAGTAAAAATGTAGGCTATGTAAAACTGAAATAGAGACCATTCAACATATTGTGTCGTCGTGCTCTATTCTTGCTAAAAAAGAATATTTAGAAAGACACAATGCAATAGCGAATCACCTGCATTGGAATATTTGTAAATATTACGGCCTTGACACAGACGAGAAGTGGTACCATCATAAGCCAAGAGATATTGTCGATTCTCCAGATGTGACTATACTGTGGGACATGCAAGTTCAGTCAGATCGAACTATTTTAGCCAATAAGCCGGGTGTTGTCATAAAAAAAACAAAGGTTTGTTTAATCATCGATCTTATTCAATAGGAGGCGGAAAAGAGAATAAAGTATCGGGATCTTGAAATAGAAATACAAAGACTATAGAACATGCGTGTAAAAATAATTCCGGTAATAATAGGAACAACTGGACTAATATCAAAATCCACGCAAAAGAATATTGAACAGATACCAGGAGATCACTACCTTTCTGAACTACAGCAAACGGTATTTCTTAACACACAGCACACATTATAAGAAAGACCATCCACTCAAATGATATAGTTCGCCCTAGGAGTATGGTATACTTTTGGCGAACATTAGAGCCAATATTATTTACTGCCTTAGGCGTGTTAAAACACACATATAATAATAATAATAGCAGGTTCGGCATCTCAATTGAATCCATGGAGGAAGGCCATACTTATAAATTCCTTGGTATTGATCAGTCATGAAAAAGAACATAACAGCAGAGTTTTATAGAAGGGTAAGACGACTCTTGAAAACCAAACTAAACAGTAATAATCTGTTTCAGGCTATTAACACCTTTGCGTGTTCAGTGCTCAGTTGCTCTTTCGGTATAGTTAATTGGTGCAAGACTGTCCTTGAACAATTACAACGAAAAGTTCGAGTTTTACTATCAAAAGCTCACAATCACCATCCAAAGAGCTCTGACTCACAGAACATGCCACAAATAACATTTAGAAGACAATTAGACATCGTTTTCCCATAAGAACCCATGTATAAGGTGGCGATTTTGAAAATCATCTTCTCAAAAACTACACGGTCAATCAACCCCAAATTTTAACAGAAGATAGGTATTATACTATACATTCGTTTGAAATAGTTTTTTAAGTTTTCCTAACATTTACGTTTTGCTTTCGAACAATCTTAAGTCCCGGAAAAATGTATATATATATATATATATATATATATATATATATATATATATATGTATGTGTGTGTGTTTTAGGTGGTTTCCGGGAATTCATCCGCGTAGTTGATAACTGATCCCTGCCGGGATCGATGGTAAAATGACGACGTTTCGGCAGAGTCACATCTGCTCTCTTCAGGTCGGTTCGCATAATTCTCGTAGCCTTCTGGTTTCGCTTCTAGTTACTCGAATACTAAGATTTTCCGAAGCGCTCGCGCTGTTATATAGTCGCGGCTCGGCGCCTATTGGTTGGCACCGTGAACGGCTGCGTGTGATTGGCCCTGGGCGCTCAGTGGCCACGCCTCCCGCCTTCTGATTTTTTATCTCCGGTTGAGTTGTTATTGGACGGTTCCCGGCCGGTACGGTGTTTAATAGAATTTTCCAACAATTCGATAAGTTCTGAATTTCATTGCGTGCGTTTAGACTGTGAGGCCTCTTCGCTATTTCAATTGCCTCTCTTACGAGTCTTGATTCCGGTTGTTCTATATTTGCCAGTACTCTGGTGTTCTCAAAGTCTATTCGGTGTGACATCGTGGTGGCGTGTTCCGCAATGGATGTTGTTTTTACCTGCTTTCTTACAGCGTTCTGGTATTCATCACGTCTAGCCTGAATTCTTCTATTAGTTTGCCCCACATAGGTTTTATGACAGTCTGCACATGGAATCTCGTACACTCCCTGTTCTAAAGGGATCCTCGTCTTCGGAGTCCTCAACACCGTGTTTATTTTTCTGTCTGTATTGAAAATAGTATCGATATTGTGTCTACGTAGAATTCTTGCAATACTGTCCGTGGTACCCTTGACATACGGTAAATAAGCCTTGGTTATTGGTGTCTCATGCTTCTCGTCTGTTTGTCTCGGTTTTGACTTTAGGGCTATTTAAATATGTCGGCCTGTAAATCCGTTTTGTCTCAGAGCTTTTTTTAAACTGTCCATGTCCTGGTTGCTGTTATTCTGGTCAGCTAGTCTTTGCGATCTGGTTACTAAAGTCTTGACGACGGCTTGTAGTTGGGCTGGGTGGTGATGAGAATTAGCATGAAGGTATCTGTTGGTGTGAGTTGCTTTCCTATATACTGTATGGCCAAGGGTTCCATCTTCCTTCCTGTTTATGAGAACGTCAAGGAATGACCGTTGACATTAAGGTGGTCTAAAAAAGTATTGAGGTGTTCTCTCCCATGAGGCCAAACCACAAATGTATCATCCACATATCGCAACCATAAACTGGGTTTAAGAGTTGTTGTTCTTAGTGCCAACTCCTCAAAGCTCTCCATAAAAAGGTTCGCTATAACTGGTGAGAGTGGCGATCCCATTGGAGCTCCTTCCACTTGTTTGTATCGTTGGTTTTCGTAAACAAAATAGGTTTTCATCAGACAGTGCCTTGTTAAGTCTACAAGGTGTTGAGGTGGTTTGTATTTTTCTATTATGATATCCAAGGCTTCGTCGATAGGGATGTTGGTGAAAAGGGACACTACGTCAAAACTTACAAGAAGACACTCTGGTTGTAAGACCGTTTTTCTAAGAATTTCGATGAAATGTGTCGAATTTTTCACATATGAGTCTGCCCCCTCTGCAAACGGTTGAAGTTGTTGGGCTAGGTATTTGGCTAGGTGTTTTGTTGGGGATCCAATTGAGCTTACTATTGGCCTCAAAGGTGCACCTTCTTTATGTACTTTTGGCAACCCATAGAATTTCGGACATCTCGATGACTTTTCACGCGGAATGAGTTGCAGTTGGAGATTTTTGTCGATCCTACTTGCTTGGATTTTGGCCATGGTTGTTGTTGTTGAGGACTCCGAAGACGAGGATCCCTTTAGAACAACAGGGAGTGTACGAGATTCCATGTGCAGACTGTCATAAAACCTATGTGGGACAAACTAATAGAAGAATTCAAGCTAGACGTGATGAACACAAGAACGCTGTAAGAAAGCAGGAAAAAACAACAACCATTGCGGAACACGCCACCACGATGTCACACGAGTAATGGTTGTTTGTTTGGGAAGTTAGTTTTTAAAAAAATAAAAATTAACAACTCAAAATCTACCAATTTTGTATTTGAGAACGTGTTGACAGTAAGAAGACAACTTTTACAATGACAATTAAAACAATTAAAATAATATAATCAGTTTTGTACAATCATCAAGATGCAGATTAATAATAACAGGATGTGCAAGATAAACAATAATTTATATCTACAGTGTGGAATTTACTAACATAATTCCTCCCTGGCGAAATGGAACTTCAGGGGTGGCATGAAGTTCTGACGACTCCTGGCGTTTTGGCTTGGGTTTTCTTGACCATGGATTGAACTTCTTGTATAATTTGAATGCAATGATTACAAGTACTGCAATGATTATTAGTATTATTGTAATACTAATTGGGTGGCTAGTTTTCTCCAAGGGGTTGATTTCCAAGGGTTGAATTTCATGAGACAATTTGTGTAACTCTGAAATTTCGTCTAGCTTGATTTGGCCAAGCTGTATGTGATTGAGGGTTGAACTTTCATAATCTTCCGGTATTTGTATTTTTGGGAGTGAAAATTTTCGGAAATTCTTGGCTATGGGCGAACATTTGACCATTTATGGTTATTTGGCATCCTTCAGGAATATTGATTATACTCGGTTCTGTGATTAACTGAATTCCATTTCCATTTTTGCAGTTAAAAGGGGTTTTAATTGGATTTGCTGGAACGGCAATAATTTCGTTTTGGGCAACTTGTTCGATTATATTTGCTGAAAGCCTGGTAGTTCGTACGATGCATTGAGATGAGTCACTTTTGGAAATTATTGAAATTTCGCAACTATCATCTATAGGCTGTGGCTGTCCTCGGCATATATATGTGTCTTCAATTTTTGGGCAATTTTCGGCTGGTATTAGATAAGAAGTAAGACTCATGAGGATATATGGATGTGGAATTATAAGGGTTCGGTTTTTCCATGGAATAGGGAATGAATGGAAATAATTATATTGTGTAGCATCAAATAATGGTACATACATTATAAAATAGATCAAATTTTCTTCAGTGTGAATATTTACTGAAAACATTTTATAATAATTCCGTAGGTCTTTAAGGTGAAGTATTTGGTTTTGGGGGAAAATTGTATTTAATTCTTTTAATATTAAAAGTAAATCTGATTTCGGTAAAATTCCTGGGTGTAATTCTTTGAGATGAGCAAAACTTACTGCGTTTTCAATAGTCATTATAAATTCTTTTATTCTATCTAAATTCATATAAAGCTGTGAAAATGTGTTTTGGATTTTTGTTATAATTTTATGATCTCTAGTTGTCATTTTGAGTTTATTCAAGGCATTTTCTAATTGTTTCATTAAAATATTTTGATTTAAAGCTAATGTTGAAACTGTTTTGTTATAATGTTCGAGAAGTTTAGTTGTAATTGATGTTTGGACTTCAATTCTTTTTGCTATCTTATACTGATTTTCTTCTAGGGTCGATAGGGCTTTATTGATTGACTCACGGTCTTCGTTGTCCATTGTTCCAAATAATATTTTTTGAATATTTCCAATGGGGTTAATTAATCCTCTTCGTACGCGATTTGAAGTAAAAGCGGCTATTCTATTTTTTATCTCTAATATTTGATTAAGATTATGGGTTACTAATTGATTAAATCCCATATGGTTAAGTGATATATTTAAGTTAATAGAATTATTTTTTAATTTCTTATTTTCTATAATATTCTTTAAGGATATTAATATATTTTCATTATTTCCTAATTCTACGTTTAAGTCAGTGAGGTTAATATAGTGAATAAACTTATGATATGTTGAGGGTATTCTAGCTGAACCTAATTCTTGAGTATATATATAATTGTTAATAGGGGTTATAGTTATTTGGGTATTTATTAAAGGGATTGTCAAAATACAGTTAAGTATTACTAGTAGTTGGTTGTTCTTCATCTTTGTCTCGACTGGGTGTTCCTGTAGGTGTTCCTGGAATAAATCGTTTTTTCTTTACTCTACTTTTATGTACAAGTCCTAGTTTTGTTTTGGCAATAATGTTTTTATCTTTGACTACCTGAGTTTTAATGTATTTTGGTCTAGTCTTAGTTCTACCTTGGTTAGTTTTTATATAAACGTTTTGGTCAGTTTCTACCGTTTCAGGGTCGGATTTGTTTTCATTTATTTTAGAAATTGTTTTGTTTTTGTTAAGTTCGATCGAGTTTCTAACTCTGTCGTATATTTTATCTGCTAGAGATTTGTGATTTTGGGCATATTCTGAAGTAATAGCTTTTTCAGAAAGATCAAAAGGATTTATGTCGGTATGTCCAAGTATAATATTAAAAGGAGTTTGTTGAGTAACGCTGTGTATAGAATTGTTATAACTAATGATTGCAAATTTTATTAAAGTTTCAATGTCTTTCGTTGGGTTATCTTTTCTTAAGCATCTAAGTTCATCGAGTAGGGTTGAATGAAATCGTTCTACCGGGGAATTAGAATTTGAGTTTCCAGGGGTAGTAAAGTGTAAGGTTATTTTGTGAAGGTTACAAAAATCAACAACTAAATGATTTTTAAATTCGGTTCCATTATCACAAATAATCATTCTGGGAATTCCATAAAATGAAATAAAAGTTAGAAGATTATCGTATATCTGAATTGAGTTTTTATCTTTCAAGGGTAGTGCTTGTCCAAATTTCGAAAAGGGATCCATTATTGTTAAGAATGTTTTATTTTCGCAGAAAAATGTGTCAATGTGAATTATTTCTAAAGGTCGTTTAGGAGTAGGTGTTAATTGAAGTTTTATATTTTGAGGGTGTCTTTCGTATTTACAAGTTTGGCAAGTTTGGCAAGTATTTATGTAAAGTTTTATGTCGTTTTCCATAGAGGGCCAATAGTATTTTTTAAGAGAATTTTTAACTTCATGAATTCCTTTATGGGAAACTTTTCCTTCATGGTGGTATTTTATTAAAGTTTGTTGTTCTTCTTTATCTGTTATGTCTTGAAGTAGTTTTGAAGATGTGACAAGATTAAGGGAAGTAAAGTTTTTCTGTAAGGTAGTTATGATTTTGGCTTTATCGTGTTCATTAAAAAAGTAAAGGCAATATAATTTATCAGGGGCAATACTTTGTTTAAACATATTCGTTATTTCTTGTTTACTGTTTCTTTGTTCATTTGTTGATTCTCCTGTTCAGCGATTTCTTCTGCTAAATCTAAAATTTGTCGATAGGTATCTTCATCTCCATCATTCGCTATCATCGATTGATTTTCATCTCCAATGGCATTCATATTAGGGTTGTTTTCTAATTTTATTCTTGAAAGAGCGTCTGCGGCTTGATTTTCTTTTCCTTTTTTGTATTTTATCTTGAAATCGAATTCTTCCAATTCTAGTCTCCATCTGTGAAGTTTTGAGTTTGGAGTTTTAAGGGAAAATAACCATTCTAAGGGTTTGTGGTCACAAAAGGCTGTAAACTTCTGATTATATAAATATGGTCTAAAATAGCGGCATGCCCAAACAATAGCAAGTAATTCCTTTTCTATTGTTGAGTAGTTTATTTCTGCAGGGTTTAAAGTTCTTGAAGCGTAGCTGATAGGGTGTCCATTTTGTAATAAAATTGCTCCTAATGCAAAATTTGAACTATCCGTCGTTAGTTGAAATTCCTTCGAAAAATCTGGGTATGATAAAATTGGTTCATTACATAAAAGTGTTTTACAATAATTAAAAGTTTTCACAAATTCATCATCAATGATTATCTTTTCACCTTTCTTTAGTTTTTGTGTAAGGGGTTTTACTATTTTAGCAAAGTTTTTTATAAATTTCCGATAATAACCTATGAGTCCTAAAAAGCTTTTAATTTCACGGTGAGTTTTGGGAAGTGGAAATCTTTTAATTGCATCAATTTTCTTTGGATTTGGCTTTATTCCGTTTGGTGTAACAATATGTCCTAAAAATTCTACTTCTTTTCTTAAAAATTCGCTTTTATCTAATTGTACTTTTAGGTTGGCATTTCTGAGAGTTTGAAAAATTTGTTTCAGGTTTTTTATATGTTCTGTAAGGGATGTCGAAAATACTATTATATCGTCCATATATACTAAACAGATTTTATTTTGAAAATTTCTGAGAACATTATCCATTACTCTTTGGAATGTAGCTGGTGCGTTTTTTAGACCAAAGGGCATACGTAAAAATTCATAGTGTCCATTTTCTGTATTAAATGCGGTTTTTTCTATGCTGTCTGGGTGCATCTCTATCTGATGGAATCCAGAAGCTAAATCCAGAGTTGTGAAATATCTACATCTTCCAAATTTATCCAAAATGTCATTAATATTTGGAATAGGGTAGCGGTCGTCGATTGTCTTTTCGTTCACTTTCCTATAATCTATTACTATTCTCCATTTTCTTCTTCCTGATGCGTCAAGTTTCTTCGGTACTATCCACACAGGGGATGACCAGGGTGAGATACTAGGTCGTATAATTCCATCGTTCAACATTTGTTGTATTTGTTTATGAATTTCATCTTTATGTACTTGAGGGAATCTGTAACTTTTTGAATGACAGGGTTCTTCATCCTTAGTTCTAATTTGGTGTTTAACAATATTTGTGAAACTAAGTTGATCTTTTGGTTTTTGAAAAATGTCGTTGAATTCTTCGCATAAGTTTAATAGAACATTTTTTTCTTCGTGGTTTAAGTGATTTGTTCTGATAAGGGATGAAATATCTACTTTATCAGATTCAGGTGGAATTAAATTGAAATTATAAATTTCGTGTTCGTCGGTAATTGGGGTACAAGGATAAGGGTTGGTAAATGTTATTAAATTTTGGTTTGAACAAGTATTATGGATTTCGATTTTTGCAAAACCATTTTTAGCATATGTAAGAATTTCTGGTATATAAATTCCATTTTTATTGTAACAATGAATAAGTATTTGTCCTTCTCTTATATTTACTGGTATACGTTTTGTTACGATTTCTAAGGGGTTAAGATCAAATGTATAGGTTGAAAAGTCTTCACGGAAATACAGGGGAATGACAGTGTATTTATTTACTAGTCGATTGTTTTCTACATCAATTGAGAGATTTAATTTTTGAAGATCTCGAAAACCTATTAGTCCGTCAAAATAGTCATGAAAGTCATATAAAATAAATTCTATGTTTTGGTCTGTATTAAATTCAGCAAAGGGTGGTACTGATGCTTTGTACTCAGCAATGGCTTTTCCAGTACAAGTTTTTAGTTCAGTTCTGTTTATATAAATACATTCAGGGTGATATTCGTAAATTATATAGGGTCTTATAATTGAAAATGAGCATCCGGTATCAATTAGTAGTTTATAGATTTTATTTTTAATTTGGATTTTTATGTAAGGTAATGAGTTTGCGGTTATTTGGTTTAATTCATATGTTAAGTTAGATTGTTTGAATTGTGATCGATTGGAAAATCCTGGTTAAAATTTGGGGATTCTTCTAAATAATCTGTGTTTTGTTGGTGGGAATATCTGTTTTTTTTCAAAATATTGTTCAGGATTGATATTTTCAACATTAAAATTTTCTACACCAGACATAGGGGTAGATAAGTTTTGTTTCGAGGGTCCTGGGAAATTATTAGTATTTCTCTGAGCATAGTTTTCAACACCAGACATAGGGGTAGGAGGTTGAGGTTTCAAATGTCTGTTTGGGGTGAAAACATTTCTGTTTGGGTTTGATCCTTGTTGATTATTAAAGTTGGGCCTTTTTGTAAATTGAGGGATGAAAGATCTTTGTTGAGGTTGATTGTGTTGATTCGGAAAAGATTTTCCTCTAAAATTTCTAGAAAAGTTTTGGTGATAATATTTAGGATTAGAGTTTTGAGAATTAAAATTATGATTTTGTTGAGAAGTTCTGTTGTTTTGAAATTGGGGTTTAGAGTTTGTCTGTCTCTGTTGTGGATTTCCTAGATTTCTTTGAGCGATACGGTTTTCATATTCCTGTTCAAGTCCAGAAAATAAATCGATGGCTTGTTCAAGGGCAACAGGGTTAGATAATTTTAAGTCAGTTTGGTATCTTTCGGGGATGAAAGTTATGAAGCGGTTTTTTGCATTGCTTTCACAAAATTCAATTTTTAATATTTGTCTATTAGGGTCTGTTTCAGTTAGGTGTATCTTATCAATTATTTGGGATCTCATATGTTGCAAACGAGAACCAAAGTCTAGAAGAGATTCATTGGGTTTAGGAAAAGCTTGATTCATTTTCATTTCGAGGGTTTCTAACGTATCATTACATGAATAAAGGGAAATTAAACGATTTTTTAAAGCGTCCCATGTATTAAGTTCAATTCTTCCTGCACAAGTTATTTTTGCGGCACCTTTTAATTTTTGTCGCGCATGAGCAAAAACAAATTTGTGAGTAGGTTGGGGAAATTCTGCAAACATATTTTCTACCTGGGCAATATATTGTCTTAATTCCAAAGTGTTACCGTCAAATTCAGGAATGAATTCAGCAAAATATTTAATTAAATTTACATCAATTGCTACCTGTGAACTTTGGGAAGTGTTCGCGGATGGTAATTGCGTTGGTTGACTCATGATGATGGCTTATTTATTTTTAAAATAAGAAAGATTTAATTCGGTTTCAGAGTCACTGGAATCAGTTTCAAAATTGCTTTTAGGATTTCTAAATTCGTTCATATAATTTTATATAACAGGATGTAAAAATAAAAATTTGTTAACACATAAAACAATAATAATATATAAGAAATTGTCTTGAATAATAAAATTTAATTGTGAACTGATTGATTTTTCAAAAATAAATCAATTCAATAACATATCATCAAATAAATAAATATCATGCAAATGGGGATTAATGGAAAATAAAATAAAATTCTTTGTTTCTCACAAGAAAATAAATAAATAATGTCAAGTTCAAGTCTATATAATATTTGTTAACTTTCGCTTTTGTTTGTATTGAAAGTATATCACGATAAGATTTACTTTCAACAATTAAAACACAAGATTGCAGTTTCGTCTAAATGAAAAATATCAGTTAGTAATCTGCTATAGTGATTTAAAACAAAGTCAAGGTATAAAATACAAAGAGCTATTATATTCTCATCTAAATATAACTTATCTCTTACCTTTATCTTTTCTCTTCAAGTGAAAATGCAGTTGTAAATATAAATTGTAATTTGCAATAATAATTCGCTTTCAATTAGTGAATTATGGAATATTATAAAATTAAAGATTTCAAAAATTGGAAAAACTTAGTCTATGTGTAATATAACACTCTTGATACTACCAATGATAACTGTCAGAGGAAATATCGGTTTGATTGGAAAAGAGTCTCACTTACCTCGAGTTTTCTTTGGGTGTAGGCTATGTTCAATTTGGCTCAAAAACCTCAGTTTTTCGTCTCTTTTTCAAAAACTGCTGAACTATCCTACTGACTGCGCCAGTAATGGTTGTTTGTTTGGGAAGTTAGTTTTTAAAAAAATAAAAATTAACAACTCAAAATCTACCAATTTTGTATTTGAGAACGTGTTGACAGTAAGAAAACAACTTTTTCAATGACAATTAAAACAATTAAAATAATATAATCAGTTTTGTACAATCATCAAGATGCAGATTAATAATAACAGGATGTGCAAGATAAACAATAATTTATATCTACAGTGTGGAATTTACTAACATAATTCACGGAATAGACTTTGAGAACACCAGAGGACTGGCAAATATAGAACACCCGAAATCACGATTCGTAAGAGAAGCAATTGAAATAGCGAAGAGGCCCCACAATCTAAACGCACGCAATGAAATTCAGAACTTATCGAATTGTTGGAAAATTCTATTAAACACCGTACCGGCCCGGACCCGTCCAATAACAACTCAACCGGAGATAAAAACTCAGCAGTTCACGGTGCCAACCAATAGGCGCCGAGCCGCGACTATATAACAACGCGAGCGCTTCTGAAGATCTTAGTATTCGAGTAACTAGAAGCGAAAGCAGAAGGCTACGAGAATTATGCGAACCGACCTGAAGAGGGCAGATGTGACTCTACCGAAACGTCGTCATTTTACCATCGATCCCGGCAGGGATCAGTTATCAACTACACGAATGAATTCCCGGAAACCATCTAATACATTTAGTGCCCGCGAAAACTTAAAAACATATATATATATATATATATTCGAGTAACTAGAAGCGAAAGCAGAAGGCTACGAGAATTATGCGAACCGACCTGAAGAGGGCAGATGTGACTCTGCCGAAATGTCGTCATTTTACCATCGATCCCGGCAGGGATCAGTTATCAACTACGCGGATGAATTCCCGGAAACCACCTAAAACATATATATATATATATATATATATATATATATATATATATCCGACTATTAAAACCTCAACGAGAAACAATTACTTTTTTATTTAAAAAAATACAACTTTGGAATAGATTGGTTAAATACTGACCCACCCAAAAGTGTCAACCTTTGTTTATTCTGTTACCCTAAGCCAACTTAGTAGTCGAATAGTTTTTGTTGGCTTCTGATTCGACTACCCACTTATCTATCCTATTTATACCTCTTTGTAAAATATTTTCTCAATCAAACACTTCATAAAAAGTGGGTTACTTACTAGTTTTAAACTAAAACAAAACCTAATCGAGAAGATTTGAGATTCAACCTAACAAAACTAACAAATATTGAAAATTTATTATCAAAACATTAGGTTCATCACTCTCACTAAAAATTATGTATTTTTTAGTTCGTATTAATGTGACCTTCACTAATAAATGTATTTCAAAATGTATAAAACGTGTTTATTTGTTGTCACTCCTACACTTCACCACCATTAGAAATCGGTCACATTTGGAAAATTTGCAAAAATACAAAATTAGGTAAGTAAGGGATCCAAAATATTGATATTCGAAATGTGCACGACCTTTCCATGTCGAATACTAATATTTTGGATTTTACAAGTTGTAACTTGTAGAATAGTTTTGTTGAATTACGAAACAAAATTCTACAAGTTACAAAACTACAAGTTACAAGTTGATTATGAAACAGACCCCTGGTCGACTACTCGAAGATGTTGGTCAGAAAACGGGGATTACGTATTCCGGCAATCACTCGGTCGACAGAGTATCTAGGAGTAGGATGTTCCACGTGCAGATAGGGTTTTCATTTATGTTGGTATATTTATCTACCGCCACCTCTTACAATCCTTACATTAGAATGCATACGTTTAGGAATTATATATGTAACTTTTTTTTTGTAAATAGCCGCCACCGATTTGACAAAATTTGTAATAGCAGTATTGTAACAATGTATACAGTGGAAATGCTGTGAAACCTTTAGTGTGTCACAAATGTAAAAACACAGTTTTGCACCCTAACACCAAACCTTTATTTTAAACACTCAACGCGGTTTCAACAACTCTAAGTTTAGTTTAGATTAGATTAGTTTATTGCCCAACAGAAATAAATCCAATTACAGGGCAAATATTATAAAGTAATGAAACATACTAATAAACTATGGTATCTTAAATATTTCAAAAAATGATAATAAAAAGAATAAAAAGAACGCAGAATATTACAAATATTACAACATAAATTTTACACAGTTTTAAAAAAGAAATAAAATAACAATTGACAAATATTACATCATAAATTTTACACACAGTTTTAAAAAAGAAATAAAATAACAATTGACAAGAGACTTTTACTAGTAACTGAACCATGGTTGATCTGACATTTGTTGAATATACCCTTCAGCGATTGATTCAAAATTGTCATAGTTAATATCACAGATTCTAGATATACTGTTATAAGTTTTACACATGATAAATAATGGTGACTTTATGAGTACATTTGTATTAGCAAACAGATAAAAATATGTGTTATTTCTTGAACCAATCCTTGGCGAATGTATCGGGAGCATTGACAGCAGAACAGGAGAGTCAATTCTGTTGTGAATCAATTTGTATAAAAATGAAAGGCTATGTAAATTCCAATGCTTAACTAAAGACCATATCCCAAATCTGTCAAGAAGTAAATTGTGCTGGTACCCTCTGACAGGATATGAGCCGTCGACTCGAAAAGCGAGAAATTTCAAGAATTTTCTTTGCACTACCTCCAACCGCTTATGATGAATCTTTTAGACAGGATGCCAGATAAGATTGCAATAATCTAACTTTGAGCGCACTAAGCATGTATATAAAGATTTCAGCGCGGATATGTTATGAAAGGTATTGCAATTTCGCAAAATAAAACCCAGCGAACGCAGTGCCGATTTGCAAGTTATGGAAATATTTTCAGCGAATGAGAATTTGTAGTCAAAATATACACCTAGGTCCTTTATGATAATGCATCGCTCAATAGTTTGATTATTCAACGAATAATCGAATAGTATAGGATTCCTCTTTAAAGTATTTGAACATACTTTGCATTTCGCGATGTTCAAAAAGAGTTTGTTCTTGGTACACCATAACGTGAGCTGATTGAGGTCATGTTGTAGCCGTAAGCTATCATTGATGCTCTCGACTTTGAGAAATAATTTCAGATCGTCTGCAAAAAGAAGAGTTTCAGATAACAGTATACTTGATAAGTCGTTAATGAATATCAGAAACAATAACGGACCGAGATTGGAACCTTGGGGTACTCCTGAACTGATAGTAAATATGTTTGATTTAAAGCCGTTATAGCTAACAAATTGATGGCGGTTACTTAAGTAGGATTTAAATAGAGTAACCAGCGAGTAACTGAAACCAAAAACCGATAATTTTTCGATTACTGTAGGGTGATGAAGTTTATCGAAAGCCTTGGTAAAATCCGTATACACCACGTCTACTTGACTTTTGGAGTCAAGGGCTGCAGCTGTGAACTAGGTGAAAATCGATAAATTAGTGACTGTGGATCTATTTTTCATGAAACCGTGTTGGTCCGGCGATATATGTGATCTGACAATAGGAAAAATCTGATCATAAATACACATCTCGAATACTTTAGCAAAATTGGGAATAATGGCGATGGGTCTGTAATTTGTTATGATATCTTTGTTACCAGATCTGTGCACCGGACAGATTTTCGATAGTTTCCAGCACTCAGGGAATATCCCAGTTTTAGGATTAAGTTGAATATTGAGTATAACGGTGAAGCCAAAACGGTCGAGCAGTCTCTAACCAAGAAGCTGGGAATCATGTCATGTCCAGATGTAAAAGTATCTTTAAGGCGTTTAGAGGACTTGATGATGTCACTTATAGAACACTTGCTATAGAAATGTTAGGCGAGTATAAGTTGTCATCATCAAGGAGTAAACCAAACTGTACAAAATGTATACGGTATTTCATTGATACAACTTCTAATATCGGCCTTCAATGCTTCGGTGCTTGTGAGCTTATTGGTATAAACATTTAGCTAAACCCACAGCCACAAGTCAAAAGGTGTTAAATCACAAGACCGTGACGTCCAATCCTGGTCATCAAACCGGGAAATGGCCTTACCAGGAGCAAACTCGTGCAAGACAGTTAATGTTTCACTAGCAGTATAACATGTAGCACCAACCTCCTGAAACCACAACAGGTTAAGAGCTATATGTTCGAACTGCGTTATCATAGCACGATAACGTTTGCCTTTCACCGTTAATACATTACCTTCCTCATTTTCAAAGAAATACGGTCCAATAATTCCTTCAGACCACAACACACACCGTAGTGACACATTTTGGATGCATTGCTTTCGATGAATCTTTCGTGGATTTTCAAAGCCCCAATTGCAACAATTTGCCGATTAACAAAGCCCTAGATTGAAGAAAATGATTTTGATCACAAAATTGGCATTCACGTCTTTTGGCTCAAGGATCCAAATTGGTGAATTATCTTCGCTTTGCATGGTCTATTGACAAAATGACCTTCACCCCCGGTTATTGAATATGCTTTGGAAAAAGATGTTATTCACCAAGGGGTTAGACAATGGTGAGCTTGATCATGATCTTAAGCATATCTCTGAGGTTCATTTGGAGGTCAAATTCATTTTTCAAGTGGAAATTTCTACTTTTGACTATGGAATCGATAGAGCATGCAATTCTACGTTCAATATGAACCAGAAATTCTTTGAAGGTCGTATCAGCTTTTACTGAGTTTGCGTTTATTTGAAATCGTCAAATCCAAAAAACATACGAAAGTTCTACTCTCAGCTTTGCACAGGAACAACGACTTGGACGTGATAAATATTTGTTTTCTTGGGGTGCTATTTATTGCCGTGAGTACACGTGCCTCTCACGTTGGGGGATTTTTGTTGCCGTGAATCCCCTCGCCTTTCACGGATCGAGGTTTTTTTTTTGTTGACGTGAGTCCCCTCGCCTCTAACGGTTCGGAGGGCTTTTTGTTGTTGTGAGTTCTCTAATATCTCACGTTTTAAATTTCCATTTAAAAAAATCCATTTGAAGTTGAAGGTCATGGCAAGGTCAAAATTTTAAATGATGAAGAATCATACCGGGGTCAAAATTAGGGGTGTATATTCACACAAATCGCATTCACTTTAAAGATCATAGTCAAGGTCAAATTTTTAAATGGTCTAGGGTCATATTGGGATGTAAAATTTTCTGCGCTTTTCATTTCGGGGTCAAAATTAGGGTGTTACGTTTAAAAAAATCAACTTGATCTTGAGGTGACCTGTAAAGTCATGGTCAAGATCACGGCCATCATAGTGTGTCTCTCTTGAAACCCTACAATTTTTGTTTGAAACATTTTTTGTAAGAGCCCTGGTATTCGAGAATATTAAGTATATCAATTATAATTATTAAAGTGACACATCCTAAATATTCACACATTTTCAAGTACTTAACATATTTTTCACTTACGTTTGATAAGATGAGTTTTGTTGTTCACTATATTTATTAACCTGGTACTTATTTTATTAAAAATAATTGTATATGTATGTCATGTTGTAAATTATAACCATATCTAGTGGCATAATTATGAATCGGCATTTTGCGTGACGGACTTTGATACTTAAAAAAAAAGCTTTACAAGACTCTGTATTTTATACCAAACAAGCAACGTATTGCACCTTCTTGAATAATAAATATTCTTTTGGGAGTTCAAGAATTTCCCCCAAAATATCATCTCATATGTTAAATAATATTAACTTTGAAAATTAAAACATTGTTGCTGAAGTGATCCTTGTCATAGTGTGTAGTCTCTTTAAGGCAAAACAAATAGAATAACATTTATTAGATAAATAATGAAAATGACCTTTTCAATTTAGGCATAAATCAATGTGGACACCGAGAAGCTTAAATAAACTAACTTGTATTTATTTGCCGTCAGTTTTGAAGACAAACTTGATTTATATTTTGAGGACATTTTCTGATATTGCATAAAAAACGTTTTACTTGGGTGAAAAACAAACATTTTGTGTTTAAGATATGCGAGAATGTCAATAAAATTGTTTTTTCACCTGATAATGCAGTTGCGTAATCGTATCCTGCGGTTAATATCGTAATATCATCTGCATAAACTGTATGAAAGCTGAATGCAATGAATGTCAGATCATTAGTTATACAAAAGAATAGAGAAGGGCCTAGATCACTGCCTTGTGAGACACCCAAAGCAGATTTGTAGGTCTAGTGCCATGAAATTTTGCAAATTGTTTTCTGACAGTCAAGGCCTTGAAAAATTATTGCAGTTACCACGTATACCATAATTTTGAATGACATTGAGTGAGATTTCGTAATCCACGCAAACGCATTACTAAAATCACTATTAGCTCTTATATTAAACCTACAGAAATCTGGTTGTGAAATTTGAAAATACTAAAAAAAACTTCACAAACAATAATTACATCTAAAAACAAATACAAGAGCTAAATTTTGATTTAGTAAAATGTATTTTGTCAAAAAATCTATAGTTTAGAAGGAAAATTCTAAACTGCGTAAATCTGACTAGGACTGCTGTGCAGGAATTTTTATTCATACATTTTTTCAATGCATAAATTTAAAAAGATGATTTTGATGTGTTTATACTCATATTTAATGATCCCCTTTATGTACTTAATATTTAGAACCAATCCTAAAAAACATATTTTACAGTTTCAATTTTGAATTACCAAAATTATTTAGCTAAAGGATATATAATATATATATATATTATATATATTGTAGGGGGGGTCCTCGAATTTTCTTGAAATTTTAGTATGTTACTGAACGTATTGAAAAAACGTTATCCTGAGAGTGACAGCCCTCTAGCACCCTTGGGGCCCTAGATAGGGCCCGTCCAAGACACAAA
This sequence comes from Octodonta nipae, assembly GCA_034190945.1. Classification (NCBI taxonomy): domain Eukaryota; kingdom Metazoa; phylum Arthropoda; class Insecta; order Coleoptera; family Chrysomelidae; genus Octodonta; species Octodonta nipae. The sequence continues at coordinate 62,593,989 of CM067218.1, forward strand.
AAAGGCCGTTTTTACCCTATATTTGACAGGCTGTATCTCGGAGCCCAGTTAACCGATGTCAACTCATCAAACGTCATTTGTTTTGTAATTTTAAGTAGTTTTTTCAGTAAAAAGTTCAAGTCTCTAGTTAATAACGCTGATTTTTGGGAGCATTTTAAGTAAAGTTAAAAATTAAAAACAAACTGTCATTTTCAAAAATTCGCCAAAAATCGAATTTTAATCCGATTTTAGTTTTCTCGGCGGCATTTGAAAAGTTTTAAAAACCACCTTCAAAATGAGATGTGGTGCGTTAAAAACCGTTCAGTAGATTCGGAGATATAGCGGATTGAAAATGGTCATTTTTGTAAATATCGCATTTTTACACATTAGTGCTGGTACTTGGTCTGGTAAACTATAAATTACACAAAAATTTTTTGGAGGTATTTTGTTATAAAAATAATAACGTCCTATTGAAGATTTTCTTGGCCTGAGCCTCTATCTACCTCATTTAACCCTCTAAAATATGAGTATTTTGCTACTGAAGTAAGCCAACTTACGGCTTATTTCTATCAATCAGAGAGCCTGAAGACATTTATATATTACAGATTATAAAAGAAGAGATTAAAACTTTTGATTTGAGGGTTCCTACAAACCTCTAGGTAGCCTAGAACTCCAGTTATGATAATTCAAAGGCTTAACTAAAATCAAAGTATCAATTATGAAAACGCTAATTTTACCTAATTGTGAAGTTACTTCTCAAAATCTTCTATCTCCGTTCTAGACAACCTGGGACTTTGTTTAACCTTTCAAGTTACAAATATTTTGATGTAGGTTGCTAATCTTTTACAGTTTTGCATTATATTTTTGGAAACTTAGAGCTTTGTACTGTAGAAGTTTTAGTTTGAATGGCATCGATTCCAATTAATTAGAATTAATCAATCCATTAGATTTTTTGTACGATTACATTGACCCTCTATGGAAAAATATATGACTTAAAAAAGTAAAAGTGTAAAGGGATTCAAACAGTAAATTAAAAATAAAATGAAAACGTATTTTAACAAAATTTAAAATAAAATACAAATTAAAAAATTAAATAAGGTAACGCAAAAAAACCTGTACCTCTTCAGTTTTAAGATCTATTTTCAATTTAGTTTTAAAAATTTCTTTATATTTTCACTTTTGTACTATTTCTTTTAAGTTACATTACTCACTTTTGCTCGAAAAATAATGTTTATTTTATGTTAATAATATAACGCAGTGTTGAAGTTATGGGTACTATCATGATATCATAGTAGCTTGTAGCGTGGTAGCAACATCAAAGCAACAAAGTAAGATTTTATATGTCCAGCCGTGGGACTCTGATGAATAGAATAGTATTGTAGAATCGAAAAGTTACGTCATTTTGTCGTCATACGGCATAACCGTAGTATATCGATGATACGAGTTATGAGTGCGAACATTTCTAAAGTGACGTCACTTTTCGATTCTACAAAAGTTTACGATTGATCGGAGTCCAGGGCCAGACCCTGGGAGCAATTCTACATTGATGGTTTAAGTCGCGACACGACACGACAAAACAGAGTCAACTCTTGATCTATACTTACTGGTCTTTGTCATGAAACGGACGCATGTAACAAGGCAAGGTCAGCCATCTATGAATTCATTAACAAAATGTTCACAGCTAGCATTGTTTTGAACTAAGGCCCGAGACAGACATAGAGATACGAATGATAAGAAGTTAAAAAACATGGGGATAAAAAGTTAGCACCGCGCTAAGAAAAATTTTGCTGATCGCATGCTCCATGGCTTACAAACTTTATAGACTAGTAACTGCGAGCAACTGCAGCAACTTCAGTCTAGAAGTGCCCATATTAAATTATTTTTGAAACCATCCCTAAGTCTGAAAACTTCGTAAGACATGGAGCACGCGCACAGCAAAACTTTTCTTGGCGCATATTTTTAAGCTTTTTATCTCCATTCGTATCTCGTATCTCTGTCTGTCCCAGGCCTTAGTTTAATACAAGGCTAGCTGTGAATTCATAGATGGCTGACCTTGCCTTGTTACATGCATCCGTTTCATGACAAAGACCATTAAGTATAAACACAGATCGATAGTTGACTCTGTTTTGTCGTGTCGTCTCGCGACTTATACCATCAATGTAGAATTGCTCTCAGGGTCTGGACATATAAATTCTTGCTTTGTTACTACCACGCTACAAGCTACTAAGATACCATGATAGTACCTACCCATAACCTCAACACTGCGTTATATTATTAACATAAAATAAGCATTATTTTTGGAGCAAAGTGTAATGTAACTTAAAAGAAATAGTATTAAAGTAAAAATATAAAGACATTTTTAAAAGCAAATTGAAAATGGATCTTAAAACTGAAGAGGTACAGATTTTTCTGCGTTACCTTATTTAATTTTTTAATTTGTATTTTATTTTAAATTTTGTTAAAATACGTTTTCATTTTATTTTTAATTTACTGTTTGAATCCCTTTATACTTTTACTTTTCCCCAATATTTTGACTTTTTTTGTCATATATTTGTCCATAGAGGGTCAATGTAATCGTACAAAAAATCTAATGGAATGATTAATTCTAATTAATTGGAATCAATGCCATTCAAACTAAAATTTGTACAGTACAAGGCGTGAGCTCTAAGTTTCCAAAAATATAATGCAAAACTGTAAAAGATTAGCAAATTACATCAAAATATTTGTAACTTGAAAGGTTAAACAAAGTCCTAGGTTGTCTAGAACGCAGATAGAAGGTTTCGAGAAATAACTTCACAATTAGGTAAAATTACCGTTTTCATAATTGATACTTTCATTTTAGTTAAGCCTTTGAATTATCATAACTGTAGTTCTAGGCTACCTAGAGGTTTGTAGGAACCCTCAAATCAAAAGTTTTAATCTCTTCTTTTATAATCTGTAATATATAAATGTCTTCAGGCTCTCTGATTGATAGAAATAAGTCGTAAGTTTTTATTAAATTGGCTTACTTCAGTAGCAAAATACTCATTTTTTAGACAGTTAAATGAGATAGATAGGGGTTCGGGCCAAAACATCTCCAATAGGACGTTATTATTTGTATAAAAAAATACCTCCCAAAATTTTTTTGTGGAATTTAAAGTTAAAAGTTAAAAATCAGCGTTATTAACTAGAGACTTGAACTTTTTACTGAAAAAACTACTTAAAATTACAAAACAAATGACGTTTTGTGAGTTGAAATCGGTTAACTGGGCTCCGAGATACAGCCTATCAAATATAGGGTAAAAACGGCCTTTTTTGTGTCTGACGGGCCCTATCCAGGGCCCTAAGGGCTCTAAAGGGCTGTAACTCTCAGGATAAGGTTTTTTCAATAGGTTCAGTAACATACTAAAATTTAAAGAAAATTCCTTTAAAAGTAGAAATATTGCTCATATATATATATATATATATATATATATATATATATATATATATATATATATATATACTTGTTCAAGAGACCGCGAGGAGCTAAGTCCGATTCAAGGTAGCTGTTTGGTATATTTAGGTAATAAAAGGATACAAGTTCCACTCAATCAGTCTTAGAGAAGGCAGTTTTAATTCTTTAAATATTGTACAAATACCTGTATCTTATATACAATATTTGACAAAACATCTTTACCAATAGAATTATTTCCTACAATTTGATCAAATTTATGAAAACCGAAAATTTAAAGTTTAGTAAGATTTAAATAACATTACTTATGTGATGTTTAAGCATGACCACACATTAACATTTGGAATAAAAGTAAATAGAAATTTTTTAACTAATTTGCTGTGTGAAATTTATTATAATTACATAACATCCTCATTTGCATTCTCTAATAAATTACTATATAAGATAAATATAAATATTTTTTTATTTAGTTTACTTACGTTTTACTTATTAAGAAAACATGAATTATTCCTGAAACTTTATGACTTACATTTACCATACTCTATCTGTAAAAACTAGTGATGTGCGAAATCGATTAATAGATTATTAAAATACTACCACAATCGATTACAATTTGAATAATCGATTATCAAAATACTCTACCATACTACTAATTCCTTTTTTTATTGTGGTTTAGCATGCCAACCCAGTCATTGCAAAAAAGCGAATTCCTTGATATTATCTATGAACAGAATGAATATCTCCATTAGGTTCGTTGTTTGATGCCAGTAGCCAATTCGAAGAAAGAATCGACTACTCCCGAAACACTTACACTCTATAATATTGCTTAATTCAAATTTCACCATTTTATAGAGTAAAATTGAACTCATTTTCGGACATAAAATTCAACAGTAATTCGCTTATAATATCACGTTAGTAACAGTGTATTAACTATACATTTACACCACCCTGTATTTCAGCTATGCAACTGGTTATGGTCTACGCTATATAACAATTATTTTTTGAGCCACCTTGTAAAGTATATTTTTTCTCCACCCTGTATTTTAACTACTCTTTATATGCAAAATTTTCTAACATTTTCTAATACACTATATAACTATAATTTTGCCTTGCCCATATTTTAGGTATTCCACATTGTAGGATGCAACTGTTCATGGTCTACCCTATATAACACAATTTTTTAATAAAGTTTGATCCACGCTGTAAAATTCTAATAATTCTACTCCGCCATCGATTTCGACCACCTTTTATATACAACCATCCAATATAACATTTTTTGTACCACTCTATATAACTATAAATCCACCAATCCCAACATATTTCTCACAAACTGCAACTGCTTATTGGCCACCCTATATAATAATTTTATACAACTATTTTTTTTGAACCGCATGTATAAATATAACTACTTCCATCTATATTTAACACATCCTGTTTATACTGCTGCCAATTAGTCAACCAGTATAACTTATTTGTCCATTCATTTTTGAACTATTCTGTATAATCATAATTTTACTGTACAAAATATTTCAACCACCCTGTATATGCATCTGCTTAGGGACCACCAAATATAACATTTTTTTAAACAATTAACTCTCACTCTGCTCCACTATATATTTCAACTATCTTATACATCCATTTGCCTGATATTTTTTTAACCACTTTGGAAAGTATAATTTGTCTCCACCTTATACTTCACCCACCCCTTATAACAACTTTGTCTATCATTGTTTTAATCACACTGTATAACTATAATTTTACTCCTCCCTCTATTTCAACTACCTTGTATATGCAACTACTTATCTGCCACTCAGTATAACATTTTTGTACAACCCTGTATAACTATAAATCCACCACTCAGTATAACATTTTCGTACTACCTATCTATATTTATAAATCCACCAATCCCCACCATGTTTCAGCCAAACTGCAATTGCTTATTAGCCACCCTATATAACAATTTTATTCAACTTTTTTATTGAACCGCCTTATATAACTACAACTCTACTTTCATCTGTATTTAAATCATCCTATTTATACTGCTACCAATTAGTCAACCATTATAACTTATTTGTCTATCAGTTTTTGAACCATCCTATATACCCATAATTTTACTTTACAAAATAGTTCAACCACTTTGTATATGCATCTGCTTAGAGACCATCAAATATAACATTTTTTACACTTAACTATAACTCTGTTTCACTCTATATGTCAACTATCTTATACATGCAACTGCTTATAGGCTACACTATATAATCATTTTCCTGACATTTTTTAAACACTGGAAAGTATAATTTGTCTCCACCATATATTTCAAACACCCCTTATATGCATCTTTTTCTAACATGACACGGTATAACTATAATTTTGTTTCAAATATTGCATATATGCAACAGCTCGTGTTCTATCCTACAAAAATTTTTGAAATTATTTTATCCTCCCTGTTAAACTATAATTCTACTCCTCACTCTATTTGAAATACCTTGTATATGCAACTACTTATCAGCCACCCAGTTAAACTTTTAGCCCACAGTGTTTAACTATAAATGTAAATCCATTAATTCCCAAACCTGCAACTGTTTATGGGGAACCCTATATAACAATTTTGTTCATTTTTTTTTCTATCACCTTGTATGTATATCTGTACTTTACCTGTATTACAACCACCCTGTATATGCTGCTTATTGTTTACTGAATATACCATTTTTTAAATACTTCACTGTATAGTGAAGTATTTAACTACTCCACCCTATATTTCAACTATCCTAACTGATGAGCTACGCTATTTCACAATTTTTCCTCATATTTTTTGAACCCCACTTCACTTTTCTAACCTTGTTTGAATCACACCTGTGTAACTATAACTTTACTTCGCCCCATATTTCAGCTGCTCCAACTATGCAACTACTCATGTTCTACCCTATAAAAGAAAATTTTTCTACCATTTTTCTCCCACCCTGTATATTTATAATTCTACTCTACCCTATATTTTAACAACTTTGTATATGTAACTACTTATGGGCCACCCAATATAACATTTTTGTACCATCTTGTATACTTAAAATTCTACTCCACCCTGTATATGTAGATCATTACATTTCTTTGTAATATTTTTTAAACCCACCTACATATAACTGTAATTATACTCCGGCATATATTTCAATCATCCTATATAATCAACTACTAGTCGATATTAAACAATTTTTTTACCCATCCTATAAATTTAAGTCCACTCCATCTTATATTTCAACAACACTTTATAAATTACTGCTTTTAAAAATTTTTCAACCTATTGCATAACTATAATAACTCAAGAACATAATTCAAATATCCTAACTCCTTACATAACACATTTTTTCTAAGATTATATTATATAACATTTTCTTATTCACCCTGCCATCCTGAATAAATATTATTCTTCTCCACCTGTTTTTCAACTACCTGGTATATGCAACTAGTTATGGCCCACCCAGTTCAGCTGTTTAAATCACCCCGTATAACTAATTCCACTCCCCTCTTATTTCAACACATTGTATATATGCAGCTACTTAAGGTCCACCTAATATAAGTTTTTTTAAAGATTTTTTAAACCCATGTAATTCTATTCCGCTCCATGTTTCACCTATCCTGTATATGGAACACCCTGTAAAATTACACTTGGTATATCATTTGATTTTTTTTTTAATTGAAACAAGTTACATTCTTATATTCCAAATTTTGAATGAAAGCTAAGCTAATGCAAGTATCAAATATTTAGTACATGTGGTGGAATCAATAGTAAAGTATGTGTTATCCAACATGGTAGTAGTTTTTTCGCTATATCTACCGTTTCTGTTAATGTAGAGATAAAATCTATACCAGATTTTAAGTCAAACTATACGCTTTGCAACAAAAAAAGATTCAGCAAAATCATTTCAGTAGTTCTTAGGTGATGCCCGAACAAGCAAACTACAATTTTATAATAGAATAGATATAGAAGATAGATTTCTCACCAGTTTATAAGGTTGTGATTTAAATAACTATTATCTGTCCTTAATGGTCTATTTTTTCATTGGGTTATTAAGTTAATGGTTACCTGTATACTGTTTATTGTCATTAATTAAATTACTTCTTTCCACTGACTGGATCTGCCACTGTCAAGACATCTGAGGAGAAATAAAGATGGGTCATTTAAGCCAAAATTGAAACTGAAATGCATTTTATGAGCTTTCAAAATATATTTTGCATATCCTTGTCAAACTCTTATGGTTAATGCGATGCATTATGCTAAATATTTTTACAAATTATTTGATTTGCAATTCTGCATATTATACTTAACGGACAATATCGATCTTCAGCTTTATTAATTTTAACGTTACAAGCTATCACTAGGAGGCAGATTAAGGTTCCAGTTGTTATTACAACCAGGTTATTAATGTTTTTAAAACAATCAGTTGATATCGTTTTTCCAGCTTTTCTTTATGAAAAATGCTGTGATAAAAACTTATAAACACTAATTTTGAAAATTTTCCGATTCTTTACATTTCTATAGGCGGCATTATGTACAGAACAGTACTTTTCACACTATAAGCAAAAAAGGCTTAAATAATTTACTTCTATGAGTTGGCTTTTAAAATTATGTCAGTAATGGCTTATAAACTATTATTAACTGGATGGCGCAACGATTTGCTGTTGAATTTTATCTCACCTAAAAATCTCTATTGACTGGCGTAATTGGACACTGCTTGAAAACATATAAATGTTTCAGAATTAATAATTGTAATTTTGACTTTGTACTCATGTTTAGTTTTTTTATTCATCATATTTTGTTAACTTTATATTAATGTAAACACAACTTGTAATAAATCTCAATTTCATGACATTTATTTTTATAAAGAACTTTTTAAAACTTCAATAGTTTTCTTTGGTGAGAATTTATGGGAGTCGTTTTAGCTAGTTTCTTAAAAATACCGTGTCATTTTGCACCAATTGAAAAAAGAACTACCTTCATAAATCATAGATTTTAATTAATGTTATATGCATAATTGATGAATTGATTATTGAAATAATCGAATCAGCACACCACTGGTAAAAACTACTGTTCTTGTGTAACACAAGTTTAGATTATCCTGTGCATTAATTCATTCTTCTATCTCTTAACTTTGTTAAAATTGCTGACCAGATTATTTCATTGATTATTCTAAATATCTGTTTGGTTTTGGTCAAGCCATTATTAAATTTTCATCATGTTATCTGATCCTTGATCAATGCTGATTATGGTACTTCCACAGAGGGTGAAACTTTTCTCTAGTATCTCAGTGCCAATCACTTGGCTTGTCAGCAATAGATTAATAAAGCTAAATATTAATTATTGAAATTTGGATCAATGAAGATTAAAATATTTGACAACACCAATATTTTTAAATTTATTACAGTAGTTATTAGGTAGGAAAAAACATCATTTTTTGTGCAGGTTTATTAAAATTTCCAAACTCCAGTTATTACAGGTTTGTTTTGAGAAGAATGATACAACTAAAATCATTAAAAAACAGTAATTGTATTATTTATTCAAAGCTTTTCCTTTATTACATGCTACCAAATCAAAAAACTTCCAAGTACGAAAATGAAACCTTACAGTATTATCTATATACAGGAAAACTGTTATTTACAATAACAACATTGGTTACTGATCAAGTGTCCTATAAAGAAAAGCTAATAATATTCACCTTTATGCATTATTTTGTACATTGCAAGTACTTATGAAAAAATCAAAGTAATTTAACAATAAGTTTATGCTCAAGACAATAATAAAGTCAAAACTGTTGACTAGAAGAGTTCAATTAATATTCTGATCATGAGATATTATCCAGTATCCAAACTATGTAAGGAAGTTTGTTTACAAGTTGTTTATAGTCTCGTCAATATAAGGAAATGAAAAGGTTTGCTCTACTTGCTTCAGTAAAGATGAACACTAATAATATAAAAAAAGCAAAAACAACTACCTGCAAAAAATATCTTACTAAAACTTTCCAAGGGTGAATTTGTCTTTAGGGACACTCATCAAAAATTAACTTTAGGCCACATAGTTGTATTGGTTAGGATTATCTTTATCCCTTTCCATGTAATCTCTATCAATAAGGGATTCTATACGTTTTTTCAAGTCAGCTGGTTTCACTGGAAACTTCAACTGAAGGTATAGTTCACTAATTAATAAATTATGGCCTAGAGTTTTTCTCATTTTCATGATCCGAACTATAGCTGCATCAATTTGATATTGTCTATCTTGGAATACTCGCTCTTCAGTGGCTTTTTGCTCTTCTGTTGTTTCTTTCATTTGGATTTGATTAATTTTTATTCTAAACAATTTATTAGTAAACTCATTATTAAATCTAAACCTGTCCTTATCTTCAATGTCACGGCCTTTAGGAATCTTATTTAATACTCTAGCTTTACCACAAGCTAAGGACTGCAAAGTTCGTCTAAGTTCACCATCTTCAATGTTTGTTGCTGCTTTAATGTAATCAAAACTAATCTCATCATATTTATTGAACATTAAAATAACTAGAGTTTGAAAAAGAGAAACAACCAATTCTTTTGGACCATTTTTAAAGCTTGCTTTTAGGACACAATGTCCTAAAGTCGGTTGCCACTGTAATTTTCTACCACTATGTTTGCTTAAATAAAAATCCTTAAATATATCTTGAAACCTAACCATTTGATCTGGCAAAGTGACATCCATTACTGGGTAAGTTGGCCAATAGCCCATAGTCAAAATACTCACAGTCATGTCAATTGGTGACAAATTTCTAGTATTTGCATTTAGGTATTGTTTGAAAGCAACATTAATATCTTTGCTAAGTTCCATATCTTTAAACATGCCTTCAAGTTTTGAAGTAAAACCTCCTCCACATTCTTGCTTCAGTTTGCTCAATATACTTTTTTCAGCATCAACACTAGCAGATTTACCTACCAAAAGTCTTTTGGCTAGATCTTTTTTGTAAAATGCTTCAAATACATCTTTACCATGAATGAATCTGAACAAAACCATGATTTTGTCAAGCAGTCTCTCTAATTCCTCTTCAGTTGCTTCTTTATTCCCAGCACGAAGCTTCGAATCAACAAATTTAGCTATTAATTCTGCAGGTTTATTAGTTCTCTGGTTAATGAAATGTTCAAATGCTTCTTTAAGAGAATTACTGAACTTCTCGTTTTTATTAAAACAAGATATAACTATGTTATCCATAGAATCCTTAAAATCCAATAGTTCCTGAACCATTGTTTTATCCTTTTCTGGATCAATAACAATAGTTTTTCCTCTCTTTTTTATGTAATCATTAAAAGCTTTGCATAATTCTGAAAGACCATTCTTTACAAGTGTCAACAATTGATAAAGTAAGGTTAAATCATGAATTCTGTTTTCATTCAAAAGCTGTTCAAGACCTTTTTGTAAAATATTGGTTACATGTTCACTTAAGAGTTGTTTTTGGACTGTGTGAATTAATTGTGGTTTGGTATTTGAATCTAAATAATGATTTACTCTTTCATTTTCTTCCATTAACCTTTTTTCAACATGTCCCAAATAATCTGGAACTTCCAACTCTTGCATAAGTTTCTGGCCTTCAGCAGCATAAAGTCTCTCAGTGGATTGTAAAAACTTTTGCTCAAATGCTTTATTATAAATTTGTAAATCAGTCAGCATTCGTAATAAGGATTTTAGCAAAGTTCTATCTACTTTATCACCTTGCCTTTCTTTCTCTATCAGCATAAGCAAACCTTCTACAACTCTAGTCTGAACTAGGGTATTCAAAATTATATATTTGCTAAACAGTTGTAAACCCATATCCCAGATTGGTGCAACATTAGGAGTTTGCAATACATAAGTTCTATCAAGATACAAAAATATGCTTCTAATCATAATCATTTGATTGCAATGAGCAAGCCAAGTCTCATTCATTTTTTTAAGAAAAAAGAAACGGTCCATTGATTCAGCTAGAAATTGCTCAATATTATGTGAAACATGACTCTCTACTAAATTATACAATCTGGTATATAATGTTGGTGCCATTTTATGATTGCACATATTTTCTACTGCTTGATAAAGTTCTTCCAAAGAGTATTGATTTGGTTTTGATTCTTGAATAGCTAATACAGCCTCTTTCAGTTTGTCCCAAGTTTGTTCCCTGTAGTCTTCTGGAAGTTTAGGTTCACTTAGGTTTTTGACAATCAATTTTTTTACAGCTCCTGGTTTTAAATTTATAAGATTTAAACTTCTGTTTACTCCATTTTGTGGAATATTTGAAAAATTTGGCCTACGGGTACTATTCACTGTATTTTCACTCATCTTAAAAATGATCTGTATATCCGTGTGACTTTGAATCTGTCTACATTTAGCTCTTGTATCAAAGTATTGTTTTACAAATCTTCACTTTTCATATTCATATTTGGATATTAACAACCAACCAATTTGCATGTTTTTGTGGAAACTGGAATAAAAAGAGACTGTGTAACAAAAGTTTACCTCAATAAACAAGTACTTTTATTTCAGTGTCTGCATATTTTAATACGTTAAACTCACCACAGTATTCGATCACGGTTTATTGTTCGAGTTTTCGCGTTTATTTTTCCTAATTATCTAATTCCATAAACGCTTAAAGTAAAAATCAAAAGTTAGGTTGACATATTACGCTGGACGTCAAATGACAATCCTATCATCTTAAATATTGTTCTATGTTTATTTTCACTGACATCGGAAATTTGAATTAGTTGAGAATTTAAGTTGTTTTAATACAATTTAAAAAATAACTTAGCCGTAGTTAGATATCCTTGAACACCTACTTTTGATTAGAAACTCTCAGAAGAAAATTCGATAACTAAACTGAGTAAACTGACATAACCTGAAGCTTGTAGTGCCTTTGAAAATATTATGTTCGGGTCGATTGCCGTCAATTTATTTTGCTATTTAAAAATGTGAAGCATTATATTATATATATATATTGTTAGTCTTGTTATTAGTATTCGAGTAACCTGAAGAGGGCAGATGTGACTCTGTCGAAACATCGTTATTTTACCATCGATCCCGGCAGGGATCAGTTATCAACTACGCGGATGAATTCCCTGAAACCACCTAAAACATATATATATATATATATATATATATATATATATATAAAATTTTAAATCCATTTAATTCTACCTATCCTAGGGAGATAAAATGTATACCAGATTGTAAGTCAAACTATAAGCTTTGCAACAAGAAAAGATTCAGCAGAATCAGTTCAGTACTTCTTACGTGATGAGGTAACAAACAAACAGACAACTACAATTTTATAATAGGATATTACAGGATATTACAGAAAGGTACCATTTGAGTTTCTATAACCTGATATATACGGCAAAAATGCTAGAAGCAGTTGCATAATATCAGATGGAGTGGAATTCTAGTTATATAGGGTGGTTTAGTGAAATAAGAGAGAGAGAGCCCTGCCATTTCACAACTCAACCGGAAATAACCAAACGGCAAGCGCGAGGCCAATCACACGCAGTCGTTCACGGTGCCAACCGATACGCTCCGAGCCGCGACTATATACCAACGCGCGCGCTTCTGCTCGAGTAACAAGAAGCGTAGGCAGAAGGCTACGAAAATTATGCTAATCGACCTGCAGAGGGCAGATGTAATATGCCGAAACATTGTCATTTTATCTTCGATTCCGGCAGGGATCAATTATCCTGAATTATCGGCAACCAGGTGCGATTCAATTCTATATAAGTAGAATACAAACGTCCTCATTTAACAGAAACACTATTTTCGTTTTGTATTGTGTGGTTCTTTGAGTACTACTGTTGGATTGTCAAATTGCATTTTATGGCCTAGGTTCTAGACACTATTGAACTCTACGGAAATAGCACCAATACAATCTCCTCATTTAACTGAATTAAGCTACACAGTTTTCATGTTGTGTTGTCTTATTCTTTGTGTACTATTGTAAAATCGTAAAATTGCATTTTATGGCGTAGGTCCAAGCAGGTTCGCAAATTTTATATTTCTCGAATTGTCGTTTCTTTATGTAATTTTTTTTATTCGTACGTTTCGAGATCTAGATGTGTTTCCAATGTAAAATTTATTACAGTTGCAAGGAGTTTTGTAAAAGCAAATTTTTGAGTTGTGTTTGTTGGTTTTGTTTTCGATATCATTGATTTTAGTGTTGTTTTGACATTAAATCTGTTGCCTATTCTATAAGTCTTTCTAACAGACCCTGTATATAGGCTTTAGCTGTTAGTGTAATGTCTTGAATTCTGGTTTTACTTAGAGAAATTAGGGGTTGGTTTTACTTAGAGAAATTAGGGGTTGATTCTCAAGGTTTGTTTTGACCTGTAATGTATTATGTGAGTAAATTGTAAATTATGTATCTTTATCTGTAATTCTCTTATAAATGTACATAGAAAACATTTTTATTTTTAGGTTCTATTGGATACAATCAAAAAAACAGAATGGATACCTTATTATACAACCTTGTTTACCCTCAGGCTCCTATGGTCAAGTCAAAAACAATAGAATTATCTAGCTTTGATAAACTACCAGCTGGTCAAAACGCCACAGTAGCGGTTATGAGTTATAGTGGCTACGATATTGAAGACGCTCTTATTATGAATAAAGCCTCTATAGATCGAGGCTTTGGTAGATGTTTGGTATATAGAACTACAAAATGTATTATGAAACGGTATGCAAATCAAACTTTTGATAGAATTCAAGGTCCTCTTATTGACACCAGTAATAACCAGCCCGCATGGAAACATTACTGTCTAGACAATGACGGCATAGCAGCTCCAGGAGAGTTAATTAATAATAAACAGGTAAATGAACATATTGTATTGATTTTATATTAAAATTAATATTTTCCTTTGAAAATAAAGGTATTAGTCAATAAATCAGTTCCAACTATGTCTATGGTTCCTGGAACTACAGATACATCTACTGAATATAAAGACACACCTGTAGGATATAGAAATGATGAACCCAGCTACATAGAGAAAGTTCTTATTAGCACAAACGAAGAAGATTCTACCCTAATAAAAGTTTTACTGCGACAAACAAGGAGACCGGAAATTGGAGATAAGTTCAGTTCAAGGCATGGGCAAAAGGGTGTTATAGGTAATTATATTAATTAAGCATTCTATTAAAAGTTAAAGTGTTTTTTAAGGCCTAGTAGTGGAACAAGAGGATATGCCTTTTAACGAATACGGAATTTGTCCAGATATTATCATGAATCCTCATGGATTTCCATCGCGCATGACTGTAGGAAAACTCATTGAGTTACTAGCTGGAAAAGCAGGAGTAACTGAAGGTAAACAGAGGTTTCATAAAAATATTATGCATTTTTTCTTTACTACATTTTAGGCAAATTTCATTATGGAACTGCGTTTGGTGGATCAAAAGTTGAAGATGTAAGTGAAGAACTAATTAAAAATGGATTTAATTATCAAGGAAAGGATGTATTCTACTCTGGAATAACAGGAGAACCCTTAGAAGCTTATATTTATTCAGGACCTATCTACTATCAAAAATTAAAGCATATGGTTCAAGATAAAATACATGGAAGGTTAGTTTATATGAATTGTTGATACATTTATTGAATATCAAATTGTAAATATCATAAAATGTGTTCAAATATTCTGAAATTGTGAATATACATTTTTCATTGTTCTTGATCTTATGACAAGCTGAAACGGGTCGTTATTTTTAACTTACTGTTCTTCCAAATTATAACCTAATATAGGGGATAACATATGTGAAAGTGATGACTTCATCTTTTTAGGGTTCCGTATATACAATATACAGATACCCTTATAATATCACTTCGGATTTCTGGGTCTGTCACATCACAGCAATTTTCTCCTAATCTACTGGACGGAAGAGGTTGAAATTTGGTATCAATGTATAGGACCGATCAGGAGTACATATCGTAAAAGGGGGGGGAAAACTAGAAAAATCGATCTCCGAAACTACTAAGCCTAAAATTTTGAAAAAAATAGAAAATAGATAACGTTGCCCAAACTTTACAGGAAAAATAAGGAGAAACCATTAAAATTTTGGGGGGCAAATAGAATTAAATGAAAAAAATTTAAAAATTAGAAAAAAATTTCAAACGCATCAATGGAAGGTCCCATTCTGAGGAACACAAATATATTTTTTTCATATTTAAAAAAAAAGTTAAAACATATTAACGAAACTATACCAAAATTTACCCATCCGCCCCCCCCCCCTCCCTTACCTCCGAAACTATAAAACGTAAAGTATTGAAAAAAAAATTAGAGGTATAGAGTCTGACCTGAAGTTTACTGGAAAAATAAGGAGAAACCTCTACTTTTAATTTTGGGGTGCAAATTACAGAATTAAATGAACAATATAAAATTAAAATTGTTTCTAACGCATCATGTTATATATCAAATGAAAGGGCTCATTATGACGAAAACAAATATATTTTTTTCATATTTTTAAAATAAATTAATTCAAGGATATTAAGAAAAAATTATCCGCCCCCCCTTATCTCCAAAACCATCAGCTGTAAAATTTTCAAAAAAAAACGAGGTATAGCGCCTCACCTGAACTTTACTGGAAAAATACGGAGAAACCGCTAATATTCATTTTGAGAGACAAATTATAGAATTAAATGGAAAATAAAAAATTATATAATTATATCAAGTAATATATCAAATCAAAGGGCTCTTTATGACGAATACAAATTATTTTATTAATATTTTTAAAATAAATTATTTAAAAGACATTAACATTCCCCCCCTTATCTCCGAAACTATGAGACGAAAAAATTTGAAAAAAAATAAAGGTGTAGCCCCTCACATGAACTTTACTGAAAAATAAGGAGAAACCCCCTAATATTGATTTTGGAGGGCAAGTGGCAGAATTAAATGAAAAATAAAAAATTAAACTTTTCTAACAGATCATGTAATATATCAAATCACAGAGCTCATTATGACGAATACAAGAATACAATATATATATATATATATATATATATATATATATATATATATATATATATATATATATATATATATATATATATATATATATGTTATTAAGTTTATACTATGAACTTATATCGCAACGACAATACAACATTCCCAGCTGAGTCAGCGACACGTGGAGTATCAGATTACAGCACCACCGAGCATTCGTGGGAATCGCCGTGTCGACAGTGCCGATTCAGCACTCATTAGGTTATATATTGTAAAATCTCTCTTGTTTGTTATTCATTATTACTCAGAACTTTTGTCAGTTACATTGTTATTTTTCATTTTTATTTCAAAGTTATAATTGTATTTGTTTTAATAAAAAAATCTTTTTTAAAAAGTTAATTAACTGAAGTGTGATATAACAAATTGGCGCAGTCAGTAGGATCCGTCAACGTTACTAGAACACGAGCTTACTTCTAACTGGTAGCGGCGGATTCCTATCCCTCAACGGACCAAAGAACCTGGAAGAAGTCCCAACTGCGATAACAAGGAGAACACGGATCTTCCAATGTTCCTGTTGATGTGAGTAGTAGTGAATCGTCTAGCGTTTAAGATTTTAATAATTGATTTTATTGTTTTATTGATTTTAATATTTTGATTATTTTTTATTCAGTGAATTGAATCACTGATTTATTATTTGATTACATTGATACTTTATTTGATTTAATTGATTACTTTGATTTTATTCATTCGATTGAGTGAACTATTTGATTTATTGATTTTATTTACATTTTATTTTATTAATACCATTCTATCATCCAAATACCTTTCGTATTTCCCCATTTACAAATTTATTGATTATTGATTTTTACACCATTTATTTTATTGATACCTTTTATTATTTTTGATTGAACCTTTTTTGTTTAAAATTCTATTAAATCAAAATGGCACAATCACAGAACAACACGGTTGTCGATGAAACTGAAAAATATAGGTTGTCGGAAATATTTTCAATAATTCCAGAGTTTGAAGGCGACCAAATTTCTTTGGCTACATTTATACATGCGTGCAATTGCGCGTATAACATGTCTAATACCGAACAAAAATACTTGTTGGTAATTCACATCAAAAATAAATTAAGAGGAAAAGCGGCGCAGTTAATTAACTCTACGAACCCCGCGTCATACCTCGAAATAAAGCAGCTTCTAACACTACACTTTGGAGACTCTAGGGACCTGTCTTCTTTAATTCACGATCTCCAACGTTTGAAACAACTATCAAACGAGTCCCCCTTGACATTCTATAACAGACTTCAGGTTTTGAGTGCGAAAATGCACTCTTGTATCCAAAAAGCCCCTAGTCTAAGCAACGAGCAGAAAGATGCTCAAACCACTCTCGTTGACACAATGGTCCTAAACACCCTATTTACCGGTTTAGAACCTCGATTAGGCCAAATTATCCGTGCCAGTAATCCGAAGGATCTTCTTGAGGCACATTCACGGATAAGAAGAGAACTTCAACTATCCTATTTTGAGGAACAAAAGATACATAAATCTGTTCCACCTAAGCCATCTTTTCAGGCTAGAAAACCAACTCCACCTCCTAAATGCTTAAATTGTGGGCGATTAGGCCACATTGCTGCGGATTGTCGGTTGAGATATCAAAATAACCCTCAGCCTTTCAATCAAAATAACAGACCAAATTTCATTGGGCCGAATCAATCTTCGAGGCCAAATCCAATCAATAATAATAACAATCATCAAGGTCAACAATTCCGACCAAATAATTTCCAAAGACCTCCTTTCAAGGCTAACCAATTTCGACCGTCTGTAATACAGACAAACCCAAATTTCCGTCCAGAGAGGACGCACCATTTTAATCACCATCAAAATGGCAACCATTACGAATATTCTGCAAATGGCTATGATTATTATATTGATAATAACCAGCAGAATTTCGATTACAACGACCAAAACTATGAAAGCCCTGAGTTCGACCAAATAGTAGATGATACCCCTGTCGAACCTTTTAGTCC
This sequence comes from Octodonta nipae, assembly GCA_034190945.1. NCBI lineage: Eukaryota > Metazoa > Arthropoda > Insecta > Coleoptera > Chrysomelidae > Octodonta > Octodonta nipae. The sequence goes on from CM067218.1 coordinate 62,612,390, forward strand.
TCACGAATACCAGGATTTTCTAGCGCTTCCGAGCCTAGATCAGCCCCCCGATTCGACAACTACCCTTTCAGAAGTCCAAACTCAAATACAGAACTTGAATTTGGAAGACTTCAATCCCGATCTGAACTTCCCAGAACAAACATTTTTTAAGTCCCCTTCTGGCAGTAAATTCCAAGAACCTCTATTATATCAACGACGCTTCTGGAAAATTTAAACTCCTAATTGATACCGGAGCTGGTATCTCCATTTTCAAAGAAAACTGTCAAAAACTTCTCACAACGATCTCCCGAAAGAGTAACAATTCAAGGCATTACTCATAAGAAAATCCCGATCTCACAATCCACCCTCATTCCTTTCGCTCTAGGCAATCCACACAAGGTCTTTATCTACGATCTAGATATTGAGTTTGATGGAATATTAGGTCTTGATTTTCTTGAGCATTATGAATGTATCGTCGACTTAAATCCAAACAATTAATTACTAACTTTAAAACTACCCCCCTACATAAAGTGCCCGACCACGACCAATCTAATACACAACCAACAGACACCCCTAGTACTAACGCACAACCTCATACGCATAACAATCCAGGCACGTATGTAAAATGTGAACTTAGAAATACTGACGCAATTCTACCGACACAAGTAATTGACAAAGTACGACTTCCCAACGCGGTTGTACGTGTTAATTCAAAGGGAGAATTTCTGACTTAATAAACGCGAACGCAATGCCGAAAACTGTTAACTTTTCCAATCTTCATTTAGAACCCCTTGACCATACACACCCTCTCTTAAATCTGAATACACACGATTACTGTGAATCTACAAACTTAGACAGAAACTTTACTATCAGGGAACAAATTCGGACAGAACATCTTAACGACGAAGAGCGAGAACTTATCACGAATCTCTGCTTAGAATTCGAAGATATTTTTTATCTCGAAGGCGATGTTTTGACGTTTACTAACGCCGTCAAACACTCTATTGACACCAATAATGCCAAGCCTGTTTTCACGAAATCGTACAGATATCCTCAAGTCCATAAGGAGGAAGTGAAAACCCAAATTTCCAAAATGTTTGATCAAGGCATTATCAGGCACTCTTCTTCTCCTTGGTCCTCCCCCGTATGGGTCGTCCCTAAGAAACTCGATGCTTCTGGTAAGCAAAAGTGGCGAGTTGTTATTGTCTATAGGAAGTTAAACGAACTAACTGTAGACGATAAATATCCTGTCCCCAACATTTCTAATCTCCTCGACCAACTTGGTAAGTGTCAATATTTTTCGACACTGGATCTCGCTTCCGGGTTTCACCAGTTGGAAATCCTTGAGGAAGACATTCTCAAGACCGGTTTCTCTGTTGACAATGGCCATTACGAATTCGTTCGTATGCCATTTGGCTTGAAAAATGCACCTTTTACTTTTCAGAGGGTCATGGACAACATTCTTTTGGGTATCCAAAATGAACGTTGCCTTGTTTACATGGATGACATCATAGTCTATTCACCAACCATCCATGAGCATATGTCCCGTTTGACAGAAGTCTTTAAGCGTCTTAGACAGTCAAACTTAAAAATTCAACCTGACAAGTGTGAGTTTCTCCATAAGGAAGTGGCTTACCTTGGTCATCTCATTACCCAAGAAGGAGTAAAGCCAAACCCTTCAAAGATTGAATGCATTCAGAATTTTCCTCAGCCCCAAACTCCGAAAGACGTTAAATCTTTCCTAGGTCTCGCCGGATATTACCAACGTTTTATACCCAACTTTGCTAAAATCTCAAAGCCTCTCACGAAACTCCTGCAAAAAGACGTCAAATTCATCTTCGACGCAGATTGCAAGTCTTCCTTCAACGAACTGAAGCAAGCTCTTGTATCTGACCCTATCTTGATCTACCCAAATTTCGAAGAACCATTCCTGCTCACTACTGATGCTAGTGCTTTTGCAATTGGAGCGGTTCTCTCACAAGGCCCCGTAGGAAAAGATCTTCCTATAGCATATGCTTCCCGTACACTCTGCGCTGCAGTAACTCGATATTCCACTATCGAACGGGAACTGCTAGCCATTGTTTGGGCGGTCAAGCACTACAGACCGTATCATTTTGGGAGAAAGGTTACACTCCTGTGTGACCACCGTCCGCTTACTTGGCTCTTTTCGATCAAAGACCCTGGCAGTCGTCTAGCCAGATGGCGCCTCAAACTAGAGGAGTATAACTATAAAATCGAATACAAGCCCGGCAAGGTAAACTTGAACGCAGACGCTCTTTCCCGTATCAAAATTAATCACTTCAAACAATGCACCGACTTTCTTTCAAAGATAAAATTTTCGCAAATAACGAAACCGACCCAAAACAACCCGATCCAGGTACTAGTCACGATAACTCCGACGACTCCGACAACGATCAAGAACGCGATGATCATGACGAACGCATGACAACAGAATTGTATAAAACCGAGTCGATAATCTACTATTCAAAAATAGAACGCCCAACTTCTAGACAAATCTCACAAACGAATAGTCACTTTCTTCTGGCAAAATAAACTCAATGACTTGCATGACAAAATCATCGAAGATATTTTCGAAGAAGACCCAAACTTCACTACTGACACTCTAAACGTTCTAGCCAGCAAAACTGTAAGGCATAGAAAATATTTAATTGTCCCTTTACCCTTTGATCCTAGAACAGTTGTTGCACATCTTTTCAACATTCTCTATAACAACCAAGACCAGTTCGACGAATCCGAAACTTTTTGCATTGAAAACAACGTAGAACTACCGATTCTTGAAACACTATCCTTTATACTTGCAGACAAAGACGTAAAACTTAAAATTTGTCAAAATATTGTGACAACCCCTTCTCAAGACGAGATTCCCGTTATACTGCAGCAGTACCACTGCGGCAAAAATAACCTTCATCGTGGAATTAACGAGACCATCCGACGCATAAAAGAAAAGTATAATTGGACTGGACTAATCAAAAGTCTAGAGCAATTTATTAAGTCCTGCGAAACTTGCCAAAAGGTAAAGTTCTGTAGAAAAAACTTAAGTGCTCCTTTTGTCATAACTGAAACACCAAAAACGCCCTTCGAACGTATCAACATTGATATTTTCGAATATCCAACCAGAAACTACGCACTGACTATTAGGGATGAACTCACCAAATTTACTCAGGCTTACCCAATTGGTGACAAAACAGCTAAAACTGTAGTAAACACCCTCCTAATATTCTTCCAACATTACGGTACACCTCTTCGCATCCATTGTGATTATGGACGTGAATTTGATAACACTCTCATAAGGGACCTGTGCGAACTATATGACATAAAACTATCCTTTTCAAGTGTCCACCATCCCGAATCAAATGGTTCTATCGAAAGGTTTCACGCGACTTTAGCGGAAATGATAAGGGCAAATACAGCTGAACATCCGGATGAACATCCATTCAACGTCCTCCCCTACGCAGTTATCTGCTACAACAATACTAAAAACAAGACTACCGGTTTCACGCCCTACGAACTTATCTTTGGGCACACTTCTAGTAGACCCCCCCGAAACAATATACGATCAGGAAAAACTCATTTCCAAATATGTTAGGGACCTTAACAACAGAATGAACTACTATTATAGACTTGCCCGCGCAAAAACCGACCAACAAAAACAAAAATCTAAAGTTAGATTTGACAAACATGTTTCGACTAACCAACCAGAATACAAAGTAGGCGACAAAGTTTACGTGAAAGAGTCTCAGATTAAAAGCAAATCTGAAAACAAATTCAATGGACCTTTTGAAATCACCGCGATTAGAAAAAACTCTGCCACAGTTATAAACTTACAGACTAACCAAATTAGTAAAATTAACGTTGACAGACTAAAACCATATTTTGAATGAATCCCTTCTTTTCAGATTCTGTGGACTGTTTTCAGTCGTGAACCTCCAACAATACTCTCTTACACCCGTTAACAATACAATAGAGTATCCTTCCATGAAGAAGGCACACTTAAAATTTCAAACGACAAATGGTCACTTCTTGTCTTCAAAGACCTCAGCCCTTTCAGAGGTGCTATTTCAAATAACGACGCCATACTAAACCGAATTTTAGAGACAATCAACGAAAACACAACTAATACGAAACCATTTAAACCAAAAATACAAACACATGTTAGCCTCTTGAAACAAATTTCTAAATCCGTTAACTCTAAATATACAGACATCTTCGCTGACACTCAAACTTACCCTACTAACAGAAGAAAACGCGGACTTATTAACGGACTGGGATCAGTTTGGAAAGCTATTTCAGGAAACTTAGACGCAACAGATGGTGAATACATAAATGACTGTATAACTAAAATTACTAAAGACCAACACCAAATTCAGGACTTAGTAAAGAAACAAATATCTGTAACAACCTCAGTCATTACGAGCCTCAACAACACTTTACAAAAATTTCAATCCGAGGAGAAACTATTCTCGAATAACATCGAAAAAATAAGGCAGTCAATTTTATACATTTCAAATGATCTTGATTTTCATGAATTTCAAATCAATATCTTGGATCTGTGTGAAAGCCTAATGGAGAGTTACATATTTATCGAAAATACTCTCCATGATGTTTTAACTGCAGTCTCTTTCGCCCGCTTAAAAATTTTACATAGTTCGATCATAACCCCAGTAGATTTGGTCGATTCCCTTCAAAAGATTTCTCAGTCACTACATGAAAATAATTTACCACTTCCTAGTTACAGTTCAAATGTTGCTCAGTATATTGATTTGATAGAATTGGAAGCTTTTCAAATCAACACCAAAATCATTTTTGTACTCAAAATTCCTTTAGTTGATCCTGAGACTTACACCCTTTACCACCTTTATCCGATCCCAATTTTGGGTGATCGAACAGGGTTCCATCATATACTTTCAATAAAGACAAAATTTATCGCGAGAGATTACGATTCGTTATTATACGCATCCTTCGAAGACCTGGTGACTGCAAGCCTTTAACTAAACATCATAAGATTTGTTCCAAAGCTATATCACATCCAATAGACAAAGATACCATCTGCGAAGGTCAGCTTCTCAGACAGCCAGTCACACTTCCAGCAACCTGCAAAAGTTTGATATTATATGCAGCAGACTATAATATCCAAGAGATTGACGTAAATTTTTGGTTGATCTCGATTTCAAGACCACTGGCCATCACCATCAAATGCAAAGGGCAAGATGTCGTGACACAAACCATGTCGACAAATTCAGTGTTGCAAATCCAACCCGACTGCAATGCCTTTATAGACAACACAAGGGTCCATGCTACAAGAACTTCTAAAAATGTCCAAAACATCACATACAGAAACCACCCAGTGGACATTCCTTTCAACTGCTGCAACGGCATGCCAGCCGCCAATGAGATGCCAAACCTGACACCCCTACAGCTACAAGAATTAGATGTACAAGACCTAGATGTTGCCAATCATAAGCTCTCCCAATATTCTAAGGAACTGGAAAAGCTGATGGAACAACCACCCTTAGAAAAGCATACGTCCTGGCTCACAATCACAACGACCACCTTAGTAGTAATTGTGATTATACTCCTCACAATGAAGTCAATCCAGAAGAGGTTCAAGAATACCACTACACCAAGCTCCGCTGTCCAGCACACGCCACCGACAGCACCATCAAATCCTAAGCCCAAAGGAAAGCTACACACCCTTCTGAATCCAACCGACGATACAGAACTCCAGAACTTGACGTAAAAGTTGATGCTGTACCATCAACTTTTTTATATGGATGGGAGTTGTTATATAAGTTTATACTATGAACTTAGCATGAACTTATATCGCAACGACAATACAACATTCCCCGCTGAGTCAGCGACACGTGGAGTATCAGATTACAGCACCACCGAGCATCCGTGGGAATCGCCGTGTCGACAGTGCCGATTCAGCACTCATTAGGTTATATATTGTAAAATCTCTCTTGTTTGTTATTCATTATTACTCAGAACTTTTGTCAGTTACATTGTTATTTTTCATTTTTATTTCAAAGTTATAATTGTATTTGTTTTAATAAAAAAATATTTTTTAAAAAGTTAATTAATTGAAGTGTGATATAACATATATATATATATATATATATGTAGCTCTCTTGATGGTCCGGGTGTTCGTCCGTTGAAAGTTTTGTCCCTGTAAAGGAACGGTCGCCTGACGTTTCGCCAAAATCTCACTTGGCATTTTCATAAGGCTTTTCCTCTTCTTCCAACACGAAGGGTGGCTGCAGGTTCGGACCTTTCCGGACTACTTCGTATCCGAGATCGTCGGCTAGGTCGTTCTCCCAAACGACCCGGACCATCAAGAGAGCTAATGTCCGTGCCAACTTGTTTTCGATATATATATATATATATATATATATATATATATATATATATATATATCTAATTATAATGGTAACGGCTGTTAAAATTAGTATTCAAACGAATTGCGGGTAGCAGCCAAAGATTAATAAGTGTACTCTTTTTTATATGAGAGCTTTCGGAATTCTTTTATTCCTTCGTCAGTCAAATACTGAAAAAGTTACAAATATTGTTGTTACTATAAGTACTATAAATGAAATTAAATGGTAACTTACTAAAGTTGAGGTTTTTATTTTGTGAACCGCAATTCGTTTGAATAAATATATATATATATATATATATATATATATATATATATATATATATATATATATATATATATATATATATATATTAATTTTTTAAAAATTAATATGTTAAAATATATTAAAAAAATATTTAAAAAAATGAGCCATTCCCACCTTTATTTCCCAAACTATAAGATCTAAATTTTTTGTCTACAGTGAAAATATGAAGAAATCCCTAATATTAATATTGGGAGCTAAAATATAGAATTAAAGGGAAAATAAAAAAAAAATTACGCATCATGCAATACATCAGATGAAAGGGCCCATTATGAGGAATACAAATATATATTTTTGATATTTTTAAAATTAATTGTATACAAGATAATAACATAAAGATATAAAACATTCTCATTTCTTGCTTTATTTCGAAACTAGACTACCTAAAATTTTGATATTAATTAGGGGTACTGGGGCTCACTTGAAATTTATAAGAAAAATTATTAGAAAACCCCCATAATAATTTTAGGGACAAATTATACAATTAAATGGAAAATAAAAATTCAATTTTCAAAGGCATCATGTAATATATCAGATAAAAGGCTCATTATGTGAATTACAAATATATCATATCATTTGTTTAAAAGATATTAACAAAAATATTAAACATCGACTTAATTCCCACTTTAGAAACTACACCTTTTTAATTTTGAAAAATATATTTTATTTATATTTTTAAATAACAGATTTAATAATTTATAATTTAAAACTTGACCTATTTTGTCATTTATCATCCAATCTACAGAGCCTCAAAATTCAGACAGTAGATTATAAAAGGCTTCCCTGAAAGTTTATTAGTAAAATTAAATACATATGTACTCGTATTCTTATAAAAATCAAGCGAATCCTGAAGCAGATAAAATACAAAGTCTATGTGTGGAAAATCAAAGTGTATATTTTTTATAAATTTAAATTTCTTCCTTTAAAATATATTAGGATAAATATAAGAAAATGCACTCATTCTCTGCTTGTCTGAAATTGGAATATTACAATCTTGGAGGTGGTACGGAACCCTTAGTATGCGAGTCCAACTCGCACTTGACCAAATTACTTTAATGAATCACACTATTTTTTTCTCAATTTCCAAACTTCCTTTTCTGAATTGAATTGTTCATACAAAATGCAATTTAATAAGGCCAGGATAAAGTAAATTAAAAATGACAAAATTTAAAATAAATTTTCTTGTCTGATTCGATCCTTTATTTTCTGCTCTACAAGATACTCTTTAAATTTTAAATAACCCCATAAAAGGAAGCCTATTAAATTAAAATCTCATGATTCAGCAGGCCGTTCCACTGTTCCCCTTTTTCCTATCCACCGATCACGATAGGTTTTATTTAGAAAATCGCATCTTGTGGCGATAAAATCCTACAAACTTGAGCAACTTGTGGCAGAATTTTGGAATTTGCTCTCCAAGAAATGTCTGGGAATTGAAAAAAAATATTTGCAGTTAGTTCGCCCTGTATATTATATTATTATTTGAAAAAAACAGTAAACTAAAAACGAAAACGACCAGTTGTTTTCTGAATGATAATTATAGCATCATTATAGTTTATAATGTGATTTTTTTGGGAATAACACTACATTTACAATATGAACACAATAATAACACAATGAAATTTAAAAACTGAAGCGGTTTGCAATGGCAGTTATTGAAAGTGTCCAATTTGACGTTAGAATGTTCATATTGTACTGTTTTTATTTTCACACTCGGGTTCAGTTCAGTTCTTGGATTTATTTAAAAACACAGTCCAACTCACTTCTAATTTATTTCCACTACTTTAACACAATTTACATTCACAAGAAATATTTATATTTATCTTAACTATACAATAAGACCGTCGAAAACAGAATGCCTCCTATCGCCAGCTGTCCATATTTATATATTTCTTTCCGAATTGTCTGGTAAGTCCACGAACCATCGGGAAACTCTTTCATGTTCTGGAAGCTTTAAGGGAATTCCCAGTAACGGCAGCGGTCGGCCTATTGAAAGACGAAACATTTCGGATTCCCAGAAGTATCGGAATAATGTCCCTTCCACGAATTGGTTGACGGCCGATTGCACCAGCTGTCGGATGAATTCTCGTAACAATATTATCAAACATTTAATTTTCTGTAGGACGCGCTATTTTTACTTTCACATTCGCATTCTTGGCTTTATTTTGCTTGCATATTAAAAATGACATTTAGAACTAAAGCTTTATTTTCATCAAAACAATGCACTAAACATATTGAGTTTGGTAGTGAACATAATACGTTTAAACAATTTTTCCTATCCTAATTCTTCTACTTTCATGGGCTGGATTTCTTCGCACTGCGTTACCTTACATTTCTGTTGCTTTGATGCCTATTGCTCTTTTGTGTCTCAGAAATCCAACAATATCGAGCTTTTATTGGATCCCAACCTAATAGATCGATGTTTTTTATTTCAGTAATAATGATGAAGTTCTGTGTGCAGATGATTTTCTTCTTCCGACAAATCCCTCAGTGCTCCCTCAATTGCTACACTCAATACTTATTCGTCATCCAAAACTTTCGTGATAAAAAAATATAGTCCTAAAAATTCTGTCCAAGTTTGATAAAAGATATTTGTTAAATGAATTCGTTTTATAAAAATTTACACAAGGGCATATTGTATTGTTTGCTAATTTTGCCCTCATGAAATTAGCGTTCGAAAATTAGATGATGTTTATTGAATCCTTGCGTCTGCTAGGTGGGGATTAGTAGTTCGACTGAACCGCCCTTGTTGAGCAATATTGAATCTCATTGACATATTGCGTTTTTCGCCTCTGTTATATGTTGGATTTCCAGCTTATATGGACCACTCTACGTGTTGTGTGAAAAAATGCAAGAACTCTGCAGTTAAAAGTGAGTAAGTTTTATCGCTTCTCTACTGCAGTGAAACATTGACCCAACATGAAAAAATGATTGCATTGTGAGAAAAACAATGTAAACATCACTTTCAATTTTATTTGAGTTTAGTAAAAACTAATTTATTTTAGGACTGCTGGAACAGAACACACCACTAAAAATCTTAGTTTGATTTGTAGTTATAATTTTCATTTCATTGTACACTCTTCTGTCGGGATTGATTTGGAAAATTATATATCTTTTAAAATTCATTGCCTTATTATTGCCATTCAGCAAGGCCGAATTTAGACTTACTATTTCACGCTTTTATTGTCAACTCAGCGCCTTTGTATGAAAAATCCAACATCAATTTTGGTTTAAATACGCAAGCTGTCCCTAGCTGTAAAGCGCGGAGCAAATAGTTACATGAATACAAGTCATATCTACCATACCGTGAATTAAATTCCATTAAGAAACACGTCATTCAGCACAAGTTTAGAAAACATTCTTAAAGTGAAAATATAATATCTGGTTGAAGAATACTCAGATAGTGGTCAACACAGTTATTAACCAAAATATTAAATTTGGTTATATAGTTATTATAGGTCAGTGCCAATTATAATTTTCTATTATGCTTCGCATCTAATATGTAATACTTCTGTTACTTTCTTGTTTACAAATTGTTAAATGAAATTTGACAATTATTATAATATTTTTTCTTAAAGGGCGCGAGGACCGAGAGCTGTTTTAACTCGACAACCAACCGAGGGTAAGAGCAGAGACGGAGGATTACGTTTGGGGGAAATGGAACGTGACTGCCTTATTGGTTATGGAGCAAGGTACCAATCAAAATTCAAAATACAATTTTTCTGATTATGTCTGATAAATCGTTTTTCAGTATGATGCTGGTTGAGCGTTTAATGGTATCTAGTGACCAATGCGACGTTGATGTTTGTAGTAAATGTGGACGTTTAGGATATTGCGGATGGTGTAACAGCTGTAAAAGTTCTGGACAAGTGTCAAGTATTACTATGCCTTATGCTTGTAAACTTTTATTGACAGAGTTGCAAGCTATGAATATAACGGCAAGGCTATCTTTAAAGAACTATTGTCAGTAAATATATAATTTTAAAAAACATCTTGTATTATTCGTTTATATAAATTACTTAATGTCCATCTGAAGCTGGTAGACAATGTAACTCGTTCCTCGAAAGTTTCCTTGGACTACCATCGTCTTGAAAGGGCTATCTCACAACGTTTCAATAGCTTTGTATCTGTTACCGTCATCAGGTGAATGATAGGAAATTCAGATTATCTGTGGTATTTATACACTTTACCGGTCATGCGTCGCCGGTCATGGTCATTGGGTCTTATCCTGTCCAATCAGCGTCGACGTACCTGGCGGTTGGTTCGTTCGAGATTATATATGCTGTCTCTATGAATTTTCTTTTGTACCAGTGTTCTTCCTTGTATATCACCTTGGCCCGGCCTCAGTTGATATCATGGTGCTCGGTCCATGCGTGATTAGCTAGCCCAGACTTCGTTACCTCCGGGCCAGGGTGATTCACAAGGAAGAGCACTGGTACCAAAGAAAATTCACAGAGACAGCATATATAATCTCGAACGAAAATATAATTAGCGAGTACAGCGCCTAAATTAAAAACATTTGGGGAGCTCTTCTTCGGCCTCTGCTGCTACGCATCACCGACAGGCGACGCATGACCGGTAAAGGGTATAAATACCACAGATAATCTGAATTTCATATCATTCACCTGATGACGATAGCAGGTACAAAGCTATTGAAACGTTGTGAGATCAACCACTTCAAGACGATGGAAGTCCAAGGAGACTTCGAGGTCCAGTTAAAGTAAATCCGGAAATTTAGTGGGCGGTAAGTGAGATATATGTATCTTGAGAATGAAAAGGGTGGATATGAAAAAACTGTTTGAAAAAACAAATGGTTCGTGCAATTCTACCATTATATGTTCGGTTCGAACGAAAATTACAGCAACTTTTATTTTAATTATTAGTATCTGTAGGTACCATTACATTAATTGCGGGAACCCTGTTTCCAGCAGTGTTAAAATAAATCACATGACTTATTTTGTACTAATAAATAAGCAACATTATACATGAAGCCAAAGATTTTATATTTTTTAAACTGTAAGTTTAGGTTTCTATTAATTGTTGATATGTTTAAGTTAATGTATTTTTAAAATAATTGAAGATTGCTGTTGCTAATGTTATTAGAATTGTTCCATGACATACATTAAATTTTATAACCTCTACAGTTATTTGCAAAAAAAAAACATAAAAATACAAACTTCAAAAAATGAAAATGTTACTCTTACTATTGCTACAGAATTGAAAAAATCACATCTAAATTCGTGGGTAAAATATCTAGACAAAATTTAACATGTGTTAATGATCGAAAGTCAGAATTTTATGGAAGAATGACTTAAATGGATTATTTTTGTTTCACCACTCTGTAGGTGTATGCCTTAAATACATGGCCCTTGTAGGTTTATTTAGTAAATGAACTTAATTACATTTGAATTTAAATCTATGACATAGTGATGCAAGGAGTTATATAAACAGACAGACTTGTTGCAACGCTAACTTGGTATTATAAAATCGTAAACTCAAATAACGGTACAAATACCAAATATTAAATCTCTCTCCAAAATTATTTTATACCTGACCCCTATCGATTGTACTTTAACTATTTAACAATTATAATTACTATCAAAAAATATTTCCAAAAAAATTTACTCAATTTGCACCAAGTGAAAATACCTAGTATTATAAAATCGTAAACTCAAGAATCAACATAAAACCTATCTAGATCTGTGTAGATGTGCGAGACGGCTGCTTTTCATCGGGAACATATGGGTGTGGGTAACATAGTAAAACACAAAAATTTTATTTAATTTAGGGCGCCATTTGGTTGAAAACCTATAAGTGAACATTCCTTAAAAACCAAAAAAATAATATGCGGTTATGATGTGATTCACACCGGCTATATTGAGAATATTTGTGTTCCTTTTGAACCACTGCTTTTTATCTGATTGTGTTAAAAAAAAGGTATTCAATTTTTTTACTTGTGCTTGAAAAAATCTCTGAACAAAACAATCTATGGGCTAGGTATATAAAAAAATTGTGAAATGTAAATACAGAAAGTTTAATAAAAAATCAAAAAAAAGTGGATTCCAAAAAAATAGAAAATAATTATATCTCTAAATAAAAAATTGAAACGCTCAAATAAATTTGGTCAACTAGCATAATTTACAACCTATATATATATATATATATATATATATATATATATATATATATATATATATATATTTAAATGAGAATTTAGTGTGAAAATTTACATATTTTCCAAAAATTACTCGATGAACTTTGTGAAAAATGTACTCAACTATAATCACATGATCAAAATGATTTGGCCAAAAAAAAGATAACGTATAATCTGTCGACAGAAAATAAACCTTACCTTTACAAATATTATCGGAAAATGGCTATTTCACACATTTACTATTTGTACTGTTCTCTTGATCCTGGAAACTCAAAGCCAAAAATCTCCAGATAATTCATCAAAGGCTACTCATCAATTGAATCCCATTAACTTAGCAGTAATGCATCCAGCAGAGGCACTCAAAACTGCATAAAAAATTATGTCTCCACCACAAAAATGATACAGTATCGGAAACACACATACTCCATCCAAAACTTACGTACGTCCTTAAAATACAATATTGCACGTGACGAATTTATTTCGCTAAAATGATTTCGCTTACCCTCATAAAGAAGGGTTACCTAATCCATAAAAATCTCAGACATCATTGTGTCTTCTCGATCGCATTTTCCGCCAGGTAATATATCACTCGACCATCATGTACCAGACGCGGAAAAATCGCCCAGCCAACAAAAAAAACGTCATTTTTTAACCTTCAAAATCGCACAACGGCGAGGCAACGGCTTTTCGCTCACTTTCAGACGGCAAGAGCTTTCTCCCGCGTTCGCTTGGAAACTGACTACCACTTCTCAACCCCCACTTGATTAAGAGAAATTACGAAATAGAGGATATGCATTAATCTAACAGTTTTTTTCTTTAAAGAAAGTATTTTATCGATGGAATCAAAATTAACAGACTGTACCGTGCTAACAACAAAAAATATCGTCATGGATATCGCCGGCTTAGCGAAAAGTCGAACAGACAACGGACAAGATACTAAAGGAGGCACCAGAACGATAAGTAGTTCAGAGAACCTACAAAAAAAAACAACTCTAGCGACAGCAACTCCACGGTTCTAGATGTACAGTGCATCCCATTTTGGTTGAGATTGTCAGGTTACTCGGTTGTTACTGAAGATAGAGTCCTGCGGTTTTCACATACCTGTTCTACTTTTTTGTGAAACTCAGGATGGCCATATCAGATTTTGCATAAGTGTTTCCATTTATAAGATACAGGGCGATTTTGATAATTTATACTTTTTGGACCCCTTCTATATCTACGAAGTTATTAGAAATACTCTTGCGCTAAGAACTACGTCTAATAGAAAATTTTGCATAGAATCCAGTGGAGTACTCAACTTTTTTTCCGAGTATGGTTTTGAAGATACTACACATATATTTTTAAATGGAACACCCTGTATTTTATTATTTCATTGAATTCGTAATTTTTTTCCCTTTAAAATAATGTATAATACAATACACATGGTATTAGAAATGCTAAAAAACACTAAAAAGCTGAGTTTTTTGCTAGTAGGCCATGTATTTTCCATTTAAAAGGAGAATCAAACAAATAATTCCATTTGAGATTTTTTATAGGAGTTTATCAGCAAAGAAAAATAATGTTAACAATAATTCAATAACATGAAACACGAAATTTAGGTACCTAAAAGCAACTAATAAATAGTTATACATCGTTCATTATGTATAAGAAACAGAACAAGTATTACAAATCAAATATCTATCTTAAAATTAATTTTGGACATTATTTATTACCTTATTGATTTAAATGTTCAAATTGTTGTCCATTTTCCCTAACACATAATTGGCAAACCTTTCCATCTCGCATGAATCCATTTAAAATTATTATAGAATTCCGCCTTTCGGAACAATATTTTATCTAGTGAGCTCTGGAGAGAAAAACGCAAATCTGATCAAGCTGTCATTGTTAGTAACTATTGTGTTTTATCGTTTTGAGTTTGCATGATCATTATATAAATAATTATTCGTGAGTTTGCTGGTTGATAATTGATAATGGCTGGAAGAGAATTTTTCAAAATAACGAAAAATACGATATGGTACAATGTTTAAATCAATGTTATGAGAATGTTGAAGAAGCTTTTAGAACTATATTTCCACGGGTATAAAGTACGAGTATTTTACCATAAGATCTTTCATGAAATCGCGTTTTTAAAACTTTCAGATATCCAGAGAGGCATCAACCTAGTCGAGCAACTATATTTAGACTAAAGAATAATTTACTAAGTTTTGGTGCATATTCTAAACCTCGATCAAAGGTGTATAACAAAGAAAATCGAGAAATGAATGAAATGAATGTGTTAGCTAGCGTTCATGCCTATCCCCAGACTTCTTGTGCGAAATTAGAAAATTACACTGGAGTTTCTCAATCACGGGTCCAAAGAATTTAAAAAATATATAAATTTAAACCTTACAAAGTCAATATTGCCCAGCACTTATATCCTGGTGATGCAGCAAGACGGTTAAATTTTTGCAATTGGTTTTTAGACCAAACCCGAAGGGACAATGATTTTGTAAGGAAAGTTATTTGGTCAGACGAATCTCATATAAGCAGTGCCGGTATATTTAACAGGCAGAATACAAGATACTCGTATGATGAGAACCCGCACTTAATTTTTGAGCGACAACAGCAGGCTCGATTTGGTTTTAATGTAGCCTGTTTCATACTGGGGACAAAAATAAAGTACCGCATTTTTGAAGGAACCCTTACCGCCAATAGGTACTTGACAATCCTAGAAGACTTATTACCCGAAATATTGGAAGATGTTCCCCTCGCCTTTCGCAATTCCATACACTTTCAACAAGATGGCGCCCCTGCCCACAATTCTAGATTAATTGGGCGCTTTTTAGAAAATAATTTTTAAGGATGTTGGATAGGAACACATGGACCAATTAGGTGGCCTCCAAGATCACAAGATTTATCTATATTGGACTTTTTTTGTGGGGTTATTTGAAAAATATAATATATACCAACAGACACAACAGTCGCGAAGAACTTCGTGCCGCAACGGAGGCAGCTTTTCGGGATTTACAAAGGCGACCTGCTATAATTTTAAATACACTCACGCGTATTGAAAAGGTTTGCCAATTATGTGTTAGGGAAAATGGACAACAATTTGAACAGTTAAATCAATAAGGTAATAAATAATGTCCAAAATTAATTTTAAGATAGATATTTGATTTGTAATACTTGTTCTGTTTGTTATACATAATGAACGATGTATAACTATTTATTAGTTGCTTTTAGGTACCTAAATTTCGTGTTTCATGTTATTGAATTATTGTTAACATTATTTTTCTTTGCTGATAAACTCCGATAAAAAATCTCAAATGGAATTATTTGTTTGATTCTCCTTTTAAATGGAAAATACATGGGCTACTAGCAAAAAACTCAGCTTTTTAGTGTTTTTTAGCATTTCTAATAATACCATGTGTATTGTATTATACAATATTTTAAAGGGAAAAAATAACGAATTCAATGAAATAATAAAATACAGGGTGTTCCATTTAAAAATATATAATGTTGTGTAGTATCTTCAAAACCATACTCGGAAAAAAAGTTGAGTACTCCACTGGATTCTATGCAAAATTTTCTATTAGACGTAGTTCTTAGCGCAAGAGTATTTCTAATAACTTCGTAGATATAGAAGGGGTCCAAAAAGTATAAATTATCAAAATCGCCCTGTATCTTATAAATGGAAACACTTATGCAAAATCTGATATGGCCATCCTGAGTTTCACAAAAAAGTAGAACAGGTATGTGAAAACCGCAAGACTCCTTCTTCAATAATAACCGAGTAACCTGGCAATCTCAACCAAAATGGGATGCACTGTACATAATCTCCATCAACCAAATCATAAGACTAGTCAAGAGGCTACATTTTTTTTACACGTTACACAATCCGCCTCCACCGGCAAGAAAGAGACGAAGACTTTTTCTTTAAGAGAATGTCTTTCAAAAAAATTGTAGTCCAAAAATGTTGAAAACTCCTGTATTATTCTCAAAAAACTAAATTTAAAAAATCAAAATAATTAAATTAGCCAAAGCTATGAGCTAACTCCTTAACTTAACTTAATTAAACATTACTAACAAAAAAACTTTCTGATCACCCTGTATATCAAAATCTAACTTATGTTGGCTTAGTAGCTACCCGTACTATACGTCCAAAAGGAAATCAATTCAGTTAAGTCAAGTCCGGTTAAGTCAACTTTAGAGTAGTCAAAAATCGGTTGTCTTTTCAACTAAGTGTTGAGATGAAAAAAAGATTTAAGTTATATACTTTGCAAAAGTGATCTTCAAGAAACTATTTCTAATCTACTGCTTATTTACAAAATTTACAAAAGTTGCCAGGTTTAAAAAATAAATCCCTAAGGTTATTGCCAATTATCTGCCCTACTGATACATCTGAATTAGATCCGAAATAAGGTTTTAAATCCTTTGTGTGAAATTCACCAGCTATGGATCTATCTGAATTTTCTAGTAAATATACTAGTTTGGAAACTTTTCTCTTTACAAAACTCAAAATATACTTGGGTGCAAATTTTGCCATGAACTTGTTACCTGCACTGCAGAGAATACGATTTCTCCTCCATACTTTGTCACCTACTTCAAATGAAAAATCTTTTTTTCTCAAATTATACGTTTTTGCATTTCTCTCATATGCTCTATGCATTTTTACCCTAACCTCACTATATACTTTCTTGAGATTTGAATTGTTTTCAATAATCTACTGAAAGGAGTTAACTCAAAATGTTTAGTACTTGAAACTAAACCATAATGTTTACCGGAAGCGGCAAAATTAATGAATGCCGGCGTACAGTTATGAACCTCATGTGTGGAAGTATTTATAGCGAATTGAATTTTAGCTATCCTGTCCCAATCTTTGTGCTCTATAACGTAACTCCGAATCGCTTGTTCTCTCGTCTTGTTGTTTCTTTCCACAAAATTGCGTTGGGCTGCATACCTCGGACTATACGATATTTTCTGCACTTGATAAGTTTCTGCAAGATGCTTGAAAATCTTTCCAGCAAATTGCGGACCATTATCACAAATAATGAATTGCGGAACACCAAAAAACAAAAATACTTGATTTTCCATAAACTTGACTACATTATTCGCCGTAGCATCTCTCATTAGACACAATAACGTATACTTACTAAACCAATCACCTACTACCAACAAATTCGAAAAACCTCTGGATGATCTGGGAAAAGGACCCATAATGTCTACTGCTATCACTTGAAATGGATACTTAACTGTTTATTCTGAACCCATCAAACCTAAACGAGCTGTGTTAGATAACTTTTATGACTGGCAAACTTTACATGACTAAGTATATCTGCTCTCATTTTTGGAAAATAGTAGTGCTCTTGAACTCGATATAAAGTCTTATAAAAACCGAAGTGAGAACACATCGGGGATCATGAGAGGATTGTATAATCAATCTCCTCTGTGATTTTGGTACCACTAATTTCCACACTTTTTCATTTGATTGATGAGGTGATCTAGAAGGTATATATTTATACAGCAGGTTATCTTCTACTTTAAACTGTGGGTAAAGGTCAGCATTACTCTGTACCTTGTCACGTAAAGACAAATACCAACGGTCAGAATCTATAGGATTAACATCCACAAGAGAAATATTTACATTATTGCTACCGCATGGTGTTTCAATTCCGGGACTTCCTTTCCAATAAATTAGTTCAAAAGAATACTGGCGAAGTTTTATACACCATCTGGCTAATCTACCTGAAGGATCTTTTAATCCATTCAACCACTGCAAACTTGCATGGTCCGTGACAATCTTAAATTCAGTTCCTTCTACATAACCACGGAATTTCTCAATGCAAAACATAACAGCTAAGAGCCCTCTCTCTGTGTCACTGAATAATTCCTCTCACTTCAAGACAAAGTCGGTGAAGCATAGGCAATCACTCCATCAAAACCATTATCTTCTTGTGTAAGCACACCTCCTATCGCAACATCACTGGCATTCGACTGAATGGTAAAATCTGGGGAACAAAGAATTGGTGCTGAAACTAAGGCTTTCTTAATATTCAAAAATGATTCTTCAGCAGAAGGATTCCAATCAATAGGTTGCTTCTTCTTCCTACCATTCAACAATGCATTAATAGGTGCAGTAAGACCAGCAAAATTATCTATAAAGCGACAATACCATGAGCAGAGACCTATAAATCTTTTAACTTCCGTATAAGTTTTTGGACGGGGATAGTTCACCATGGCTGATACTTTTTCAGGATCAGTCCTAATACCATCTTTATCAACAACATATCCTAGAAATTTTAATGAAGTTTGAAAAAAATTATACATTTCAAGATTAACTGTGAGATTAGCTTCACGCAAGATTTCCCTAACTTCTGAAAGTAAATTGACATGTTCTGAAAAGGTTTTTGAAGCTATAATTATGTCATCAAGATATGAAAAAATATTAGGCTCATACTTTGGTCCAAAAAGAGCATCACATAATCTGTTGAGTCTGAGCACTATTGCAAAGTCCAAAAATTACTACTGTAAATTGAAAAAGACCTCTACCAGGTACACAAAAAGCAGTTTTTTCTTTACATTCCTGGTCTTTAAGACCTATTTGCCAAAATGCTTTCCTTAAATCAATACTAGATATGTATTTTGCCTCTCTAAGAAGGTTAAGTATGCGATCTATTCGCGGCAAAGGATAACTATCATGTTTAGTCAGCTCGTTTAGTTTGCGTCCATCAAAATAAAAACGCTATTCACCAGAAGATTTCTTAACTAAAAGACTGGACTCTTCCAAGGGCTTTCTGACGGTTCAACAACTCCTAAAGATAACATTTCATCTAATTCTTTATTCAGAATATTCCACAAATAAGGGGACATAAGATATTGGCGTTATTTAAATGGCTGTGCGTCTCCTGTATCAATACATATTGTGATTTTATTGGTCATACCTAAAGCATTTCCACTATTAACAGCGTTGAAAGACTGAATAACTTTACTCATTTCTGTGATTTGTTCAGGTGAACAAACCATGCCGTTGTCACTAATGTCAAGTGTCTGGGCATTTAAAACTTTAACTTCACTTTTCGCAATTTTACTCTGATCTTCCCAGCGAGAATATTTGAAGTTAATAAGAATCTGAAATCGTTTACAAAAATCACTCCCAAAAATGAAACTAAGAGGCAACAAAGGAACTACCAAAGCTGATATAATATGTACATTTGTATTAATTTTAATCGGTAAATCAACTAAACCTAGAATAGATTGTTCGGTTCCATCAGCTGTTGAATTTGAGAAAAGTGCATTACTGAAAACTTTCGCCCATTTTGAGAAATATGTATCATTCTAAATATTTATAATATATTGTGCAATTAGGATACCAACTCAGTTTAATAATGTTAAAGCTGCTAGACGTTCTACTATCTCAAGTTTGATACTCGCCTATTGTGGACTTTGGAGAAGTGACAAGTTGATGTTGTGTATACTGACTTCAATAACATTTCTTTCACGTCGAACGTCTCTCAGGGAGTGCATTTAGTTCTAATATTATTTAATATATTTGTGAATGATATGGTTAATAAATTTTAATACTGTGAATGTTTACTTTATGCTGAATAATGTGTTCATGAATTCTGTTTTGTTCAGTTCCATTAAACTAATTACAGTATACACAGTCCTATAACTAGGCTGTGTAGATTTGCATATAATGATTGCGAAGAGTTTTTTTATTCAACAAAGAATGGATATGTACATTTTAAACAGTGAAATATAAACTACTATTTATTAATATCACAAATGTAACATTCTATTACCATCTAATATATAAATTTACTGAGTCTAATATCCATGAGACTATTTTTGAGAGTGTTTCGATTAGAGAACTGTGAACTGCAAGAGACTTAAAATTTGATTTCTCTGTCTCTCTCTCATTTTCCACCATTAATTTTAATGTGTTGGCAAACTTAAAATCTGTTTTTAGGCCAATCAATAGAGCAAAAATTAACTGATAATGTGTAAAAAATACTATCAGGATACCGACTGTGCCATCACATTAACAAAGATTCCTAGCGATATTTTGCTATATTTTCCAGTCGCAACTATGGTTTTTTTACTTTGTTATAAACAATTGAAGCAAGAAAATTACGTTTTTTTTAGCATGTTTATAAAATCAAAAATAATAAACTAATCTCAATGGCGTCAACAGGTCAACTGTAAAGCATAAAAATACCAATGAAATGAGCCCAGGCTCGATCCGATTGAATCATTAGTAACAGGGAAAAACAAAAAATACTGAGAAATGTAGCATTTTTAAAAAAAATTGTATCTTCGTCACTTTAGAAGCTGTAGAACTGGGCTGTTAGGAACTGATAGTAATTTACATCTATTTTATGTATGCCAAAAAATCAGACGCTACCAGTTTATTAGTTTTTGAACAATTGTCATATAAAGTTTTCTGTACACTATTTTTGCATTGTGTCCCTATGCGTCATAGATAATCAAATTTCAATTTTGAAAAAAGTTGTTGAAAGTAGAGGTGTCATTATACAAAGCCTCTATTCTCATTTGTCACTAAATGTCTGTGAAATATCTGAAAAATGTTAGCAAACATGACAAAAAATGGGCGAGCGTATGAATGTATCCAAGGCGTGTGGGAAACACGGTTGTTGAGGGGAAGCGTGTAATAATATATAGTAGAGGCACATACATAGATCGTTTTAATATTTAAAATCCTCACAAGTAAGAATTTTTCTACTTGCCGCTCTCTTTCGATGTTCCCTACACCCAAAATCCACAAATTAAAGCAAAAACATTTCCGAGAAACCATTTACATATAAATATATTAATAAACAAACAGTTCTCATTTGATATAATAAAATCGAACAAATCACTGTATAGAAGTTTTTTTAGCGATTAGATTCTTTCACCATCTGTCAGAGTGACAGTTACTATCGATAATAATTATTGTCAGCAGTTCCCCTCAACAACCGCGTTCCCCCCACTAGTCGAACACATTCATACGCTCACCAAATGTTGGTCATTTTTGCTAACATTTTTCGTATATTTCACACACATTTAATGAAAAATGAAAATAGAGGCGTTGTAGAATGATACCTCTACTTTCAACATCTCTATTCTGAATTGATATTTGACGATCCATGTCGCATGGAGACACACTGCAAGCGCCTAGTTTAGTCACGCATAAGGTAGATATCAATTACTATCAGTTCCCACAAGCCCAGTTCTACAACTTCGATAGTGACGGAGTTATGATAATATAAAGAAACCAGCTAAATTTTCCAGTATTTTTTGTTTTTCCCCGTTACTAAAGATCTTATCGGATCGATTCTGGGCTCATTTTATTAGTATTTCCATGCTTTACAATTCACCTGTTGACACCATTGAGATTAGTTTATTATTTTTCATTTTATAAACATGTTAAGAAAAAACGTAATTTTCTTGCTTCAATTGTTTATAACAAAGTAAAAAACCATAGTTGCGAGTGGAAAAGGTAGCAAAATATCACTACAAATCATTCTTAATGTGATGGCACAGGCAGTATCCTGATAGTATTTTTTGCACGAAAAAATCTCTATTGGTTGGTCTATTTACAAATAATTCAAATTCAGATCTCAAGAGTGGCTCTCTTAAGTTGGCGGAGATGAATCAATTTTTTAGAAATATTTTTGTCGGATTCAATTGTTCGTCATTTGTGTTCGTTATTCGTTTGTCTTAAAAAAATATTTTCAAAAGTTGACCCTTAAGTTGGCACCAACTTTAGTTATTTGGCCTGTTTTTGTTTTTTATTAATAGATCAGAACTATTTGTTCTTTGTTCGATCAAAAATAACATTTGTTCGACCTTTGTTATATTTTTAATTTATTTTTAAACATTTCCTTAATAGGTTAAATAAGATTTCTCATTTCTACTTCTACATCAACTGTCATTTAAAGGTTAATTCAACAGTTGTATTTTTTAAACAAATAAATATTATAAATTATGCAATTATTAAACGTATACTAAAATACTGTCCAATAGAAAAATGTATTTTAATTTGAATATGCGCTTTAAATTGCTCTAATGGGTTTACCAGTGTAAAATGCATGGATACATTGTTGCGGTGGAGATCACTTCAGGACTGCAAAAATAAAAATAACCTAAAGGACTCCATTCTCTCTGTATGATCTGTGGGGTTCCAACTGTCCTCAAGCAATGAAGACCTCTTAACCATTGTGCTGGTAAAAAAACATTGTGCCATTCGTTTAAAGCTTTTCTAGGTAAAGCAATATAAAGAACAAATTGATTATTCTAGTAATATACTTGTTAATAATGGCTGGCATTGCCAGAAGCGTAGCTGCTTTCTCAAGAACATCTAAATATGTTTATTTGATAATTTCATTATGATGTACTTATTCATAAATTGGGAGTCATGGTGTTTATGGGTCATGAATTCATTGGTTTGAAGATTACATGTCTAATAGAAGACAGTTGTAAAATGCAAATAGTGATGTTCTCATTAAATTGCTGCCATGTAGATGAACCTCAGGGAGCCCATTTTGCACCATTATTATTTAATATATTTTGGAATGATATGGTTACTCAGTTTGAATACTGTGAACATTTATTTTATGCTGATGACCAAAAATTATTGAAAACTATTGACCATCCTGAAAACTATTATAGAGATAAATATCAATAAATGTAAATTTAGAAAGGGTACCAAATCAAGGATTTTGGGGTTTATCCTGATAAGCAACTTATTTTGATTTTGATATAAATTATATATAGAGATTTGAAATTGTTAGAAGTTTTAACAAGAACATTAAGAGAATTTAATGAAGTGTTTTAAGTTACCTCATTGTTTTTTTGTAAGAAAAGAGCTTAAATCTGCAAGTCATAATATTACCATGTTCATACTAAATTGTTAGAAACACTGCACACATGATTTTTTTCAAATTGGTTTAAAATTAGGATTACCTGTAGGTCAGGTTAAATTAAATGACATAAATTATTACTTATATCGATGCTAGGCAATGAAAAACTTTTTGTTAAGTTTTACAGGAGAAACAAATAACTTTTAAAAATGTGTATGAAACTATACACAAATATTTGCTGCAGTTTTTAATGCACAGTGCAAGCCTAGTTAGGATCCAATGCGTACCTCGTGATTTCATCAGATCATACAACATAATTTTACTGATGGAGTTTTGAGGTTTTGATTGCCTAGCATTGATATGTACATTAAGATTGTAATTAATCTAAATTGTTACTAAACCTGGTTTCAATAAATGTTCTACTCATAGTGGTGTGTTTTCATGAATTCTTTTTTGTTCAATTAGATTGAACAAATCCAATATGCACATTCCCTTAAGTAGGTTCTGTAGATTTGCAAATAATTATTGTGGGGAATGAGATTTTTGCAGGTTACAGAGTTTTTCAAACTTGCACTTAAGACACTAGATTGGTCAGCATTTTTTTTCATGTTTTCATGAATTCTTTTTTGTTCAATTAGATTGAACAAATCCAATATGCACATTCTCTTAAGTAGGCTCTGTAGATTTGCAAATAATTATTGTGGGGAATGAGATTTTTGCAGGTTACAGAGTTTTTCAAACTTGCACTTAAGACACTAGATTGGTCAGCATTTTGAAAAGTACTAATTTTTCTAATAGTCTGTGCTAAATTTGTCATTGTGAACCTTTAAATACTTAATTTTTTGGTTCAGTTGTGTTACATTTCACTACCATCAAAAAAGGGTCTGATTTACCCTGAAATGTTTGGAGTATTTGAAATATGCAGACTTTCAGTACATGTGAGGTTATTTTCATTCAGTTGAGGGGAGCACAACTGATTAAGGTTCTTAATTAGAGACAATATATTGTCTTGTGTGCAATGGATTGAAATATCTCTAAAAAATATTTTTTGATAGGTTTTAGTCAACCCATGAATTGTTTCACATCTCTTTCCTAAGAATCACAGGGAATGGTATTACACAGAGTTCGACTCCCAATTTGGAGTCTCTGTGTGCTATAGTTTTTCGAAATTCATTTCGCGATAAAATATTAAATTCAGTTATATGTACCTGCTAAATATATAAAGAATTATACAATATTTCAATCAGTTGAGGGGAACGCAACTGATGAAGGTTCTCTACTAGAGATAATATATTGTCTTGCGTTCAATGGATTGAAAAATCTCCAAATTTTAATAACAGTATAACTTAAAGTTATTTCTATGGTATCATTACAAAATAAAATATTTATAATAAACATTTTTTTTAAATAACAGTATATAACTTAGGTAAATATATTTCTTTGGTATCATAACACAATATTTTTGATAAACTTAATTTTTTAAACGGCAGTATAACTTAAAAAGGTATTTCTTTGGTATCATAACAGTTCTAATTTTTCTTTAGTAATAATTAAAAAGTACCACAATTTTTTGCCTATTTAATTTTCGAATAAATAGAGCACCCCATGTGGTAAGATTTTTGAATGACTTTAATTTTATGTTGACTAGCAGTATAGGAGAGAAATAGAAACTGTATTGTCAATGTCTAGAGTAAGTTATTTTTTATTGTTTATAAGTAAATAGGCATAAAAACTACATTTATTATTTACAAAAACTCAATAATTACATTGAACGTAATTGTTTAATTTTTATTTGTACAGCGATAAGTTTCTTAACTTTGATATTGTAGTACATTTGTAGTATTTATGTAGCAAGGCTAGTTAGTGCTGTCCTTCAATAACCAGAGATTACTTCAATAAAATGTCTGTCGTTTACTTTTTGATACCTATAAGTTAAAATCAATGAAATAAATACTTGTGTTTTAGATACAGCATTATAGTCAACAATATGGAGCTACCCTAACTTTTAAGGGGCGCCAAAACCACCTATGTTTATACCTATTTAATTTTTTGCCTACTCAAGATATGGAAACATTTAGTTTCTATTTATTTACTATATTTCTAGTCATCAAATTTGTCTTTCTTTGAGTACATTAAGGTAAAGTAGGGCGTCCAATATTCCTCAGGTTTCAATCATTTTTAGCCTTATCGTTTTCTGTCGATGATTTGTTCCATTCCCAAAGATATTGTATTTGATCTGTATCTTCACATGTAGTTGACATGCCTTTCTGGATTATTAATCTTCATGGGTCGTATGGTTTTTCGTTTTTCGGTGGTGAACGACGCACTGCCATAGCTATTAGCTCTGGGACATCCTTAAATAGTTATATTTACAAAATCCGATAAAATCGTTCTAGTCAAAATCGTTGATTTACTTATTTTAATTTTTTGTACACTTCTAAACTATATGACCCTTCGATTTAATGGCAAATGCTGTTTTAAAAATTCATCTGAATTTTAAACGTTGGATGTTTAGCAAACTTTATTGTCCTGGATTCTAAGATGGAGTAATCCTGTGCTCCCGCACAGCATAAGATTTTTTTTAAAAAAATTTTGCAACAGTTCTTGTTTGATTAGAAATATTTCTGAAATATAGCTATATCAGCGACAAAACCTTATTTTAAGTATTTTAAATAAATATTCATGTAATATTTTGTATTTCATGATATATTAAAAAAATGACGTGGATATACGAATATTTAAAAGCATTAGAGTGAAATATTTTAAAATAGTTCAAAAATATTAAATGTCTGATATATTTTCTAGAATTTCTTCTGAATTATTCCTATAATCTTGATAAAAAAGCTGTTGAATTATTTCATAAAATATGTATGTAATATTTCAGTAGACGTTTTGTTGTAAATAGGAATATATAAAAAATATTTCATGTTGTGTGCGCACTAGTTTTTAGTAGTTTATTTCTTTGTAATAAATTAATTTAACAAATTAATCACATGATTATTTGAATAATATGAATAATTAGTTGACATATCATTTGATGACACTACAACAATTATTTTTAGTCTTTAACAGATGTATATTAAGGAAGGGGTAATTTGAATTAATACATATTTTGATCATTTATTTATTTATTTATAAGACCAGTATATAGCAGAGCGTGACAAAGGTAACCCCAGAAGAAAGTGAACTGGCACGTTAAACTAGGTTACAAAATAAACCAAATTTAAAAGAAATATTAAAACAATATACCAAGAACATATTATACAGTAAATCACTTTATATTTTTATTGTTTTCTTATTAAGCGATAAAATTGTCATTACATAAGGGTAAATTTTACTCTATTACATAGATAAGTAACTGTTTTTTTCACTTTTTTGCTATTTTTGCATAACATTATACTATTTTCCTTGTTGTGTTATTTGAAATTACAAACTTAGTTTTAAGGATTTCATAATACAAGGTTTCTTATATGTTAAAAACTCATTATATCTATGATTCTTAAGATTTTGTTAGTAATTCTTGCAGTGTTGCAGTATTTGTATGCCCCACTCCAAGCTATTATTCCATAACTTACAAGACAAATAACATAATATATATGCATAAACATTTCAATCTTCATTTTTCTAGACAAGTTAGACAATTTTAAATACTTAATATTTTATTTCATTAAATACATAATCAATATATTTTTCACTCTTAATGTTGAAATCAAATACAATATCCAAATACTTGCAGTATTAACACTTTTAATGTGTTGTTTTCAATACTACTATTTATATAATTAATAATAATACTAGTAAAAGATAATCTATTAAGGGCTAGCCAATCAGCTATTACATCTAGCAGGGTATTCATTACTCAACAGTTTCGTTCAAGTATTTTGGAAATTAATACAGTATTTTAAGAAATCATTAACAAAGAATATGAACACTAATTGTCCACGCATAGTACCAAATGATATACATATTAAAATTAATGTATTCACTGAAACTTTCATTAATTTTAACTTTACTCCTTATATTACAAAGATAGTTTTTTATAAGTTCATATGCTTTGCCTCTGATTCCTATGAGGAGTAAAATCCCTAATAAACAGGCATATAAACGACCCTTATATATAGTTATTAGATCTATAATCTTAAGTGTATCAGACCAGTTTGTTTTTTCAACACTTTTACTCTCTAGTTTAATAATAATAAACTAAAATATAGTTTTTAATGTTAGAACACTAATCATATCAACACCATCTTGTAAGTTTAAGCTGAGACATATCATAAATTTCAACATTATTACTTGGATTTAGTGTTTATGTTTAACTGTATTTTAATTTTGATAATATTTCTAAACAACATTTAGACATGTTTAGCGAAAAAATGAAATCATACCTACCCCGCGTTTCTTAATCACATAAAATAAAACTACAATCCTAGATCTGCCACTGCGAATAATGACTAGTATTAGCAATATAATGTTATAATTTATTTTTTAATCAAGTCATTTAATATAAAAAAATAGCTCAATAATTCAAAATGACTTACATTTTTTCAGGTCTAGTTATAATCTTTGAACAGCTTCCACACTGTAATGTTTAAATTTCAGGAAAATTTTTGTTGGTCTGTTTGTTGTGTTATTTTTTAGTTCGCACAAAAGTATACTTATCTATTTCAAAGAAACCATCAAATTCTAATTCTGCCATTGACAGTGGTGAGGACTTCTTAAAAATGTGCCTGATCACCTAAGATATGTTTTGTGAGATTTAAAAATTATTAATGCTATTGGTGGATTAACATCTTCCTATAGTAAGCTTTTTATTTTCCTTATTCACATTGTACTTCTAAATAAAATAATTTATATATTTTTGAGGCATTAAATCTAAATTACAATTTGTTATATCATTATTTTTTGTTGTAACTTGTAAATTTAGATATTTAGAATGAGTATTTGACATTTCTTTGATGTTCATAGTTTTTCACATTTACTCTGATTTTCTACAAAGATGTTTTACTCATTATAAAATAATGTAGGGAAACACCTTTGAATTTACCTTAATATTGGACTTTATTAAATGCTTTGGTACCTGTAAATATGTTATCATAATTAGAAAATTTAAAAAAGCTTGATTCAAAACTGAAAAATACATCAGAATGTTTAAAGTTATATGATTCTTGAGATTTCAATTCTGGCAAAAGTTTAAATTATTGTGAGCATGTTAAGGTATTTTACAAAATTAATCAACAAGGTTGGGGATTGTTTACTGGACAGTCAGGGGAAGTTGCCCATTCTGATTTCATTCTGATTTCAAGGAGCAGCAGATGACTACAATACAATTTGTAACAAAATTATTAGGTTTATTATATCTGTTGACCTCTTTTTATAATGAATGAATACTGGGTAAAATATAAGTTAATATATGTAGGTAGTTATTTATCATACTATTATTTTATTACATTATATTATCGTAGGAGTCATTATTATTTTTATGAATAAAATGCTCAAAAAGTAGTATAGAAAAGATTTAAAAAAGTGCGACTCCTATAAATAAGTCTTGGCGGTTAATTTTCAATTTAAACTTTAATTAGTTTAATTGACATTTTACATAGAAATCACAGAACATACAAATGACTACTAAAATTTTAATTAAATGCTTCGAGCATATACCTTGGCTGTAAGATTAAATTGCGTTGCACAGATCACAAACAGAAATGCAATCTGCTGTCAAATGGATTCTAATTAACCTATTAAGGAAATGTTTAAAAATAAATTAAAAACATAAGGAACGTCGAACAAATGTTATTTTTGATCGAACAAAGAACAAATAGTTCTGATCTATTAATAAAAAACAAAAACAGGCCAAATAACTAAAGTTGGTGCCAACTTAAGGGTCAACTTTTGAATTTTTTTTTAAGACAAACGAATAACGAACATAAGTTAATTTTGATCGAACAATGAAGAACAAATGACGAACAACATTTATCGCGAATTGGGCGATTTTGTCTACAAATAGCAGTTTAGCAATTTTTTACTGACAGTCTTCGCAATTAAATTGAAGGATAAATAAAGGATAATCATTATTCGGAGGTGCAGTTGAGTAGTATTTGTTACCATCTCACTAGAGTTGAATTAAAAATGTAAGTACGGGATATTTTCAACTTTTTGTCTACATATTTTAAATGTTGCACTACATGGTAGGTATATCCGAAATTTTTTAAGTTCTCACATCTTATTATTTCAATATTTTAAATGTTGTCTGACATTATACATTCGATAATCAGTCATATCCAAATTCAAAATAAATGATAATATATGTTCGTAATACGAAAGAAGTGTGCTTATTTGGTACTTTAGGGCATACATGGGACTTAGACGAAAATCTTCTGGCAACCCTGTCGTACATAACGACAGTCGATACTCATATCGAAACGTTACGAAGATAACGAGTTACAGAATACGGCCACTGGGGCCTGTTTCATAATCAACTTGTAACTTGTAGTTTTGTAACTTGTAGAATTAAACGTCAAAATTATTATACATGTGACAACTTGTAAAATCCAAAATATTAGTATTCGAAATGTGCACGAGAGTAGCACAGAACACAGATCATGGAAAAAATAGAGAGTAGCGCCACCTAACATGCGGAACTATTGGCGAATATGTCAAACAAAGAAAATAAATAATAAATAATGTTTTTAGATGAAGTTGAAAATGCTACATAGAAAAACGGAAATAAATACAGGCTTTGAAAATATAAAACGGTATGTTTCCAACCTTAAATTGTGATGAGAAATAAATAAGTTTTAACATATGTGGTAAATATTGAAGAGCTACGAAATAATGACAATAGATATTTAATAGGATTACTCCTCAAATACAGGTGACATTAACACCATATAAAACAAATTATCTCTATGCAAGATAAAATTATGAAATTTGGGCAATGCAATATGCACCACCTAAACCAACATCACCCTTAATTTGGTTGACCTACCACCACGTTAGAGGGGGGTCGGGGGGGTAACTAGCCCCAAAAATCAAGATTATTTTTTTTAACAGTTGTTATCGAACTCTACGCATTTTACTACGTCTGACACTCAATTTTCATAATTTTCCTATTAT
The DNA here is from genome assembly GCA_034190945.1 of Octodonta nipae. Lineage (NCBI taxonomy): Eukaryota > Metazoa > Arthropoda > Insecta > Coleoptera > Chrysomelidae > Octodonta > Octodonta nipae. The sequence goes on from CM067218.1 coordinate 62,643,172, forward strand.
TTTTAATTTTTCCGATTTATCGACAAAAAGTAGAGGATTTCGGCTCTTGGGGCCAGGCTGAAAAAAATACTTGTATTTGAGATAAAATTATGAAATTTGGGCAGTGCAATATGCACCACCTAAACCAACATAGCCCTTAATTTGGTTGACCTACCCCCACGTTAGAGGGGGGTCGGGGGGGTAACTAGCCCCAAAAATCAAGATTATTTTTTTAACAGTTGCTATCGAACTCTACGCAAAATGTTGGACGTCTCGCCAAAATTTCTGTTTGAACTTCCGAGGAGATTAAAGTTCCTCTTATTGCAAGGCAGCATATGTGGTTTATGCACGATGGCGCGCCGCCACATTATCCACTTATAGTCCAGAAATATTTAAATTACTAATTACTATTCCGCATCGTTGGATTGGACGTGGCAGTGAATTCCCTTGGCCGCCTCATACCCCATAACTTAATCCGATGGGGTTTCACGTAAGGAGATACATGAAATCTTTGGTGTACAGCAATGAAATTAATTTCAAAAAAGTGTAATAAAATGTATTGACGTTAATGGTGGTCAATTTTAACAGTCGATGAAGTGAATCTATTTCATTTTTTTTTGTTTTCATAATTAAATTGAATGTTTTTGAAACCGTTAAGGTTTTATTTAAATGACTAAGTGCCAGTCTTAAAATGGCAATATCTAGAAAACGCCTTGAAATATAGAGGTTCATTCATTTATGGCAGTTTCATTATTTATCGTCGGAACGCAAATTATAGGGGATGTTAAAATAATTAACATGGATTTGCTTAATTCGACCTTCGTAACAAACACCCTGTAAAAGTACCATGAAAAATGATAAAAAATATTGTTTATCGCCCTTTAAAACAATGCTGTACCAAATTTGAGTTCAATATATGGAGCCGTTTTTCATATAACACAAATATACAAAAAACAAATACTCACTTTAGGACCCTGTATATCGTTTATTAAAAAAATTACACCGCCTCTAAATGGTTACTGTATTGTCTATTAGTTATGAGACACCCTGTGCTTGTATATTCGACGTACGAAAAAAAGTTTTAAATGATTAAGTGATAAATATAAATGTAATTTTTTAAAATTTAATTTCAAATATTTAACAAATAAAGTTTATTTATCTGCTAATAAGTAACTGAAAATTAAATGAAATTGTTTGTTATGTCAAAATGATAAATGTAAATAAACGTTGTCTGTCGGCTTCAAATGAAACGATTGCAAAAAAGGGCGGTCAGTGCCGATATTTTGTCGGGCAGGGATAAAAACTCGAACTTTGGGATACACGAGACACTTGCATCAGATATTTTATAGAAGTAGGTTGTATTTATTTAAGGTTTTAAATTTGTCTTAATATTAATTATATTGCTGATACAAAATTGTTACATTGTTAATTTACTATATATTTAAGTAATTTTGTTAATTATATTATAAATTAAATGTGATATTGTGAAAATCGCGATGGACGTGCAGCTTTTCATGGGAGGTACAGTAAACTACTGTACATTAGGAAGTTATCTAGGACTCGGAGTTTTAGATAACGAAGGATGCCGAAGACAAGGGCGAAATTTATTGGCATTATATGGAGTGGTGCCAAGAATAAATACTCCAGCAAGTTGCCCAGAATGTGGAGGACATCTCAGCACTTCAATCGAACACGGAAGGAATGGTTTTCGCTATGTATGTAGAAATCACGGGAGAAGAAGATTTAGCGCATATACCAACACTTTGATGGCACATGTGCGGATAAACGATACCATGGGCGAACATCGCGTCGTTCAAATTATTTTCGCCTGGCTGAAAAACATGCCAATAACCGAATTAGTGAAGGATTTTAAAGCTTCCTCTGAAACGACCGTCTACTGGTACGGTTTCTGTCGAGACGTTGCATGTGCCATTACGTGGCATGAGTACACGCCCATCGGGGGATCCCACGACATCGTGGAAGTTGATGAAACCCATCTTTTCAAAAGAAAATATAATGTTGGAAGAAATACAACGTGGCATCACATTTGGGTCGTCGGCGGCATCAGCCGTTCCACAAAGAAGAGATTTGTGGTTAAAGTTGATAAACGGGATGCAGAAACTCTACTACCAATACTTCAAGAACACATCGATTATGAGTCGTACGTATGCACAGACTTTTGGAGAGCATACAACAGTTGCAATCGGATGTTCAACGGTCACGGTCGCATTAATCATTCTACTAATTTTATTAGTCCTCCAAAAGAAGAACCACCATTCTGGGCACCAGCTGGTCGCTTCAATGTGGAATGTTTGGATTTTGCTGGCCAGCATGTACCACCGGTACCTGGTATGCAGCCGTATAGAGATCAAACGCAGACCATCGAAAGATCTTAGAGAGAGTTGAAACGTCTACTCCGGTCAACTAACAACATCTCTACGACCGACCAGTATATTGGGCAGTACATGTACCAAAAAAATATTTTAGATTCCCTTGAGGAGACCAGCCATAAACTCGAAAGATTTCTTCGGTATGTTTCTCGGGTTTACCCTGGAATCAACAAAAAGCCGATGAAACTTACCCGAGAAGAAATAATGCTGGAATGCGATTGCCATGAATGCACAATTTAAAAGAACGGATCCAACCGGCAGAAGAAAGAAGATTGAATATAAGGAAGCAACAGTTTGTTATTGTGTTTTGAAGTGCTTGTGATAAAATATGTTTTCGTTTATAAATATTTTATTGTAAATATATAATACTGTCTTGTTATTAATGAAGAATTTAAATTGTTATGTTTATTTGTCTGAAGAAGAGTGTTCGTTTTCGTTGATAGTTATTTTATTACAAAGAAATAATCGTTTTGTTATTAATCCAGAAATAAAAATGTTACGTTTATAATGTTGTTATTGTGTGTGTTGTGTGTGTGTGGGGGGAAGTGTTGTCCTCACTGGTTAGAAGGGTTCCGTCCGATTCCAGTCGAGTGCCTCACAAGCGCCAAACTCCAACTCCACGTGGTCTCCCCTGGGCACCTACTGGAACGGGCTTCGCCCTTAACAGTAGTGTGGCTGAGCGAGAAGGCTAATTTGCCGTTGAGGGTTGCCAACCCCTTTGCCCACAAGTGTTGGCCCAAAAAATAAAAATTGAGCGTTAGACGTAGTAAAATGCGTAGAGTTCGATAGCAACTGTTAAAAAAAATAATCTTGATTTTTGGGGGTAGTTACCCCCCGACCCCCCTCTAACGTGGGGGTAGATCAACCAAATTAAGGGTGATGTTGGTTTAGGTGGTGCATATTGCACTGCCCAAATTTCATAATTTTATCTTGCATAGAAGTACGTTTTTCGCCCTGGCCCCAAGAGCCGAAACCCAACCCAAATTTAAAAGTAAGTAATTTCATAACTTTAAATCTAATGAAGCACATGGTAAATTTTACATCTTATTTTATTTATTACAGGTTAATGATTCTTGTGTTGTCACAGGAATAAAATGCAGCGGTGTTTATAACCAGAGGCAAATGCATGTTGCTTCTTTAATATGTCTTGCAAAAATAAGCAATGAACAACAATGCGTAACAGTCATTGGTCAAATATTCAAGCAAGATGTTTTCATCAGTATTCCAGAATGAAAGATGATCAATAATTCATAATGAATTATTCCAAGAGTCTTAAAACAAGTATTAGAGGCAGACACAAGATTTAAGTTTAACTGCAGAATTAATACCTGAAATGTTTAAAAAATGAATTACATTTGCATTAATAACATATCTCTCTGTCTCCCAGTCTGAAAAAAGAAGAGTAGCAGAAACAAATATAAATATTTGTTTCTGCTACTCATTTTTTACTTTGTGGCTTTATATTTAAATTTCAAAAAAGTTGAATATGTTTCTTTTTGATAGAATATTTTATTTGAATAGCAATATTATCTGTTATCAATGTATAGCAGTTCAGATTGAAGTTAGGCATAGCATTGTGAATCTGCTTTGTGTTTGGTTGTGCATATTTAAAATAAATGTGTATTTAAAATATTTAACCACATTTATAATATATTTATTTACTTAGGAAATCTGATTTTATTATATTTTCATTCAAACCAATGTAAAAAATCTAAATTTGCTGCAGAATGTGAATGGCATGAGCTTAAATGTATGTTACTGGAAGCCTTTGTATAACTATTTAATTAATTTAAACAAGTATCTTGAATATGTATCTTCATAACATTTTAGAAGGCAGAATGAAACTGATGGAAGCAGTAAAACATTATGAATATCATGAACAATTTTTGTTTCATAACTGATGAAAATATTAAACAACTTTAAGGTAATAACTACTGTTTCTTTAATTACGAACATGTTGCAATCCTTACAAGCCAAATTCCTCCTCAAAATGTGATAAAACTAAAACAGAATAACTTATATGTTTCTTTGGGGAATAACACCACAATAGAAATAAAACTACGTATATTGCAGGAATACCAAACGTTTCAAAGTCTATTGTTATTCCCCAAAGAAACATATAAGTTATCAAGAATATGCCACAAACAACGTTTAGAAGACAACTAAAACAGAATGTTGCAAGTATTTTCTGATAAATATCTAGAGTATTTAGCAAATGGTTTGATTATCATGAAAACATCAGGTTCTGAAATATACAAAAATAAAAGTACATTTCATTTGATTAATGGGACAGTAAGTTTACAAGAACATATATGAGCAAAATACCAAAAATTATTCAAAAATGCAAGAAGTGTGAAAAAAATATGTGACAATCAGAGTAATAACCCATTTCCATGAACAATATAATTTATTGTTCATTTAGACCTTGAAATGTTTGGACTTTTGAAATATACAGAGTTTCAAGTTCATGTGGCGTTATTCCCAAAGAACTCGGACAATACAAGAATCATTAACGTGTAATAAATAAATTAAAATGTAAAATTTACCAGTACTAATGTGTGTTTCATAAGATTTAAAGTAATGAGATTACTTACCTTTAAATTTGTTTTATATGGTGTTAATGTCACCTGTATTTGAGTGTGTTAAAACTTATTTATTTCTGATCACAATTTAAGATTGGAAACATACCGTTTTATATTTTCAAAACCTGTGTTTATTTCCGTTTTTCTGTGTAGCATTTTTAACTTCATCTAAAAACATTATTTATTATTTATTGTCTTTGTATCAACGTCATTATTTAACATATTCGCCAATAGTTGCGCTACTCTCTGTTTTTTGCATGATCTGTGTTCTGTGCTATTCTCGTGCACATTTCGATTACTAATATTTTTGATTTTACAAGTTGTCACTTGTACAATCATTTTGACATTGAATTCTACAAGTTACAAAACTACAAGTTACAAGTTGATTATGAAACAGGCCCCTGAGCAAAGAAATGCTCAATGCTCTTTAATCGACACCATGACCCAAAATTATTAACAGATCAGAACCACGCCTCGGACAGATCGTTCGAGCAGGCAACCCCAAAGACCTACTAGAAGCAAATATTAGAATTAAAAGAGTACTTCATATTTCGAAAATCATAAAAGGCAAGACACAATTCAACCAAATAAACCAATTCAACTTTAAAACGTAATTCTTGTGGCCGAAATGGACACACAGCAAATCAATGTCGTTCCAGACAACCTTACACACAAACTCAAAATACCTCAAACTACAATAAATTCCCACAGAATCAAACAAATCCCCAAAGACCACAATTTGTCTCTCAACAAAGACCACAATTTACACATCAACAAAGACCACAATTTACACCTCAACAAAGACCTCAATTTAATATCCAACAAAGACCCCAAAATGATACGCAACAACGTACAGGTCAATGTCAAAATAGGCCTCCTGTGATTCAAAAGAATGCCACCTATAATCAACCCAGAGCACATCATTTAAATGAAAATGAATATTCCGATTCATATAATTACGAGATCTTTAATGAATTTAATGATGATAATAATTACTACCCTGGTACTAACCAATATCCAACTTTATATTCAAATCCAGACGAATATCCAAATGAAAATTTCCAAAATGGAAATTTTTCAAATGAAAATTACCTAAACAAAAATTTCCAAAACGAAAATTATCCTGAAAATTTTCAAGAAACTCCTTTCCAAGACCATCCCCCAGACACGGAACAATTACAAGAACAAATACAAGATTTGTCTCTAACCAATGTAAATCAAAACCAATTCCCAGAACAGACTTTTATGTAAATCCACTTTTGACTGTAAGCTGTAAAAATTTATATTACATTTTCAACCTTACTAAAACTTTCAAAATCCTAGTCGATACTGGTGCAGGTATCTCAATTTTTAAAAGAAAAACTGTCCAAAATTACCCCAAATTTCTAGGAAATAAATCAGTTCAAGGTATAACGAAAGAAAAAGTTTTAATTACAGAGTCAACCCTTGTCCCTTTCGCTCCAAACGATCCTCATAAAGTGTAAATTCAATGTCTAGAATTCGACGGAATTCTAGGTACCGACTTCTTAGAACACTACGAATGTATTGTCGACTTAAAATCAAGACAATTATTTTTAAAACAGTACCCTTATTCAAAGCCCTTAATTTCGAAGAACATTCCACTGAAAAATTCAATTCAAACCCCTCTTCAAAAGGAAAATCAAATTCAAACTCACATTCAAAATCCATTAAATTCTAGGATATCTATTTAAAATAAAGTATCTATTGAAGGTAGAACTGAAAAAATATTCAAATTAAAATGTAATCTTTCAAATACTGAAGCGATACTTCACGCTCAAAAAAAGAAAAAGTTAGACTTCCAAATGCATTAGTAAAAGTAAATCAAAATGGTGAATTTCTAACCCCTATCATTAATCCCAACGCAATTCCCAAAATTATCAATTTTTCTGATATTTCAATTGAACCTGTAGATAATTCAACTGATTTTCAAATTTTCAATTTAAATTCTGATTTATATGAACCCTCATAAATAGACAGAAACTATATCATTCAACAACAACTCCGTTTAGACCACTTTAATAAAGAAGAACGAGAATTAAGAACTGAACTATCTCTAGAATTTGCTGATATATTTTATCTAGAAGGTGATAAACTAACTTTTACCAACGAAATAAAACATTCCATTCAAAGAAATAATGCTAAACCAGTCTATACCAAATCATATAAATATCCCCAAATTCATTGTCAAGAAGTTAAAACTCAAATATCCAAAATGTTAAATCAAGACATAATTAAACATTCAACCTCTCCATGGTCATCTCCAGTTTGGGTTGTACCAAAGAAATTAGATGCTTCCGGTAAACAAAAATGGCGCATCGTTATTGATTAAATTAAGATTGATAAAAATGACATTCAAAAAACTACTTTTTCGGTAGAAAATGGTCATTACGAGTTCATCCGTATGCCATTTGGACTAAAAATGCCCCGTCTACATTTCAAAGAGTTATGGATAACATCTTATTAGGTATCCAAAATGAACGAGCTCTTGTTTATAAGGACGATATAATAGTTTCTCGACTTAAAGAAGTCTTCAAAAGGCTCAGGAATTCAAATTTTAAAATACAACCTGACAAGTGTGAATTTCTAAGACAAGAAGTAGCATATCTCGGACACATAGTTACTCCCGAAATCCTAAAAAAGTCGAATGCATTGTTAATTTTCCAGAACGCAAAAATCTAAAAGAAGTAAAATCTTTTCTTGGCTTAACAGGATATTATAGCCGCTTCATCCCAAATTTTGCAAAAATTGCTAAACCTCTTACTAGACTTCTGCAAAAGAATGTCAACTTTCTATTCGATAATGATTGTAAAAATTCGTTTAAACAACTTAAATAAATTCTGACCACAGAACACATTCTAAGATACCCAAATTATGATGAAGAGTTTATTGTAACCACTGATGCTAGTTCATTCGCTATTGGTGCAGTACTCTCACAAGGACCCATAGGAATGAATCTTCCTATCTCGGACCCTATGTTTAGCAGCAACCAAATAATCCATAATTGAGAGAGAACTCCTTGCCATTGTGTGAGCAGTCAAGACATTTCGAGGTCAAATTTTTGGCCGACGTTTCGTAATTTGGACCGATCACCGCCCGTTAACCTGGTTATTTTCAATAAAAGACCCTGGCAGAAGACTTGCCAGATGGGGTTTAAAATTAGAGGAATATAATTACAAAATAGTATACAAACCTGGAAAGCAAAATAAGAACGCAGATGCATTATGTGGCATCAGAATAAATCATTTTCAAGATTGTATAAACCTACATTCCAAAATTCATGCTTCAAATGAAGATGAAGACTCAATTCCCGAAAATCCTGATATACAAAAATTTTACGAAAAAAAAAAGATTTCTGAATTTAATAGATTCGCAGAACTATATAAAATAAAATCGTTGATCCACTATTTCAAAATTGAAACTTCAAATTCACAACTCCTAGACAAAACCCACAAACCTATCATAACTTTCTTCTGGCAAAATAAGCTAACCGAACTACATGAAAAAATAATCGATGATTTTTTAAAAATAAACCCTGACTTCAATACAGACAGAATTAATATAGTTTCAAGTATAAATCTTTAAAAGATAGAAAATACTTCATAATCCCTATACCCTTCGACCCAGAAAAGGTAGCTCTTCGCTTATTTTATAGATGCCAAAATTACTTTGAACCTTCACAAACTTCACTTTTTTATTCAACTTGTCACAATGATGCACACATTCTAAATGAGTAATAGGTATGAAGAAATAATAATTGCCCGCCCCCCCAGGTAAAAGAAGGGTATGAGGCACTTAATTGGATTATTCTATGATTGTGATGAAATTTCGAAGTGTTCGTGAGGAAAAGATGAAATGAATGGAGTAGCCTCAAGGTAAGTAACATTTGTTTTGTTGTTGTCTCATCCTTGAAAAAGCCCCTTATAAGTGTGGGCGAAACGTCGGAAAACTTTGTTTATATCCCGGTTTAGGTATATAAATAAACTAATTGGAAAAAATGACGCGGTCCAAATCCGGAAAAAGCAGAATCAGCTAAGACTCTGGCCGCGAAAACCTCCGTTCTCACTTCACAAACTTATTATGTTGAAAATAATGTTGAACTCCCTAGAAATACTCTCATATATCTTTGCTGACAAAGACATAAAATTTAAAATCTGTCAAAATCTTATTACTACCCCAAACGAAGATCAAAATCCAATCACCTTAGAACAGTATCACTATGGAAAAAGTAATCTCCATAAAGGAATTAATGAAACAATTATAAGAATAAAAGAAAAATAAAGTTGGTCCGATTTAGTTAAAAGCGTAGAAAAATACATTAACTCGTGTGAAATATGTCAAAAAGTAAAAGTTTGTCGCAAAAATTTAAGCACTCCTTTCATTGTTACTGAAACCCCTAAAACCCCATTTGAAAGAATCAATATAGATATTTTCGAATACCCCGAAAAGAACTGCTTTAACCATCAGAGTTAACAAAATTTACCCATGCTCACCCCCTTTCAGACAAAAAGGCTTCATCAGTTATAAATACTCTTTTAGTCGTTTTCCAACATTACGGCACTCCCCTACGTATACACTCTGATTATGGAAAAGAATTTGATAACACACACACATCCTGAATCGAACGGATCGATAGAACGTTTTCACGCTACTTTATCAGAAACACCGCAGAAAACCCCAATGAGCATCATTTCAATGTAATGGGGTTATTTGTTATAATAACTCACGGTTTCACCCCGTATGAGTTAATATTTGGCCATACAGCAGGTAGACCACCTGAAACACTCTACAATCAAAAGGAATTGATTTCAAAATATATGCGCGACTTAAATAGCAAAATGGAACATTATTATAAAATTTCAAGGGCAAAAACAGATCTTTACAAACAAAAATCAAAAACGCGATTTGATAAAAATATAAATCAAAATCAACCAAAATATAAAATAGGAGATAAAGTCTATGTAAAGGAAAGCCAAAAAAGAAAATAAATTTAACGGCCCATTTGAAATAAAATAAATTTTCCAAAATTCAGCTAAATTAATAAATCTTACAACAAATCAAATTACTAAAGTAAATTTTGATAGGCTAAAGCCGTATTCTGATTAGAGCTTTCTTTCTTTACAGAATCCTCGCATTTCTCGGATTATGCGAAATTGCAAACTCCCAATATTCCTTAAATCCTGTGAACAACACAATAGGGATTTATTTTCAAAAGGAAGGTAATATGAAAATTTCCAACTCTAAGTAGTCTTAGGAACTATATGGAAAACCATCTCAGGCAACCTTGACGTTCTGATGGAGAGTATTTTAATAATTGTATAAATAAAATTACTCAGGATGAGCATAAGATTGAAAAAATCAAATATCCGGAACAGCATCAGTAATAAAGAATTTTAATTCGACTATTCAAAAACTTCAAGTAGATGAAGAAACATTTAATAACGATATTGTTGAAATTCAAAAATCAATTTCAGATCTCATTGATGAACTCGCATTTTATTAGGCTCAAATTAGAACCTTAGAAATATGCGAATCTGTTATGGCAAGCTATGTTTTTATAGCGGAAAATCTAGACGATGTCTTAAATTCAATTTCCTTTGCTAAATTAAAAGCATTACACAATTCTATAATTACCCCGAACGATTTGATGAAATCGATTCAGACAATCTCAGAATCTTTGCAAAAGAACGAACTTCCAATTCCCATATAAACTTCCACTGTTGCACAATATGTTGATATCATTGAATTACAAGCATTCCAAATAGATTCAAAATAATATTTGTCCTAAAAATCCCTTTAGTTGACCCAGAAAATTATATTCTCTATCGTCTATACCCCTTACCGATATTAGACCAATCATACTGGATTTTATCATTTAATTCCAATAAATCATAAATTTATTGCTAGAAATGATGATTCATTGCTTTACGTAAATATAAAGCCATTGACAACGAAGTCAGAATAGATTTTGAAACGTTTGGTATTCCTACAATATACGTCGTTTTATTTCTATTGTGGTGTTATTGCCCAAAAAACATAAAAGCAATTATGGATTCATTACCAAATTGTAAAGACATTGATAGAAGAACAAAAATATGTTCGGACATTTTACCCTATCCTATTGATAGTGAAGCTTTATGTGAAGCTCAGTTTTTCAAACCAATCAGCAGCCTTCCAAAAACATGTCAAACAGTCGTAACTAGTGCAAAAGAATATAACATTCAAGAAATTTTCATAAACTACTGGTTAGTGTCAGTATCAGACCCATTACCTGTGACTATTACATGCGAAAGTCGAAACATCGTTACGAAAATAATGCCGACGAACTTCATACTAAAACTTCAACCTGAATGCATTGCTTTTATAAGCTCAACACGAGTCCTCCAAAAAGGATAATCGATATTTTTCAAAATATTTCACATAAAATTCATTCAGTAAACGTACCTTACAGTTGCTGTGAGAACATGCCCTCAAATTTTCATTTCCCAAATTTGAAGCCCTTAAAATTGAACAAACTAAATACCGAAGACCTCAGTATAGCAGAACACAAATTATCGCAATATTCTGACCAACTAGATAATTTGATAAATCAACCATACGTAACCAAAAGCCTATCCTGGTTCACAATTTTGACAATATTATATAATAGCCATCCAAAGTTCCAGTGATGACCCTCCGATTCCACCAACCTTTTCACCAGGCCTATTTCAAAGACGCCTCAGACGTCTCGTTCCAAAACGACGCGAAAGCATCCACCTGGGAGAACCAATCGAAGAAGACGTCCAATTAAAAGATATTTCGTGAAAGAAATATGTATGTAAAAAACTATCTTTGTTAAACATTATATAATTTTGAATTTTATATTTCCAATTTATTTGTAATCATAATTTTAATTTTTCAAAATATTCATATGCATTTTATATTTAATCAATTGCTTATTTTGTTCAATATTATAATTTTCAATTGCAAAGCTAACATTTCCCTATCATAATTACAAATTCAATTAATCGGCAGTTTACGCACCATTTTTAAAACGACGTATAAGCGTCAACATTTTTATATGAAAGGGACGTGTTACGATTCATTAGAACAGAGGCTTCATTGTTTTGCATTCAAAGTCAAGTTCATAGTAAACAGTGTTAAAGCTTACATGAAAAATTTATATGATTTCCAAGGTAACCTCGTGAGCAACAGGAAATAGAAAACAAAGACTTATTCATTAAAATAACTTTTCAGCAGCCACCTGCACAAGCTTATCTTTCCGCTAACTTGTAATTTTTTCAGATGTTATAAATACTTCCAAGATGTAGCTTGGCCACTTCTCGTTCTCAAACAGTAGTCACCAAGTATTTTTAATCAATTATTTTCAAATGTTTTAAAGTTTCAGTTAAATAAAATATAAGTTTTTTAAAAAGTTTTAATGTTCGGCTATGACCTAACATGTTACAACGATAACAAAATTAATAACTTTTTAAGAAATTTATTTTTTACTAAAACACTTTAACTTTTACACTTTGAATTGTTACTTTTAAATTAATTATAAAAATTATTACAATAAATTATGCCGAGTATTTGCAGTCGCGGGAGAGAGATCTTGACTATGTATTAATATAAAAAGTGAACGTGCTAATATCAACTCTCCTACAGCTTTACAAACAATTTATATGTTCTGTCATGATGACTAAGGTGGCCTTAATAACACGTGCTGTTTTACTCAAACAATAGAATATTGTCAGCTATTAAGCTCACTTCTAAATAAGCAATTTTGGAATAAACAGAAATATTAATTACTTGAACGGAAATGCCAAAGATAAGTGTTACAATTATTTTACACATTATATATTGTATTATATTGTTATTATAAATATAGTGTACACAATATTTTGACTAACGTAAAAGGAATGCTCTATGAATCATTATCTTCCCTACGATTTTATGGTGTGAATGTAAACATCGGGAACTTGAATGATTGCGCTTCGGTTTTGGGTTAGACAGATATTCTCTTAATAAGTTTAAGTCAGTTGATATTGTAATGTTTTTATTTTCACACTCGGGTTCTGTTCAGTTCTTGGATTTATTTAAAAACACAGTCTAACTCACTCTAATTTATTTCCACTACTTTTACACAAAATTTATATTCACAGAAACTACTATTTACATTTTATCTTAACTGTACAAACGACCGACGAAAACTGAATGCCTCCTATCGCCAGATGTTTCTTATTTATACATTTATCTTGGAATTATCTGGTACGTCCACGAACCATCGGGAAATTCCATCACGTTCTGGAAGCTTTAAGGGAATTCCCAGTAACGGCAGCGGTCCGCCGGTTGAGAGAATTTATCGGAATAATGTCCCTTCCATGAACTGGTTGCTGGCCGATTGCACCAGCTGTCGGATGACTTCTCGTAACATTGCCCCCTCCTTAAGGCCATTTCGTCCCGGAATGTCCCAGAATCCTTCCTGGTATGACGATATTTGCAGGACTCTCCATTTGGACAACGAGAAGTTTGGTAGAAGTAATAGTCAACGGTCTTCGAATCTGGGCTGCGAGTACTGAGACAGCATACCAGGATGTCGACGCCACTGAATCGAAAGATTGTTTCCATCATACTTTTCACCACCCTCCAATTCAGTCCATCCAACCCGCAGGCTATCTTTGGGGCCGCCAATTTCATCAGATTTTTCTCCATCATCACATTCCTCAATTCTACCAGAGTCTTCCAAAGATCGCTGTATGTTGGCTTGTCCTGCGAGAATGTTTTCGTTACCAAATAAAAGATGTCTCTGGTACCCACTGGTTGTTTATCTTCGAGATGAAGGACCTTCCCTACCACTGGATCTTGTTCCCGTAGCTTCTGGAACTGGCCGTACTTCTTGGAAAACACCTTGGCTATTCCTCTGGACATCCGGAGATCTCGAGCCACACAATGAGTCAGGGCATATTCTATGGGCACCTCAAACAGGTCTCGGGGTTCCTCTGTGATCACGTCGTGCTGCACTTTCTGCCCATTAGAGTACAGTGCCATAAACTGTTCGAAGGTCATCTCGTCATCGGGTGGTTGGATGCTGCGGACTTGGTCTTGGTCATCTTCGCTGTCATGACTTCCGGCATAAGGGGCTAACCTGTTGAAATGTACGACCTTTGGTTTTCCCCGAGGTAGCTTCTTTATTCGGTAGACAACATCGTTGATTTTCTTCACAATTTGGTACGGCCCCTCCCAAGATCTCTGTAGCTTGGTCGAATATCCACGACGACGTTGCGGGTTATACAACCAAACAAGATCATCAACTTGGAATTCTCCGCTCTCCGCTTTGATGTCGTAGGCTTCCTTCATTCGGGCACTGGCATTCTCGATATTTGACCGGACTCGTTGGTGTATGTCGTCCATCTTTCGACGTAACTGGCTGACATAGTCTTCACCTGCAGTCTCTTCTCCTGGGGGACATCCAAACTTCAATTCGCATGGTAGTCGTAACTCTCGTCCCATAATAACGCTTGCCGGGGTCTGACCCGTGGACTCGTGCACAGACGAACGATATGCCATAAGAAACAAGTGCAGATACTGGTCCCAGTCTCTTTGGTGGTCAGAGACTACCTTTTACAAATGGCGAATAATGGTTCTATTCATCCGTTCTACCATTCCATCGGATTGCGGGTGTAATGCCGTCGTCCGTGTTTTATTGATCTTCAAGAGCTTGCAGACGTCTTGGAAAAGAGTAGACTCGAAGTTTCTACCTTGGTCTGAGTGCAACTCCAAGGTAACACCAAAACGACTGATCCATTCCTTGACAAGGACATCAGCAACGGTCAAGGCTTCTTGATTCGGCAAGGCATACGCTTCTGCCCATTTGCTAAAATAGTCCATCACCACCACAATGTACTTGTTTCCAGAGTCGGATTCAGGAAATGGACCGGCAACATCAATGGCTATTCTTTCGAATGGACTGCCCACGTTATATTGCTTCATGGGAGCTTTTGGACGCTTCTGACCAGTCCTTGACATCCACTTAGCAGTTTACCCAATAGAAGCGTTCTCTCAACTTCCCCAGGGTTTTCGTTACTCCCAGATGTCCTCCAGTTGTACCATCATGTAGTTCTCGTAAAACCTCTGGTCTCCTATTTCTGGGAACTACAATCTGTTTTCTGTCGTTTCCCTCTTCTGGAGTTTCCAGGACGCGCTTGAGAAGTCCATTTTCCAGGATGAGGGAGTTCCACTGAGCCCAGTACGACTTTATGATTGGTGAGTATCGGGAAATCTCCTGCCACGTAGGTTTGCGGTCTTCTTCCTTCCACCGGATAACTTCTTTCAAATCTGGATCTAATTTCTGGTCTTTTTGGATCTCCGCAGATTGCCAATGGTCATCGATGGCCGTAGTTCTACAGAGAACAGCCCCTTTTTCTTCTGCTCGCTGACAATGTTTGCAATCATCAGGGCATGGTCTCCTCGATAGGGCATCAGCATTCTTATGGCTTGTTCCAGCTCGATGTTCAGTCTGGACGTCGAATTCTTGCAACCGCTCAATCCACCTGGCCACTTGTCCTTCGGGGTTTTTAAACTGCAGGAGCCACTTCAGTGCTGCATGATCAGTCCTCAGGAGGAATCTTTTACCATAGAGGTACTTGTAGAAATGTTCTACCCCCTTTACCACAGCCAAGAGTTCCCTGCGAGTAACGCAGTAATTCCGTTCCGGCTTGCTCAAGGTCTTGCTGAAATAGCCGATGACTTTCTCCTGACCGTCTTGGATCTGCGAAAGCACCGCACCAATTCCGACATTGCTTGCGTCGGTATCCAAAACGAAGTTCCCATCTGGCAAAGGATAACTTAAGATGGGGGCACTCGTCAATGCTCTTTTCAGTGTCTCGAATGATCGTTGGCATTCCTCGTCCCACTGGTACTGCACCTTCCCCTCTGTGAGTCTAGTAAGGGGCTTGGCGATGTTGGCAAATCCGGCGACGTACCGACGATAGTACATGCATAACCCCAGGAAACTTCTTAACTGGTGAATATCTTTAGGTATCGGCCATTCCTGAACAGCTTTGACTTTCTGTTTATCAACAGCTACGCCCTCTGCGGAAACCACATGTCCAAGATATTTCACCTCCTCTTGGAACAGCTGACACTTCTTCGGGCTTAACTTTAGTCCGGAACTCCGAAGTCGCCCGAAACACCTCCTCCAGGTTCTTGACATGGTCTTCAAATGATCTTCCAACCATGATAATGTCGTCAAGATACACCAGGCCCGTACCTCTATGGTAAAAGATTCCTCCTGAGGACTGATCATGCAGCACTGAAGTGGCTCCTGCAGTTTAAAAACCCCGAAGGACAAGTGGCCAGGTGGATTGAGCGGTTGCAAGAATTCGACGTCCAGACTGAACATCGAGCTGGAACAAGCCATAAGAATGCTGATGCCCTATCGAGGAGACCATGCCCTGATGATTGCAAACATTGTACAAGTATCGATATCGTTGTAGGTCGAACACACACGTATTATTTTGTGCTCTCACTAATGTTCAAGATTACTGTGTAAAAAGTAAATACTTCGTAAAGAAATTTTGCACAACAGTTCTATGTACTAATAGCCAGTAGTGGTTAAAAAAGTTCTGTGAAAAAAGGGCAGTTCCGTTGAATAATAACAAAATTTCAATTTACTGTGAGTACCATTTTACAATAATAATTCATTCATAAAGCAAACTACTAACAAAAACTGGACCATGCCTACCCCACCAGTTTGTTCGAACTGCCTGAAACCCGTAGCAACAGCTGATCGCAAACTCCAGTGTGATGGTTGTAAGCGACAGATACATGTAGCCTGTACCGATATTTCTACTGAAGACCGAGTTACTCGGCAGAAAGTTCGCGGATTGTGTATCCTCTGTAATTCTTGCAGTTCAAATGTCTTTAATATTTCCGAAATAAAAGATCTTCTTTTGAATTTTAAAATGGAAATTCACAAGAAAATCAATGACTTTGAGGACAAATTAACCGAATTAAATAATAAACTGAGACAGATTGATGTATTTAAGTCTACTGAATTCACCGATAATATCGCTAATGAAGCTGTAGATCGCATAACACGTGCTAAAAATATTCTAATCAGGGGCGTACCCGAACCTTCTTCTGGGGATGCTCAACTTAGAAAACAAGACGATGCAAATAAATTGTTTTCTGAATGTTATTTGTGGCATCTTTCAATGAAAACGAAATCCGACAGGATTTTGAAACGTTTGGTTTTAAAATATACACAAGTTTGAACTCTGATGTGGTATTATTCCCAAGAAAATCTAAAATAAACTAGATGCAAATAAAATTAAGCTGGTCTTGGAAACTGTTGGCTGTCAAGAAAATCAAATCACTTTCTATAGAGTTGGCAAACCGAATCAACGTTTTCCTCGAATGATAAAAGTAGTAATGGCTTCAGAATATCACGTCAAAGACATTCTTAGGAATAAATCTAAACTATTAGAAAACAAAATCACCGAAAAATTTTCGATAGTAGATGATAAGACGCCCACTCAGCAACTACGATTAAAAGTGAACTAGAAACTCGCAAAAATAATGGCGAACATGACCTTACAATAAAATATATTAACGGCATTCCCAAAATCACGAAATTTCGTCCATAATTTTTCCAACGACAAATTTATTGACTGGCTATTTCTATATACAAATTTAGACTCACTTTCTGCTAAATTCGATGAATTCGTATGCACAGTGCAACTTCTTCAACCACAAATTATGTTTATTGCTGAATCCTTGCTTAAACCCTCAATTCCAGATTCATTAGTTAACATTAATGAGTATACAATATATCGCAAAGATAGAGAAAATCGTGTCGGGGGAGGTGTATGTATCTACTTATCTGATGTTATTACTACAACTTTTACTATTAATATTAAACTACTGAACCTACCTGGAATAGATGCTATTCATTTATCTGTTAATAAAAATCCATTTTCGCTTAATTTAGTATGCATTTATACCTGATACACTACTACTACATGATAGCATTTTCCTCGAAAAACTTGAAGAATTATCGTCTCTTGATAATCTTATCATTGCTGGAGACTTTAACTTTCCTGAAGTTACCTGGCCTATAACCTCGTTATCTGACGCCGTAAACTCCCACAATTTATTTAAAAACTTTGTAGCTAATTCGAATCTCACGCAGCTTATTACAGAACCTACCAGATTTAGAATTAACAACCAACCTTCTACTTTAGACCTCATGCTTATTAACGACGAACAACTAATTTCCTCTCTAGAAGTAAATTCTCCTATTGGAAAGTCAGATCATGCGGTTATAACGGCCCACATTCAATTTAACCAAATACTACCCCGCAAAAATAATGTTATAACATACGCTGCTACTGACTTTTCTGAAGTAAATGCTCAACTGTCTCGAATCGAGTGGAATTTACTTTTTGTGGAGCTAAATGACTCCTCATTAATGTGGAACGCATTACACGACACAATTCTTAATATAATTTCTGCGAACACCACTTTTCGTGATAGTTACAAAAACAGTCTTAAACCTTGGATTAACCACGTATCAATACAACAAATTAAACATAAACGACAGCTCTGGCGAAAATATAAACACACAGGACTTCTTACTGATTTCCAAAACCACCGCAGATTTTCGAATGCGTTACAGATATCTCTTAAAACTCTAAGGCAAAATTTTGAAGAAAATATTATTGCTAGTGGGAACAGTAAAACAGTATTTAAGTACATACGGGCCTCCTTGACATCAAAAGTTTCTATTCCCCTTCTTCAAAAACTTGATCAGACTCTATGCTCTTCTGACAAAGAGTCTTCTGAAACACTCTCTTTAGCATTTTCACAAGTTTTTAGTAGAGAACCCGTTGATGATAATCTGCCACCAATTAATTGTCACCGTCTCAATGCATCTCTAGAACAAGTATTATTCACAGTAGATCTTGTCAAACAACATTTACTAAAACTTCGCACTAATGCTTCACCTGGTTTAGATGGTTTAACTCCAAAACTGTTGAAAAGTTGCGCAGACACGCTTGCAACACCTTTGGCGTTAATCATGCAGACCCCTTTTTCCCAAAGTTCTATACCACCTAGTTGGAAATTAGCTTCTATCACTCCAATTTTTAACAAAGGTAACAAACTTGACTCTAGCAACTACCGTCCGATTAGCCTACTGCCTATAGTTAGTAAGGTTATGGAAGCCATTATTTCAGATGAGATGAAAAATTTTTTCTACAAGAACAAATTATTCCAATACAACAACATGGATTTGTCTCTGGCCGCTCCACTTTAACTAATCTCCTACATTGTGTTAATGACTGGACATCATCACTCAACAATCTACAGCCTGTTGACGTTGTTTATTTAGATTTCTCCAAAGCGTTTGATCGTGTTCCTAAACGTAGACTTTTATATAAATTAGAACATCTCGGCGTTCGCGGTACTTTACTTCGTTGGATTGATGATTTCCTGACGGATAGACATTACAAAGTTAGAGTTGGCGAAGCTTTCTCACAGAGCAGGTTAGTAGAAAGTGGAGTACCACAGGGATCTGTCTTAGGTCCTTTGCTATTTACGGCCTACACCAGTGATACTCCTTACTACGTTAGAAGCAAAATATCTTTCTACGCCGATGACACAAAAATATATGCCAATCCAAACACAAATCAACTAACGCTCCAGGAAGATTTAGATTCTATCTTAAATTGGTGTACCCAATGGTTGCTTCCTTTAAATGCTGAAAAATGTGTAGTGCTTCGAATCGGTAAAAATAATCCGCTGGTACCGTATTTTATTAACGGCCAACTATTAAGTTCTGTGTTTTCTCACAATGACCTCGGCGTGATTGTTAACAGTAGCCTAACGTGGTCCGATCATATTACATCAATCTGTAAGCGTGCAAACTCGAAACTGTATCTCATTCGGAGATGTTTTTCAAGAGTCTCCTTTCAGTCATTTTGTAAACTTTACACTATTTATGTGAGACCAATTCTTGAGTACGCTGGACCAACGTGGTATCCTGACTTAGTTCGTGACAGGACCCTGCTGGAAAATGTTCAGAGAAAGGCCACTCGAATTCCCTGGGGACCGAGAAGACCTTCCTATGAAGAAAGACTTATTATGGTCAACCTAACATCCTTTGAACTTCGGCGACATCGTGGAGACCTGATTATCACATTTAAAATATTGAAGTTCAATTTCGGAAATCTCGACCTAATGTTTACCGTAAATCAGGACGAACGCCTCAGAGGTCATCAGTTCAAGCTCAAAAAAGAAAACTTTTCCATCAGATCGAGAACAGAGTTTTTGACAGCTGGAATAATCTAAATGCTAATGTTGTCTGTGCACCTTCTATAAACATTTTCAAAAATAGACTAGATCGTTTTTTATTATAGTAAATATTATTGTTTATTTTATTTTTTTCTTGTAATTGAATTAATTTATTTTATTTTTTATGTACCTATATACTTGTAGGTCAATTATTGTAATTTCTCTGTTTTTGGGCACAACAGGGACTTGTCCCTCTGCCCTTACTTGTATGTAATAATAATAATAATAATAATTGTCAGCGAGCAGAAGAAAAAGGGGCTGTTCTCTGTAGAACTACGGCCATCGATGACCATTGGCAATCTGCGGAGATCCAAAAAGACCAGAAATTAGATCCAGATTTGAAAGAAGTTATCCGGTGGAAGGAAGAAGACCGCAAACCTACGTGGCAGGAGATTTCCCGATACTCACCAACCATAAAGTCGTACTGGGCTCAGTGGAACTCCCTCATCCTGGAAAATGGACTTCTCAAGCGCGTCCTGGAAACTCCAGAAGAGGGAAACGACAGAAAACAGATTGTAGTTCCCAGAAATAGGAGACCAGAGGTTTTACGAGAACTACATGATGGTACAACTGGAGGACATCTGGGAGTAACGAAAACCCTGGGGAAGTTGAGAGAACGCTTCTATTGGGTAAACTGCTAAGTGGATGTCAAGGACTGGTCAGAAGCGTCCAAAAGCTCCCATGAAGCAATATAACGTGGGCAGTCCATTCGAAAGAATAGCCATTGATGTTGCCGGTCCATTTCCTGAATCCGACTCTGGAAACAAGTACATTGTGGTGGTGATGGACTATTTTAGCAAATGGGCAGAAGCGTATGCCTTGCCGAATCAAGAAGCCTTGACCGTTGCTGATGTCCTTGTCAAGGAATGGATCAGTCGTTTTGGTGTTACCTTGGAGTTGCACTCAGACCAAGGTAGAAACTTCGAGTCTACTCTTTTCCAAGACGTCTGCAAGCTCTTGAAGATCAATAAAACACGGACGACGGCATTACACCCGCAATCCGATGGAATGGTAGAACGGATGAATAGAACCATTATTCGCCATTTGTAAAAGGTAGTCTCTGACCACCAAAGAGACTGGGACCAGTATCTGCACTTGTTTCTTATAGCATATCGTTCGTCTGTGCACGAGTCCACGGGTCAGACCCCGGCAAGCGTTATTATGGGACGAGAGTTACGACTACCATGCGAATTGAAGTTTGGATGTCCCCCAGGAGAAGAGACTGCAGGTGAAGACTATGTCAGCCAGTTACGTCGAAATATGGACGACATACACCAACGAGTCCGGTCAAATATCGAGAATGCCAGTGCCCGAATGAAGGAAGCCTACGACATCAAAGCGGAGAGCGGAGAATTCCAAGTTGATGATCTTGTTTGGTTGTATAACCCGCAACGTCGTCGTGGATATTCGACCAAGCTACAGAGATCTTGGGAGGGGCCGTACCAAATTGTGAAGAAAATCAACGATGTTGTCTACCGAATAAAGAAGCTACCTCGGGGAAAACCAAAGGTCGTACATTTCAACAGGTTAGCCCCTTATGCCGGAAGTCATGACAGCGAAGATGACCAAGACCAAGTCCGCAGCATCCAACCACCCGATGACGAGATGACCTTCGAACAGTTTATGGCACTGTACTCTAATGGGCAGAAAGTGCAGCACGACGTGACCACAGAGGAACCCCGAGACCTGTTTGAGGTGCCCATAGAATATGCCCTGACTCATTGTGTGGCTCGAGATCTCCGGATGTCCAGAGGAATAGCCAAGGTGTTTGCCAAGAAGTACGGCCAGTTCCAGAAGCTACGGGAACAAGATCCAGTGGTAGGGAAGGTCCTTCATCTCGAAGATAAACAACCAGTGGGTACCAGAGACATCTTTTATTTGGTAACGAAAACATTCTCGCAGGACAAGCCAACATACAGCGATCTTTGGAAGACTCTGGTAGAATTGAGGAATGTGATGATGGAGAAAAATCTGATGAAATTGGCGGCCCCAAAGATAGCCTGCGGGTTGGATGGACTGAATTGGAGGGTGGTGAAAAGTATGATGGAAACAATCTTTCGATTCAGTGGCGTCGACATCCTGGTATGCTGTCTCAGTACTCGCAGCCCAGATTCGAAGACCGTTGACTATTACTTCTACCAAACTTCTCGTTGTCCAAATGGAGAGTCCTGCAAATATCGTCATACCAGGAAGGATTCTGGGACATTCCGGGACGAAATGGCCTTAAGGAGGGGGCAATGTTACGAGAAGTCATCCGACAGCTGGTGCAATCGGCCAGCAACCAGTTCATGGAAGGGACATTATTCCGATAAATTCTCTCAACCGGCGGACCGCTGCCGTTACTGGGAATTCCCTTAAAGCTTCCAGAACGTGATGGAATTTCCCGATGGTTCGTGGACGTACCAGATAATTCCAAGATAAATGTATAAATAAGAAACATCTGGCGATAGGAGGCATTCAGTTTTCGTCGGTCGTTTGTACAGTTAAGATAAAATGTAAATAGTAGTTTCTGTGAATATAAATTTTGTGTAAAAGTAGTGGAAATAAATTAGAGTGAGTTAGACTGTGTTTTTAAATAAATCCAAGAACTGAACAGAACCCGAGTGTGAAAATAAAAACATTACAATATCAACTGACTTAAACTTATTAAGAGAATATCTGTCTAACCCAAAACCGAAGCGCAATCATTCAAGTTCCCGATGTTTACATTCACACCATAAAATCGTAGGGAAGATAATGATTCATAGAGCATTCCTTTTACGTTAGTCAAAATATTGTGTACACTATATTTATAATAACAATATAATACAATATATAATGTGTAAAATAATTGTAACACTTATCTTTGGCATTTCCGTTCAAGTAATTAATATTTCTGTTTATTCCAAAATTGCTTATTTAGAAGTGAGCTTAATAGCTGACAATATTCTATTGTTTGAGTAAAACAGCACGTGTTATTAAGGCCACCTTAGTCATCATGACAGAACATATAAATTGTTTGTAAAGCTGTAGGAGAGTTGATATTAGCACGTTCATTTTTTATATTAATACATAGTCAAGATCTCTCTCCCGCGACTGCAAATACTCGGCATAATTTATTGTAATAATTTTTATAATTAATTTAAAAGTAACAATTCAAAGTGTAAAAGTTAAAGTGTTTTAGTAAAAAATAAATTTCTTAAAAAGTTATTAATTTTGTTATCGTTGTAACATGTTAGGTCATAGCCGAACATTAAAACTTTTTAAAAAACTTATATTTTATTTAACTGAAACTTTAAAACATTTGAAAATAATTGATTAAAAATACTTGGTGACTACTGTTTGAGAACGAGAAGTGGCCAAGCTACATCTTGGAAGTATTTATAACATCTGAAAAAATTACAAGTTAGCGGAAAGATAAGCTTGTGCAGGTGGCTGCTGAAAAGTTATTTTAATGAATAAGTCTTTGTTTTCTATTTCCTGTTGCTCACGAGGTTACCTTGGAAATCATATAAATTTTCATGTAAGCTTTAACACTGTTTACTATGAACTTGACTTTGAATGCAAAACAATGAAGCCTCTGTTCTAATGAATCGTAACACGTCCCTTTCATATAAAAATGTTGACGCTTATACGTCGTTTTAAAAATGGTGCGTAAACTGCCGATTAATTGAATTTGTAATTATGATAGGGAAATGTTAGCTTTGCAATTGAAAATTATAATATTGAACAAAATAAGCAATTGATTAAATATAAAATGCATATGAATATTTTGAAAAATTAAAATTATGATTACAAATAAATTGGAAATATAAAATTCAAAATTATATAATGTTTAACAAAGATAGTTTTTTACATACATATTTCTTTCACGAAATATTTTTTAATTGGACGTCTTCTTCGATTGGTTCTCCCAGGTGGATGCTTTCGCGTCGTTTTGGAACGAGACGTCTGAGGCGTCTTTGAAATAGGCCTGGTGAAAAGGTTGGTGGAATCGGAGGGTCATCACTGGAACTTTGGATGGCTATTATATAATATTGTCAAAATTGTGAACCAGGATAGGCTTTTGGTTACGTATGGTTGATTTATCAAATTATCTAGTTGGTCAGAATATTGCGATAATTTGTGTTCTGCTATACTGAGGTCTTCGGTATTTAGTTTGTTCAATTTTAAGGGCTTCAAATTTGGGAAATGAAAATTTGAGGGCATGTTCTCACAGCAACTGTAAGGTACGTTTACTGAATGAATTTTATGTGAAATATTTTGAAAAATATCGATTATCCTTTTTGGAGGACTCGTGTTGAGCTTATAAATGCAATGCATTCAGGTTGAAGTTTTAGTATGAAGTTCGTCGGCATTATTTTCGTAACGATGTTTCGACTTTCGCATGTAATAGTCACAGGTAATGGGTCTGATACTGACACTAACCAGTAGTTTATGAAAATTTCTTGAATGTTATATTCTTTTGCACTAATTACGACTGTTTGACATGTTTTTGGAAGGCTGCTGATTGGTTTGAAAAACTGAGCTTCACATAAAGCTTCACTATCAATAGGATAGGGTAAAATGTCCGAACATATTTTTGTTCTTCTATCAATGTCTTTACAATTTGGTAATGAATCCATAATTGCTTTTATGTTTTTTGGGCAATAACACCACAATAGAAATAAAACGACGTATATTGTAGGAATACCAAACGTTTCAAAATCTATTCTGACTTCGTTGTCAATGGCTTTATATTTACGTAAAGCAATGAATCATCATTTCTAGCGATAAATTTATGATTTATTGGAATTAAATGATAAAATCCAGTATGATTGGTCTAATATCGGTAAGGGGTATAGACGATAGAGAATATAATTTTCTGGGTCAACTAAAGGGATTTTTAGGACAAATATTATTTTGAATCTATTTGGAATGCTTGTAATTCAATGATATCAACATATTGTGCAACAGTGGAAGTTTATATGGGAATTGGAAGATCGTTCTTTTGCAAAGATTCTGAGATTGTCTGAATCGATTTCATCAAATCGTTCGGGGTAATTATAGAATTGTGTAATGCTTTTAATTTAGCAAAGGAAATTGAATTTAAGACATCGTCTAGAGTTTCCGCTATAAAAACATAGCTTGCCATAACAGATTCGCATATTTCGAAGGTTCTAATTTGAGCCTAATAAAATGCGAGTTCATCAATGAGATCTGAAATTGATTTTTGAATTTCAACAATATCGTTATTAAATGTTTCTTCATCTACTTGAAGTTTTTGAATAGTCGAATTAAAATTCTTTATTACTGATGCTGTTCCGGATATTTGATTTTTTCAATCTTATGCTCATCCTGAGTAATTTTATTTATACAATTATTAAAATACTCTCCATCAGAACGTCAAGGTTGCCTGAGATGGTTTTCCATATAGTTCCTAAGACTACTTAGAGTTGGAAATTTTCATATTACCTTCCTCTTGAAAATAAATCCCTATTGTGTTGTTCACAGGATTTAAGGAATATTGGGAGTTTGCAATTTCGCATAATCCGAGAAATGCGAGGATTCTGTAAAGAAAGAAAGCTCTAATCAGAATACGGCTTTAGCCTATCAAAATTTACTTTAGTAATTTGATTTGTTGTAAGATTTATTAATTTAGCTGAATTTTGGAAAATTTATTTTATTTCAAATGGGCCGTTAAATTTATTTTCTTTTTTGGCTTTCCTTTACATAGACTTTATCTCCTATTTTATATTTTGGTTGATTTTGATTTATATTTTTATCAAATCGCGTTTTTGATTTTTGTTTGTAAAGATCTGTTTTTGCCCTTGAAATTTTATAATAATGTTCCATTTTGCTATTTAAGTCGCGTATATATTTTGAAATCAATTCCTTTTGATTGTAGAGTGTTTCAGGTGGTCTACCTGCTGTATGGCCAAATATTAACTCATACGGGGTGAAACCGTGAGTTATTATAACAAATAACCCCATTACATTGAAATGATGCTCATTGGGGTTTTCTGCGGTGTTTCTGATAAAGTAGCGTGAAAACGTTCTATCGATCCGTTCGATTCAGGATGGTTTACACTGGAGAAAGTTAATTTAATATTATAAAGTTCGCATAAGTCTTTCATGAGTGTGTTATCAAATTCTTTTCCATAATCAGAGTGTATACGTAGGGGAGTGCCGTAATGTTGGAAAAAGACTAAAAGAGTATTTATAACTGATGAAGCCTTTTTGTCTGAAAGGGGGTGAGCATGGGTAAATTTTGTTAACTCTGATGGTTAAAGCAGTTCTTTTCGGGGTATTCGAAAATATCTATATTGATTCTTTCAAATGGGGTTTTAGGGGTTTCAGTAACAATGAAAGGATTGCTTAAATTTTTGCGACAAACTTTTACTTTTTGACATATTTCACACGAGTTAATGTATTTTTCTACGCTTTTAACTAAATCGGACCAACTGTATTTTTCTTTTATTCTTATAATTGTTTCATTAATTCCTTTATGGAGATTACTTTTTCCATAGTGATACTGTTCTAAGGTGATTGGATTTTGATCTTCGTTTGGGGTAGTAATAAGATTTTGACAGATTTTAAATTTTATGTCTTTGTCAGCAAAGATATATGAGAGTATTTCTAGGGAGTTCAACATTATTTTCAACATAATAAGTTTGTGAAGTGAGAACGGAGGTTTTCGCGGCCAGAGTCTTAGCTGATTCTGCTTTTTCCGGATTTGGACCGCGTCATTTTTTCCAATTAGTTTATTTATATACCTAAACCGGGATATAAACAAAGTTTTCCGACGTTTCGCCCACACTTATAAGGGGCTTTTTCAAGGATGAGACAACAACAAAACAAATGTTACTTACCTTGAGGCTACTCCATTCATTTCATCTTTTTCTCACGAACACTTCGAAATTTCATCACAATCATAGAATAATCCAATTAAGTGCCTCCTACCCTTCTTTTACCTGGGGGGGCGGGCAATTATTATTTCTTCGTACCTATTACTCATTTAGAATGTGTGCATCATTGTGACAAGTTGAATAAAAAAGTGAAGTTTGTGAAGGTTCAAAGTAATTTTGGCATCTATAAAATAAGCGAAGAGCTACCTTTTCTGGGTCGAAGGGTATAGGGATTATGAAGTATTTTCTATCTTTTAAAGATTTATACTTGAAACTATATTAATTCTGTCTGTATTGAAGTCAGGGTTTATTTTTAAAAAATCATCGATTATTTTTTCATGTAGTTCGGTTAGCTTATTTTGCCAGAAGAAAGTTATGATAGGTTTGTGGGTTTTGTCTAGGAGTTGTGAATTTGAAGTTTCAATTTTGAAATAGTGGATCAACGATTTTATTTTATATAGTTCTGCGAATCTATTAAATTCAGAAATCTTTTTTTTTTTCGTAAAATTTTTGTATATCAGGATTTTCGGGAATTGAGTCTTCATCTTCATTTGAAGCATGAATTTTGGAATGTAGGTTTATACAATCTTCAAAATGATTTATTCTGATGCCACATAATGCATCTGCGTTCTTATTTTGCTTTCCAGGTTTGTATACTATTTTATGTTCTGCAATATTAAGTTCGTCAAGTTCAAGTTTTTGAATTTTTAAAGGCTTTAATTTAAACACATTTCGCGCACTTTTTGTTTCTTCGCAACATTCATAAGGGATGTTTGGAGTTTCGATGACTCTTGAATCTTCTGACATGTAGTTTTTGCTTGACTGTATTCTGATTGAACCAACGTAACATATGCAATGGGGTTATAACTTCAGGATTGAATTCTATTTATATTTATTGTTTTCGTCGTATCTTTTTTACATTGGATACTGATTGGTAAAAGGGCATTGGTGACGATTAACCATTCATTTTCAGATATATGTTGTACCTTGTAGTCTTCAATATTAACTTCAATAGTTTGGCAATTTTCTGGTAGCTTTATGGATTTGATTACTTTTATTTCGCAGGGTGCGTGTTCATCGATTGGATATGCAATTAAGTTGTAACATATTTTTGTTTCTGATTCGATGCTTTTGCATTTTTCCAAATTATCAATTGTAATATAAAGATTATTATCTCTGCTAACTGCTATATATTTATATGTGTTTAAGATAAGGTAAGACAATTTGGTTTTTCGATTAAAAATTGGTAAAGAGTAAACATGTAGGAGTTTTTATTCTTCAGGCTCTACTAAAGGAATTGGTAAAATAAAGACGATTTTATTACTGGATTGATAAGTTTGAAGTTCAATTATATCAAGGTATTTTGGAATATTTTCTAGATTTGGTAACATTGGTAAAACATGTGTGCTTAAACTTGTGGAAATTAGTCTTAAGATCTTCGGGTTGAATTACCGATGGATGGATGCTTTTGAGTCTTGCGAATGTGACTGAATCAATGATGTCGTTAAGTTCATTTTCTATTAGAATGAATGGCTCTAATAATTGTTCACATATATTTATAATTTGAAGCTTTGAATCATAAAAATTTTGGTTATCTGATATGTTAAAAATAGCGTTTTCTATTTTGTGAAGATTTTCATTAAATGTTTGCTCATCTATTTGTAATTTGCGTATTGTATAGTTAAAGTTTTTTATTACAGAATTAGTTACAGTGATTTGATTTTTCATTAAATTTTCTAGAGCTTTTTCGTCTCTTTCGACTTCATTTATGACTTTGTCGTAGTATTCACCATCTGTATTATCTAGATTTCCCGTAATTGCTTTCCATACTAAACCTATAAAGTTAAAAGCTCCTCGTTTCGTACGAGTGTTATTTAAATTAAATTCTTTTGGGTCATAAGGGTTAATATCATTTTTAATTTCACTAAATTTTTGACTGATTGCCATTATTATTTTATTTAACATTATAATATGAGGTTTGACTTCAGTGTAAAATGCTATAAGTCTTGGAGTGTCTCTTTCAATTAATTGCTTTATGTGGTTTAAAATTGAGATATCATTTTTGAAGGAATCTAATAGAATTGTAATGTCTTTGACAAGTAGTTTCCATTTTTCATTTGATATTTTTAAGTCTGATTCATGGTAATATTGTATTCCTAGAGTGTTATTTAGAGTTGAAATTTTATAATTACTTGCTTGACTTACTGTGATTAGTACAGCAAGAATGATGATGTATTTCATCTGAAAAGAAAGAAAATCTATTTTAAGATTGAGCTAACTTGATCTGAGTTAATTGTAAATTCTCTGTTCGTTTCTAAGTCTGTGATTTTTAAGGCATTATTTCCTAATATTTGTATCACTTTATAAGGACCATTCGATTTGTTACTTAGTTTATGTTTTATCTCTGACTCCTTTATGAATATAAAATCATTTACTTCAATATCTTTTGGTTTTGGTTTCGCTTTTTGATCATGATGTTCTTTAGATTTGAATTTTTTCAAAATTGTTTTTTCTCTGGCTACTTTATAAAAATATGAAATTTTATTATTTAGTTCACGTACATATTTTGAAATTAATTCTTCTTGATTAAATAGTTTTTCAGGTGGTCTTGAATTTGTGTGACCAAAAATTAGTTCATATGGCGTATAACCATGGGTACTACTTATAGAATTATTGTAGCATATAACTGCATATGGGATACATGTTAGTGGATGATCTCCCGGTTTTTCAGTGACTGTTGATCTTATCATTTCTAATAAGGTACTCATAAATCTTTCGATTGAGCCATTGCTCTGTGGATGATTGACTGATGAAAATGTTAGTTTAATATTATAAAGAGTACATAGATCTCTCATTAATTGGTTATCAAATTCTTTACCTCTATCGCAATGTATTCTTAGTGGCGTACCGTAGTGCATAAAATATAATAATAGTGTATTGACAACATTTTTCGCAGATTTATTTTCAATTGGATAAGCTTGAGTGAATTTGGAAAATTCATCTCTTATTACAAGTACATAATTTTTCTCTGGTATTTCTAATATATCAAGGTTAATGCGTTCAAACGTTGTTTTTGGCGTTTCTGTTAATACAAAGGGATTTGATAATTTTTTTTCTACAAGCTTTGGATTTATTACATACTTCGCAATTTTTTATGAAATTTTCAACGTCTTTGATTAAGTTTTCCCACTGATATTTCCGTTTTATTCTTGTTACTGTTTCTTGGATACCTCTATGCATGTTTACTTTTCCGGTATGATTTTCTTCGATAATTATATTTCTTTGTTCTATTCAGTTAATTCGCCTGGCTTTAAGAATGATATGATTCTCTTTTGATGTTTATATAGAAATTTCTCATTAGTAAAATTACATTTAGAATAATCAATTAATGATTTTGATTCGTGTAGTTTCTTAAAAATGTTATATTCTTCTAAGATTGTTTCATATCCGATTTCTGTATTTGGAGTATCCGGTTTTCTTCATTTTCTTCTTCTTCTTCTTCTTTTATTGGACTTCCGTAGAATATTTTTGAATAATCTCTCAGATGTATAATTCTTATTCAAGATAAGGCATCGGCATTGGTATTTTGTTTACCTGGTTTATATATTATTTGATAATTATATTCTTCCAATTTTAATCTCCATCTTGCGAGTCTTGAACCTGGATCCTTTACATTAAATGACCATGTTATTGGGCGAAGATCGGTGTACAGTTTGAAGGTAGACGAATTCTCGATATTTAGCAACTGTCCATACTATTGCTAGTAATTCTTTCTCAATTGTCGAGTATTTTTGTTCGTGAGCATTCAGAGTTCAAGATGCGTATACTATAGGCAAATCTTTTCCTATTTTTCCTTGTGATAGTACTGCTTCTATCGCATAATTACTTGCGTCTGTAGTAATATTGAATTCTTTTTCAAAATCAGGGTATTGTAAAATTGGATAGTTTGTTAATGTTTGTTTCAATGTTTCAAATGATTTTGTGCAATGTTCATCAAAATTAAATTTTATATCTTTCTTTAATAATTCAGTTAAAGGTTTGACTATTTTGGCAAAATCTTTTAAAAACCTTCTGTAATATCCTGCTAAACCTAGGAAACTTTTCACGTCTTTTGCGTTTTTAGGTACTGGGAATTCTTTGACTGCTTTTATCTTTTCTGGATTGGGTTTTACACCTTCTTCTGTCACTATATGACCTAAGTATGCAACTTCTTTTTTTAAAAATTCACATTTATCGGGTTGCAGTTTAAGATTTGAATTTGTTAGTCTTTCGAATAATTCTCTTAATCTTTGTATGTGTTCTGGTAATGATGAAGCATAAGATATGATGTCATCCATGTATACAAGTGCTCGTTCATTTTGTATGCCAGTTAAAATATTGTCCATAACTCGTTGAAATGTCGCGGGTGCATTTTTTAAACCAAATGGCATTCTTTTAAACTCATAATGACCATTTTCAACTGTGAACGCGGTTTTTTCTATATCTGCTGGATTAATCTCAATTTGATGAAAACCTGATGCCAGATCAAGGGTTGTAAAATAACAGCAATGTCCTAATTTGTCGAGTAAATCATTTATATTAGGCAACGGATATTTATCATCTACCGTGACTTCATTTAATTTGCGGTAATCTATAACCATTCTCCATTTTTTGCTTACCACTAGCGTCTAACTTTTTGGGGACTACCCATACTGGAGAGGACCAAGGTGAGGATGAGGGTTGGATTATTCCTTGTTTTAACATTTGATTTACTTGGGTTTTTACTACTTGTTTATGGACATAAGGATATCTATATGACTTTGTTGCAATTGGTTTGGCTTGCCCGGTATCTATTTTATGTTTTACGTTATTTGTGAAAGTTAATTCATCATTTTCTAAATAGAATATATCACAATATTGTTTACATAAGGCGGTAATTGCTTCTTTTTCTTCAAAATTTAAATGTTCTAAACCCAAGGATTTTTCGACTCGTTGTTGTCTTGAATATAAGTTTTCTTTTTGTAGATTTAAAATTAATGTTTGATTCTTATTTACTGGACTATTTTCAATAAAAGGTTCAATTATTAATTCATCAAAAATTATTCTTTTCTTTTGTTCGCTTTTATTTAAAATTGACGTTAGAAATTCACCTTTTTCATTCGTTTTGATTACACAATTTGGCAATATGACATTTTCTTTTTCTTGTGAATGTAAAATTAGTTCAGCATTTTTTTCATTGCAATTTAACTTGAATATTTGTTCAGTTCTTGGTTCTATAGTTATTTCATTGACAATTTCACTTTCTTTTTATAATGGCAAAGTTATATATTTGGTTATTAGTTTTCTATTTTTTAAATCAACTAGACACTCATATTGTTGTAAGAAATCTATACCTAATAAACCATCAAATTCTATATTTAAGTTATGTACGAATACTTCCATTTCGTCATTTTTCAAAAAGAAATCAAAATTTATTGCTTTATTTATTTCAAAAAATTGGTTGATTACACCTTGAATTCTTATGGGTTCTACGCTTTTTATTTTTTCTTGTTCAAATAAATATTGTTTCAAAATTGATATACCTGCTCCGGTATCAATTAAATAGCGATATTTTCCGTCATGAGTTTTTATATAAAACAAATTATTTGATTTGCTTGTGTTTACGAATTCTGATCTTATTCTTGGCTTTCTAAATTCTGTGCTTGACTGGTTGGAATGAGATGAGTAGAAGTGCCAGTCTTCATTTCCACTCTTTGTTCGTTTAAATGAAATGTTTTTCTTGGAGGATTTTGCACGTTTCTTGTATTTAAAGAATTACTTTGATAATTATTATTTTGGTTATAATTATTTTGGTTAGATGGTCTTTGATAATAATTTTCTCTTTGATTTTGATTATTATTTTCATGTCTATTCACAAAGGTATGACTTGGATTGAAATTTCTTTGTTTTCCCGAATTATATTGATAATTTCGGTTTTGATTATAGTATTTATCATTATTTTGTTTTTTGCGACATTCTGAAATTAAATGTCCCGACTTTTTGCAATAATTACATGTTTTTTTATTTTTACTTTGAAATTTTGAAGAATTTACTTGTGGCTTTTTACTTTCTAGGTACGTTAATTGATATTCAGTTTTTACTATATTTGCAGCTTCTGCGAGATTGCAAGGTCGCGATGCTCGTACGATTGCACCTAGCTTATGTTCGAGGCCTACTAAAAGTGTCTGTAGAGCTACTTTATCTACTAACGCTTGCTGAGCGGTTTTCTGTTCTCGGGTTAATGTTACTTGCTGATTAATTGCAGCGTAAAGTTTTGAATGATGTGCATTTATGCGATGCACATAGTTTTGCGGATTTTCATTGTTTCCCTGTTTAATTTGCTGTAAATCGTAAATTAAACTTGTTAAGTCTCTAGAATCACCGAAGTGTGTTTTTAAAATGGTTTTGATTTGATCCCAATTTTTCAAGTCGCGTGAGTTTATTAGTTGAGATGCTCGTCCTTTTAGTTTGTTTTTTAAATGTACAGTTAAGAGATATGTTTGCTGGTCTGTTGCTATGTCAAATGCTGCGTCACAAGAATTAATAAATGTATTTAATAATATTGAATCTCCATATTCCGCTATAATGTGACATAATTCACTTAACCTATATTCTGTAAGATTTAAGCTTTCTTGGCTCATTTTTATTCGTTTAATTCCACCCCAATTTTAACAAAAAACTTCAAATTAAAATTGCTCGAGTTACTTCCGATATTCCCTCGAAAATAAACTCGCGGATCTCGATTCCGATGTCCGATTTTCGCTCGACTCCAAAATCTAACCCCTTTAATGGAATTGTTACAAATTTTACACACGTATATTATTTTTTTTATAACGACTTGGGAAAATAATTGGATTTAGGGAACAAATATATAGCAATTTTCACAGAATAATAACAAATCTTTACTCACTTTGATTTTCCTGGAAAATGCTCTGTGGTGCGTGCGGTTCTTTCCGGCTGAAGGTTTGGAAACCACCAGATCTTTTTGGAATTTCTGTTCTGTTTTTCTTGGATCACCAAAAATCTCTGTTTTTCCGATCCTACCGACTGCGCCAATTGTTGGGGCTTTAATACTTAAAACCCCTTTTTAAAAAACAGAATTTATTTGAAACACAACTATCACTACTTGTTACAAAAAAGGACTATATTATAATGATTAATATATCAAATGAACAGACCAAATATTGTGACTCGGAACAACGTTAAAAGTCTTAAAGTTGAATTCAAAAGTCCCTTGTTTAGGAATATTCTCCTATTTATAATCTCTGCTGAAAATGGGGAACTATGCAGAATCATCATTTATGCAGGTGCATCTAGTAATATAAAATAGGTATTGTTTTAGTTTCTGCGTAATTCCTTTACAATGGATTATTATTTTATTATAGACATTAATCAACATGTTATTATTTATAGGTCCTGAAAGGTGATATGTAACATGTATGTAACTATAAATACTCCGAGCTGATTATATCAATTTAAGCAATTTTTTGCAATATGTAGACGACCTGTTTTTTTTGTTGGAACGAGTTCTAGATAATATGTATAATAAAAATATATATTATATATTTTTTATTGGCAGTTTCTCATTATTAAACTTAGTACAATATTTTTACATATGCAACAACAGATGTTTTGAAATATATCATGATCGATGACACAAATATTTCATAAAATATTCTAGGAATATTTCATGAACTATTTCAAATGGGGTTTTTCCGCGGACATAACAATATTGCAGAAATATTTCAAGAAATATTTTGAAATGTTTGAGATCTAACAAGAAATATTCCGGCGACCGCAACAAAACGTGTGTGTACTGAAATATATCATGATATATTTAAGAATGTGATTTTTACTGGAGTTTGCAGAAATATTTCGAAAACAATCGAAGAAAATATTTCAGAAACAAAATATTTTAGAACTATTTTAGATTATTTCACTCTAATATTTTTGAAATATTTGTATGCGAACGTTAAAAAATCATTTGATTTATGCCATAAAATATTACCAAAATATTTCAAAAGGATTTTTATTGCGAAAATACGAACATTTCAAAAATATTTCATAATACTACAAAACAACCATGAAATATTATAAAATTATTTTTAAATATTTCACTAAAATATATGTAAAATATCTTTATTTATACGACAAAAAACTTTTGAAATATATAATGAAATATTATATATTATAGACATATTTCACATTAGGTTTTGTCGCGGAAATAGCAATATTACAGAAATATTTCAAAAAATATTATGAAAAATCAATCACACAAGAAATATTGCAAAAATATTGAAATATTTCATTCTGAGTAAGATATGCATGTCATGTTTGGTCTCTGTGTTACAATGTTCACACTGAATTGTTAGAAAAAAGTGCTCGTTTTTTTTTTTCGATTTATATTGACATTAACGGTTTACTCAAATTTCAAATTTAAAGCCAGGAGTGGACAGATATGTAGGTACATTATTAAATATTAAGCTTGGTTTTTGGTCTTTTATTCAATTCACTGAACAAATTACAGTATGCATAGTCCCATAGCTTGATTCTTGCAAAATTTTAAATTTTATGATACAATTATGAGTTCTTTCAAACTAGCACTTAATAGGCTAGACTAATCATATTCAAGTACTAATATTAAAACAATATCATTAAAATCTCTTAATGTTCTAGCTAAATATCACAGCTTTTTCCAAGCATTATTTCTAATATAATTTACATGGAAATCAAAAGGACGTTGCCTATCATTATAAACCCCTAGTTCCAAGATTTGGTCCCTCTTTTTAAAATTACTTATGAAATATAATTCTTCTTTTTTATTCACATTTAACTCAGAGCAGTTAATGTTACTAATAACAATGATTCAAGTATTTTTGTAGTTGACAGGAAGTTCAATAATTTTAAACACATAAAGTAAACATGTATAATATTCAAATTGATTAACCACATCATTCATAAATATACTAAATGATCGTAGAACTAAATGGGCTCCCTGAGGGACGCCCGACGTGACAGAAATTTTATTGAAATAACACTGTTATTTTTACAACGTGTTTTCTATTTGGCAACTAATCAGGTACGATACTATGGTGAACCGTATTAAAGGCCTTGGAGAGTCAGTATAGACATCAACTTGTTTTCGCTTCTCCAAAGCCTTAAACAGGAGGAACCTCTCTCAACAAATCAAAGTGACTAACAGCAACTGAGATGATATCCTAAATAATAAGTGTCTCTATGTCCGCCATATCAGAAATTTGTGGAAAATTAATTATAAACAAATGAAGGTTGAAAAATCGAGTTATTTTGTTTTTGCTCTATTACATTTATGCTATTGGTTTCAGTTAAAAGGTTTCTCAACTACAGTTCTTTAGAATCAAATGTTCTACTAGGATCATATCATACGATTTTGGATTATTTTTTTCGGAAAATGGGAATTTTCATAAAAATATGTTTTTATCGTTTCATGCAAATTTACTCTAATTAATATTGCCTTTGGTCGAATTTCGACCATGTGTCTATAAAGTAACGAAATTCAACTTCTTATTCATATATAATTAATAGGCATTTCTTTATATGCAATTTCTTAATTCTTGCCTTCGAGATGTAAGACATGGCAAAGAGGCAGCATGTGGGAATTAATAACAAACATTTACTCAACTTGACAGTTTTTAAAAGTACATTTAGCTATTAACAGCAAAATAATAAAACAAATAAAGATAAAAGAAATGTATAGATATTGTGACGGGTATTCATCCCATATCTGGTGCAATTGGCATTCGTCCGATATTTCTGGGGATCTGATTTGTTTGGCTATCGACCCGAGGCCAACGGCTAGCATTAATGGGAGTTCATCGAATCTCATCGAAGCTTCGAGATCACATTTCCCGATGACTCGTTGACCTACTAGAGAATTCCGAGAGAAATATATAAATTGGGACAACTGGCGATAGCATTCATTCAGTATTAGACTGCCGTATAGTTTAGATAAATTGTAAATAGTTCTGTGAATATAAATTGTGTTAAAGTACTGGAAATAAATTAGAGCGAGTTGAACTGTGTTTTTAAATAAATCCAAGAACTGAACTGAACCCGAAGAGTGTAAAAATAAAAACATTACAATATGAAGTAGAAATCTTATATTTAAAAAAGAACCGACTGCTTCAATTGGCTTAAAATAAAAACCGTTTAGAAACATATTCTTTTTTAATCTGATTTAAGGTACAATTCTATTAATTACTTAAGCGATTTTTATTAGTTTTATTATTTGGACCACTTTCTATAAGTGTAACTCTAATTCACCCTATATTGCAACCACTCTGTGTATGTTTCTGTGTATTGGTCACCCAATATTAGTTATTTGTCTATCATTTTCTGAAACACCATGTACAACTATAATTCAACTCCACACGATGTTGCAACCGCTCTGCATAATTAATAATTCTCTCCACCCTATTGACTGTTTCCATTTTTCAATTGTTTAAATCACCCTGTATAACTATAATTTTACTTAGCCCCATATGTCAAGTATAGGCAACATGTTTTGAACTCTCCGCCCTATAACTCAAATATCCTTACTGCATATGCTTATTTAAAAAAAATAACGTTTTTTGATCCACTCTGTATAACTATAGTTTTACTTCACTACTACCTAGTATACGCAACTACTTATGTGCCACCTAAGGCAACATTTTTTAACCACCCTGTATAACTTTAAGTCTATTCAACCTTATGTTTCAACCATCCTGTATATGCAACTACTTATGTACCACCCAATATCACATTTACTTGTAAGATATATAACTGTAATTTTACTTCGCCCTATATTTAAACTGCGCACATTACTTGCTGCTTGAATTTCCATGCACGCCCACACACACCTACGAACGTATACTGTAAAGAAAAGATCATTCACATAACAATCTTTCTTTTCGATATATTTCACTTTAAGCCTCGTAAAATGAAAACTGTTACAAACCCCCTGTACTTACATGGCATATCTTGATATTTATGATGAAAATTTGACATTAACATTGATTTTTACAGTTTTTTGCATATATTTTTCCGATTTTCAGAAAAACGGTATATAAAATTATACGGAATTAAGCTGGAAAATCTCTGTAGAATATAATTTAAAATATTCAAATTGAATGAGCCGTTTTAAAGAAAACAGTGTAGATTCATTGAAATTCACGAAGTGTAAGTTCCTTAATTACTGTTTTTTCTTATTTTCTGAAAAAACGTAAATCTCACGTTATAGAAAATTATATGGTACCTTTCCGTAACATTCCTTAATGCAATGCCGTTTAAATCATCAAAATTTCCCAAACCGTTTTTGAATACTCACTGAAAACAACATACCTCCTCCTTTTTGGAAGTCGGTTAAAAACTTAATCCATTTTATTAATAACACTTAATCAACTTCCATTTGTGCATGTATATCTCAACTTATCAAAAGGACATATACCTTGCAATTTTTGAATGATTTTGATACAAGTTTTAGATCGCAACATGTTCTTAAAATTAATTACTTTATTTCAAATTATAACGGAAAACCTCTTGTTGTTGTGGAGGCATCCATCATAATACTGACTAGCTCACCAGAGCACATCTCAAAAAGGGTGGGTGCAATTTTTTTTCTTTTTCCAACTTTGGACACCCTAGAGAGGGCGCCAGACACATACAAACATATAGGCAGCAAAATAAGACAAATTTACACTTACAGTTATATTGACAATTTAAAAATAGTGGCCAAGCCAAAACAACAATTTCTTTCAATTACAATAGTGCAGTTTGATCAGTATACAATCAGTAAGTAGTGACTTTAGACTTATCTGGTGCAATGCTCTCTGGTTATGGCCGGGCTGTCTGGTTCCTCAGCTATATCGGGAGAGAGAGAGAGAGTCAGTTGATTTAGAGGGTTCCGAAGCCTTCTAGGTAGCCGTGACTTTACTGGTTGGAGCTTCCCTGACGACTAGTAGCAGTAAATAGTCGCCCCTATGGTGGTAGGTGCTATTCCTCTAGCGTCCTTGGGTCCAGCTCATTTTTGTGCATGCAGGAAAAAGATACAAACAGAGAATTAGCACGTGCTACCCCTTGATTGGACTTGCTGAACTCCCCCAAAATTCTAAATTCAACCCCGGTTTGGAACTGGCATACGATAAGTCACTTGAATGTCTATGAATATAACGATAGGAGTCTCTATTTACATTGACATGATCCACTATTATTACGATAATGTTCCTTGATATTAAATCAAACTATTTGTGAATTAAAGATAAACCGAAAATAAAATTACAGAAAAACTTCCTTCTCTCTGCAAGAGAGGTACGATAAGGTATTACAATAATTATTACAACAATGAAGATTAAATTTCTCGAAAAATATACTAAAATAAGATAACTGATTGGATCCAAATATATGCTAATACAAAGATAAAGATAACAGATCTGATCATATGCTAATACAAAAATAAAGATAACACATTTGATCAAAAGTCTACGATACCAGAACGATATTCCTTAGATAGCAAGGAAAATATTATAAATAAGACAAATTTCCTGTTTATTTACTTTAGTGAAAAGATAATGATTTCTAAGTACTATTAACTTCGGTTGATTTTATTTATTTCACCTGACTGAAGGTCATGGAAATTTTCATAAATCTTTCCAAATTTGGTGTGATAGTTACCACCTTTAAACGGTGTGAAGGAGTTTCAGCAAGTATCTTGTATGAGCAATTTAAATAAAAAAATATATTAACAATAATGCCCGCAAATAGATATACATATATTCACATATATAGCTAGGTAAATTGCAGCTAATTAAGGAAACAACTGAAAGAGAAGATATATATGACATAAGTAAAATATCGGAAAATTGTTCTGTGCTACTTCTAAAATCTAGCAAGAAAAACCCTGGTCAGCTAACTGTAAATCAAATACGTTCCCTAATTTAAAGAGAGGTTACAAAGTAAGTGATATAAAAACAATTCTACAGTGAATGTGTTTAAATTTAATAAAAAATAAAAGCAATCTAGGTAAGACTTTAGATATAGAAAAATCACTTACTTCGCTTTCCTCCTCTGCTAAGTAGACTAGGTTGGCATCCAAATTTCCCAGATTAGCTTCCCCTTTTCCTTCAAACCTAGCAATGGTGGTCTCGGAAAGCAAACAAAATGGCTTCACTGTACGTGATTGCAACGGAAAATCGGGAATTCTCCCTTTCAGCTACAACCCTAAAAAAATGATAAAACCACAGTTCCTGTTCTTGGTTTATAAGAGAGATGTAATTAAAGAGAAAAAGAAATATATATATATATATATATATATATATATATATATATATATAAAGGCAAAAAGCCGTAGCACCAAGCACGTGTTCCAATAGGAAGGTTATGCTCTATATAAAAAAATTATAATAAAAAAAATTGATTCCTTTTCACCACCTAAACAAGAAAAGAAAATAGATCATGTAGAGTAAATACTTAAACAATGCGACGAAGCTATATGATAAACTCTGGTCGGGAAAACATCTTCACACAGCTTCCGAATTTCAGCTACGATAAAAAAATAAGACATGTGCATATATACATATATCTACGATAGATAAAAGATAAATCGATATTTCAATTGATCGGTATTTTCACCACCAATTAAACTATAAGAAACGGTACAGATAATTTAATCGCGAGAAAAGAATATATACTTGCTTTACTCACTTTCTTCGGTAATCGAAACGGTACGATAAGATAAAAAATGGCTTCCTGAAAATGCCAGGCAAAATTATCGATCTGGTCTCGTCGAATGACAAAAGGGAAGAGAGAGAGCTCAAAAACGTGAATTTTCGCCGGTACCCAGCAAATAAGTACCGCGCAGGTTTCTTAATGCGGTAGACGATACACAGAGTCGAAATGAGAATTAATTCAAAGACAAATAAATGGATTAATATTACCGATTTAGTTCATTGTACGAGTTACATTATGAAAATTAATCATTAGGCGATATAAGGGATGACGAAACATAATTTTAGAATTAAATAATCAGCCATGCAAAGCGAATAAAATCAAATTTGAGGAATATTTAATTTAATAACAGCTGAAAGCGAGATACTAATGTTTTACGTACCTGAGATGATATTCTGAACTCAACAGGGTTGGCGTACAAAATTTTAAAAATAACCAAAATATAGAAAAATTATTAACATTTGCCCAAAGTGACGATTTAATCGTTACAAAATACAGCACATTTTTTAAATTTCTAATACTTATTGTCAGTGTCAAATTTTTTGACAAAAAACAAATTCAAAATCAAAGCGAAAATTTTTTAGAAAGAAACCTCGAAAGCAACACTAAACGATTGACAACGACTCCAGACTCGTAGTTGAAACGTCTCCATACACAGATAAGTATTACACAATATACAATACATTACTTATATACAGGAATACCGGTTGATCATTTTATAGACATCTCTTTCTCTCAGAAAAACTGTGAGGAAGAATCTCTGTACAGACAGCCAGTAATCCGGGCAATTTTACGAAATTGCCTTACTACACTTTGTTCTACATATACAATTTTTAAATACTTATCTGTTACAGGAAAAAAATTGGGGGAGAGAAAACCCAATGAATAGACAAAATAATTCAAGACCTCCTCAACAATCTTTTCGAAATTACATATAATATTTATAGTCATTTGATAGTCGGTATTTTTAATTGGTCATGTCCCAAGGATATGAAACTGAAACTCAAATATGAAACCCTTTCGAATGGTCGCTTAACCCGGAGAGGTGCCTAAAACGGACATCGACTTAAAGGCAAAGAATGCAGGCGCATGCATTATTTGTCATTATCGTTATGAAAATAATTGTCAAATATTAAGGAATATCTTGTTGATGTAAACGCATTAATTTGCAACAATCTTTATTGCAAACACAAAAAACAATTCAACATTTTTCTCTATAATAATAATTAACAAAAAACAACATTGATTGTTTTGTTCGAAACCACTTTTACTAGTGGTCTAATAACTATAGGCGCAAAGTGTTGCGTTCTCGTGCTCGGCCCATTAACCAAATCTGAATTAGTAATAGTACCAACACTGTGATTTGAAGAGACATAAGTAAAATATGTCATTGGTGTTTCCTATATTGAAATGTCCAATATAGGAACAACATCAGTGGCAGAATATCCGGGTAGTTTCTTACACAGTAACAATATCTGGACGGCTATATCTGCAGGTGATCCTTCCGAGAGAGAAGAATCTGTTGTTGAAAGTCTGCAGGTTGAGATAAAATGCTATGTTGGTATTGTATAATCTGGTCAATTATAGTTGTTAATAGCTACATTCTGTTCCTTGCAAACCGGACATAGTGGGCCAGCTCACTTTGACCTGCCCACTTTACCTTTTGAATTAAAGTAAGTAATAACATATTTTACTTAGGGTTAAACCAAACACATTTTACATACCTTACTTTTTTTACGATAATGTCGAAATTCTTGCTTTAATGTGACCTTTTCACCAACATCCCTATCGACAAAGTCACAGATATTGTTACAAAATTCATTTTACGCCGCCCATGGAAGAATTAACAAGCCTTCTAAATTAATCATTCCGACAAAAACATAAACATACAACCTACAAACGACTATACGGAACTTTCGATCGGCGCAAAAAGCACCGACCACGATAAATTTCTTGAAGAACGTTCTTACAACAAATGAGTAATCCTGGCATTCGAGCCTATTCTAAATTGATTATAAATCCGAGTTTTGAACATGTTGAATAGTATTATTAGATTACCTTAACATACATCACAATATAAAAGTTATCACGGAGGTTGAATCAATAATCAATTACGATTCTTTGATGTCATACAGTTTACATAAAGAAAAGCAATTCACACCTAGGCTTGGGTCGTTCGTGAATGAGTCTACATGTGCCACGAATGAGCGGCACAGTTAAGTCAAATAGCTCGTTCAGTTCGCCATTAATAGAGTCATTCGGCTCGAGCGAGTCGAGAGTCATAGGATGTGCTAAACGTTCAACGTTCAATCACGAACTAGACTCGTTGAATCGTTCATCGTTCAATCTTTCGACCGGCAGAGTCACCTCGGCTCGGAGCAGTGGAGAGAAAAGAGCCGTCAGCCGTCTGGTTCATGAGTTGAAAGGTATTTTAAAATTTGGTCGGAAGGTTTTATTTTCAACGAATCGATGAATGGGTATTTTAAATTTTTATTATGACGCACTAAGGCACAGGATTGTTATTGTTTTGCAGTATTTTTGTTCTATTTGGGTTATAAGTAAGCATAATAATTTTATTTGTTTTTAATATTTAGAGTTTTTTCTTATTTTTGTTACCAAATAATACAAAAATAAAAATTTTGTATTTACGTAAATTAATGATCTTTAAATTATGACTCAGCAAAACTTTAATATTAGTTTGAGCAGTAAACTAGACAAGTAGAGACATTATATAAA
Organism: Octodonta nipae; assembly: GCA_034190945.1. NCBI lineage: Eukaryota > Metazoa > Arthropoda > Insecta > Coleoptera > Chrysomelidae > Octodonta > Octodonta nipae. Next base: position 62,686,840 of record CM067218.1, read on the forward strand.
TTCGCCTAAGGTTAAACGGCTGTGTTTTAGGAGATCGTTCAATTGAACGACTCATTGTGAACGACTCGTTTTGCTGAGCTGAACGAAATGAGCCGGCTCACTAAAAAGAGTCATAAAACCCAACGCTATATCATACCATCAGCAGATGGCATCTTTGCCTATTGGATGTGATATGGCTTTGGAACTTTGTTTTTATTGAAAGTATATGATGAAACCCTGTTCGATCATCCAAAATTGGTAAAGGATAAAGGTGATGAAGAATGTAAATCTCAGGATTAACTAATGGAATTTGAGTACTAAATTAATTTTATTGTTAATCTGAGAAGCTTCTAATTCTAGCAAATCGATGTACTGAGCAATGTTTGACCTGTAAATAGGATAAGTAGTAAATTATTTATAAACTCAATATCTAGATTGTAGATGAAAACCTTGTGCGGATTACCTAGAGCGAAGAGAAAGAGAATGGATTGAGAGATCGGAATTTTCTCATGAGTAATTATTTGAATTGTTAGTCTTTCGGGGAACCTCTATGAGAAGTTTGACAGGATCTCCTTTGAAAATAGAGATACCATCTCCTTTATCAATTAAGAGTTTGAATTTTCCAGAAGCATCTTTGATATAATACAAGTTTTTAGAATTTACTGTTAGAAGGGGAAGTTCAGGTCGGGGTTGAAATCTTCCAAATTCAAGTTCTGTATTTCAGTTTGGAGTTTGCAAAGGGTAGTTATCGGATCGGGGGGCTGTTCTAGGCTCGGAAGCGCTAGAAAATCCTGGTATTCGTGAGGATTGAGGTTCGACAGGGGTAACATCTAACATTTGTTCTAACCCTGTTATCATCGAAATACTGCTGTTATTATCAGTATAATAATCATACTCATATGCAAAATATTCATAATAGTTGACGTTTGGATGGTTGTTAAAGTGGTGGGTCGAAACGATAATTTACGTTTGTATTACAGACGGTCGAAATTGATTCGGCTTGAAACGAGGTCTTTGGAAGTTAATTGGCCGAAATTGCTGACTTTGATGATTGGTGTCATTATTAATTGGATATTTGGCCTCGATGATTGATTCAGCCCAACGAAATTTGGTTGAAAGTTTTGATATCTTAACCGACAGTCTATTGAAATGTGGCCTAAATAAAAATCAAAATAATCAAATAAATCATAAATATCATAAAATTTCAAAGTAATCAAATAATAAATCAATAATTAAATTAAATTGAAAAAATATCAAAAAATGAAAATCACTCTACACACATCAATGGGAACATTGGAAGATCCGTGTTCTACTTCTTATCGCAGTTGGGACTTCTTCTAGATTCTTGCTCCGTTGAGGGATAGAATCCGCCACTACCAGTGAGAATACTCGTGTTCTAGTAACGTTAGACGGATCCTACTGACTGAGCCAATTTGTTATATTACACTTGTAACGGGTGAATTGCCGTTCTCCCCGTTACATTGATATTTACTAATATTTGTCGCATTAATAAATTACCTTTTATATTTTTCAAATCACTTTTCTAATTATATCGTTTTCTGAACTACCGTAATAAAACAGTGTCTTTACCTTAATAAATAAACTCGTAAGTAAATACTCCTATTTTATTCGCTTATGCAATCGTTTTTTTTTTCGCTTTTAATTGCTAAATCACAGTTAGTTCGTTTGGAAGGTATTCTAAGTCCAACTCTGTCCTTTGATTTGGCGCGAAAATGCCTTGACAGAAAGAACATCACGTGCTATTTTGATCTAACCTCCCTTCAAACTGGAAATATTAAATTAATAAATTTTATTGGGAAGAAGGAAACTGTCATTAATAAAATTTTATCTATGATTTAATTAGTAAAGTTTTGCTTTATTTTTTTATCGAAATTATATTGTATTAGTTCCCGTATTGACCAACTATTGATTAATATTCCTGCTTTCGCGCTCAATAAAATTCGAAATTTTAACATGTCATTTCCTTTCCCCACTTTTATGATTGGACAAGTGGGATTAACGCATGTCGAAGGAAGTAGATTTCTCTCTTCTGTCCCGACCAGCATAAAGGCGGTATGTAGGCAAATTTCGTTCCGAGTTTAATTTTTTTATTGGGAAAATTCTTTATCTTTATCGTGAAAATATCTGCTAGAATTTGCTTAATTTATCGTTTTTCCTTATTATCGTACCTTTGATTGTAATTAAGCAAATTCGGTTTATCGTTATAGTTTGATTTATCGAATGAATTTTTTTATAGTTTTTTTATCGGCTATAGTGCATATTTTATCGTATCTATTAATAATTTTGGAAAGAAACTTTGGGTGAATCTGGTTTCATATTCATCTTAATATCGATATACCGCGTTTTCTTGCAACGCTAAATAGTTGGTGGCTTAATTGCGTAGTTCATTAATTTTTTTTGTAATTTTTTTTCTTTGCATCTGCGACGTAGTTGGCATCGATAAGCAATCGTTAGTTGCTAGAGTTTTCACACGTATCGTGATAAAGAAATAAAGAAAAAGGGAACAATTATTGCTGGCCTCTTTTGCATTTTTAGGTATTGGTGAATCTGGAGAATTTGATTGACGATATCTGCCAAGGATCAGGAAAGGACAAATTAATCCACTAGACGAGGTCTCCTGTCAGCCTGAATTTCGTAGCTGACGAAGCTCCCCAATTGGGTTGGACTGTGACTGGGAATGATCATGTGAGTGACTTAAAATTTCTATTATTTTTTTTTCTTTGCATTTCGTTCAGTATTTCATATATATATTTCTATTTTATTGAATTTGATTTACATATAGATATACCAGTAAATATATTAATTTTTTTAAGTCACTCGCTGATCTTTCATTATTCATTGGCCCAGATTGGTTGCTTGTCTGCTTAGTTATAAATAAATCACATTTTAATTTCTCCTTTCTCTGAGTTTGCAGTAGAGAGCCAAGCAGGTTCTGAGCTAAAGCATTTTGCTACGCCTAGTTTTCTTTATTTTAATTGTTTAACTTGGGGAGGTGTTTATGACCAGATTTCACATCTGATTTTTTATTATATTTATGAATATAGATGCAATAATCATTTTTATCGTTTATTACCTTATCATTTTTAAAGTACCGTACATTGACATAAATTTAGAGTACTGAATTTTCCCATTATCTCGGAGGAAATTCGCTTTCATTCAGTCGTCGAACGGTTTGTCGGATTAGAAGGCACATTAGATCTTGAATATATTTTTTTTTATATACCGTTATCTTTAAACACATTGTTAGCTCTCAAATATAATTGTTTATATATCTGATTTACCGTTAAATTTTACCTGTAATTAATAATTGATTTGTTATTTAAATCTAAATTAATTTAAAACTATAACTAGCAGTTGCAATTTACCTTAAGTCTTATCGTTATCTATTTTAACCTAGAGTTTGAAGCATTTCAAATTTACCTTTATTAGTTAAAGTATTTTTCATTTATTTTTGGTAGTATTCAAATAGTAAATTTAGGGTGAAGAAGTTAGGGAAAACTAAGGTAGGGTGCCTCACCTCATATACGTGCCGAACCGATCCTATAGAGCATATATACGCCTATACTAGTCAGGGGGAAAATTCAGTATCGATACTCTAAGGGCTATAACTAATTGGCCAATAAATTTTTTCATGTATGCCATCAACTTGGGCTAAGAGTGCCCAGATACGTAACCACTAGCCTCATATCAAGGGAGCAGAACTCTGGCAGTACTACCTGATTCGACTTGTCCTCTGGTAGGACAGTGGCAACTCCTGGCCGCCCTGAGTTATTGGAACCCCAGCTGCTGGTTGGCATATAGCTCCAGGATCAGGACCTTGGACAGCAGACCCACCAACGGAAAGGCATTCCTACCGAGGATATTGTAAGGCAAGAATTTATAGATTTTTTTGTTTGTAACTTCACTCTAACAGTTTTTATATACCTCGATTGTTTAAAAGTTTGTTCTCTGTTACCAACTTAACTAATAGAAAAATTGATTAATTTGTATTTAAATAAATAAATTGTAAATTTTCGTTATCTTGTCGTTTTTCTTGTGAACTGTGTGTATCCATTGGCCTGGCGCCCTTGTATAGTCCTTCTGTCAATTGAACAACGAACTCACGCCACCGGATACTAACTGAGCAGCCTATCGGCACAATATCGCCAAGACAGTCGAGAGAGAGGTGTATTGTCTAACCAACAAGATATCTCTCTCGAGCGCTGTTGCTGCTACACACTTCACAAGTTGGGTTATTCAACAAAGATTTTTATTAACTTAAACAAAATAATAACTCTTAAAATACAGTTTGAAATAATGATAAAGATAACAAAAACAGACTGAGTAATAATGCATACCACATTTGAGCAGTTTTATAATTTAAAACTTAATGCATGCCGAATAAACACACCGCGCGTGTCGCTAAGTCAGCTGGGAATATTGAATTGTCATTGCGATATAAGTTCAAGATAAGTTCATAGTATAAACCTACATAATATATATATATATATATATATATATATATATATATATATATATATATATATTAAAATGAAAATAAACTTATATAATAAATCAAAATTCAATAATAACGCTGGTTCTAAAATGTAAAAGCAGAATGAAAACATCAAATAATTAAGGTTCAGTAATCGTTTAGAAATGGTTCAATAATGACGCCAGGCCGTGAACTGGTAATCTATAATACAAAATGTAAACAATATAACTAGCCAAATATATTTTTTGAAATCTAACAGATTTGACATTTCTAGAAAAATGTATTAAAAAACATCTAGGAATTTAAATAGGCATATAGCAATATTGTATTGAATTTATATATCACAATGAAAACATTTAACAAATAGAAAATTTAAAACTTTACCTTGATTTTAATACACAAACATGGAAAGTGACATTTCAAAATTTATTAGTCCAGAATTTCAGCAATTTATATATTTGGGGCATAATAGGAGTAATAAATCACAACTTTAGGTTAGGTTATTAAAACATTTTGGGGAAAATAACTTTTGAAAACTTAATATGTCCACATAAAAATAATAAATTTATATTGTAAATGACAGACAATATTTGGAGCGAAATTGTGACATAACCTACGAACGAATCAAGTTGAAATTCATGCAGTCAGATAAAGACAGAGCGCGGAATCGAATTATCGTATTACTGGTTTGTCAACGAAAACATGAAAATTTTTATAAAATTTGGAGACAGGTTATTGTTGGAATAACTTGTGGCATAACGAGCAGGAAACAAAAAATTAGAAAATTACAGGTTTTAGGAAAATGAAATGATATTTTACAAATTTGATTATATGGGGAATCAAATATAAGCAAGAGGATTATAAAATAGAAGAATGGAAATTGAAAAATGCGGAATTAAAAAGTTAGGAAAAATTGCTTCTATGTCAAAATAAAAAACTATAAAAGCGAGGAAGGACATGACAAGAGGAAGATTCAAAATTTAGCAGTGCAGCGGTAAACTTTGTTGGTGGTTAAGAAGTGACATTTAAGTTATCAAAATTTGTTAAACTTAGAAAGTTTCAAAATTTAAAAATGTTCAATTGTGATTGTAAAGTAAACCGAAAACAATCAGCGTTGCGCATCGTCCCGTTTATTAAGGTTTGTTTTACGTTTTTCCATTTCAATAGATTCCCTAACGAGCCTTGTTCTATAATTTTCGCTTTTTGCTAACATCTTCATCTGGTCGAAATCTATTTGATAACCGGTATATAGATGGTGTTGTGATAATGTAGACGTCGTTGTTTTTTGTTTTACTGCATATCTGTGTTCCTCTAGACTCTGAAACTCATTTTCATTTTTGTCTCTTGATAATGGCTCCAAAGCAGGAGTCGAAACGTCGAGCATTTAATAAATTCAAACCCGGTTTTCACCCGGAACATAGCCTAGTTCATAATAATGACCGCTGAAACCTCTTAGAACATATGTATATGTATAGAAACCTACAGGAGACCGTTTACCTAGTAAAATCGCTGACTTGCATCAGCACTTTTCTAGATGTTCTAAAAGCAACTGAGAACGATCTCGTGTCGTCATTCAAATATTGTCACTTTTAGTCTTAAGTTATTTCAAGTAATTAATTGTTTAAATTTTTATTGGTATGTTTTAAATATATAATTTTTTAAAAGGTGATTTGAATCAAAGTGAATATAAAATTGGCGCAATCAGTAGGATATAGACACAGGTAGAACACGAAGATTTCTAACTAGTTGTGGTGGTTTCCAAACCTTTGCAGAATAGAACCTACCTGAAAAGGACAACAACTATCAAGTACTAGCAAGGGAACAAGCAACCAGTGCTTAGTGACGCAGAGAACAGTCCGATGCCACAATAATTACGTAAGAATCATAAAAGTAACGAATTTATTTTGATTTTATTTTGAATGACCACCAGTTCTTTCATTATTTTATTCCTCATTACCTTACCTTTCCTAAATAATTTTCAAACTATATATTATATATAATCATATTATTTTATTTCCCTTACTTTGATTTACACTATCGAAGTACTTGAAACATTATTTCAAGTTTATAATTAATTTACCATTTTTACATTACTATTTTAAATTTTTTATTACTCTGTTAAACATTGCTCGTACCATTTACATTTCAAACCTGTATTCAACATTTAATTTTTGATTTATTGTGCGAATTTATAAATCTTTCAAAATGACAATGATAAGGCAAGCAGCTACACCAACTTTCTACCCTATAAGTTATCGGAAATATTTGCCATAAGTCCTGAATAAGATGATAATCCGATATTTTTGAACAGGTTTATTTGCTCCTGTAATACTGCTTACAGCATAGCAACGCACAATCAACGGGTATTGCTAATTCTCCTTATCAAAAATAAGTTACGCGGTAGAGCGGAAGAGTTAATTAACTCGCGAAACCCTAGTCAACTAGCTGAAATTCAAACCCTCCTAGCAAATCATTTTGGAGATACTCGGGATCTCTCGGCTCTTATACACGTTTGGAAAGAATGCGGCAAACTCCCAATGAATCCCCTCTCACGTTAGTATATAAGCTATGGGTGTTCGGGCCAAAATCGACCAAAATACATGTAATTTCCCATAAGAGATTCTAAGGTTCAATTTGCAGAAAATTTACCATGATGACCTTGAAATCGCCAACGTAAACGGGGTGAGAAATGGCATAATTAGTGTCATTTCGGCTTAACGTGAGGGTGTAAACGATATATTTAGGGGTGTGTTCATCATTTATAAGGCCTGTTTGGCATTTGACGAGGATAAAAATCAATCGAGGGTGTCATTTGTCATTTGTCTGCGAACGAGAGGGCCGCGTTCCCAGACCATAGCGAAGCGACCAGGACTGCGGGGGCCCCGACTGGTGACAACGGCCGGGGGGCCGCTTATAGGTTAGGATGGTGATGACAGGCTCAGATTTTGGTTATGTTGTATCAACTGCTTTTGGATAGGGCTGCTGTGACTTGACGTATAGGTTAGAAGAGGCGTTGACACGGACTATGGTACGGAACGATGGTATGGGACGTTGGCATAGAAAGATGGCACGGAACGTTGGTATGGGGCTTTGATGTATGTCACAGAATGATGGCACGGAACATTGACAGCTGACAGGTAGGCCATAGAATCAGAGGTACGGAACACGAGTGCCAGCGGACGTATTGTACTACAGACAGGTTATGACGTAATAGATAAGCAGATACCCCTTGAAGCGCTCTCATTCGATAATTACCACGTGCTCAGCCGCGCCAATCTCTCATTGGTCAATAGTCACGTGATCTGTTTAAGCGCGCTAAATTTCAACGGTATACGAAATAATTTACAAAAACCGTCGCAGTCATGGGTCGCAGTCATGGGGAATCGAACTCCGGTCGTTTTGCTTCCTACGTAAACACTTAGCATATGAGCCAACAAGGCGACCTTACTTACTCTTTCTATCAATTGATAGTATGTTGAATGAAAAACCCGTCCGTTTAAGACGCGTAGTAATAACGAACCTGCAACACTTGAGATAGCGGCTAGCGAGCAGACACGAAGACCTTGTCAAAAAATTTGCAGAATTCCAACTTGTTAGCAGGCGCACAGTTCGCTCCCTCTGTTAGCGAGCGGATAAAGGTAAAATCATCGTGTGTGTTGAAGACTGTCACTGGCGTGACTGGTAGCGATGCGCTCCCTCTGTTAGAGATCGGACAAAGGTGAAAACATTTTATGTGTAGAAGACATCCGGTAGCAACACGTAATAAACACAATGTGCGGTATCGTGTCGATAGAAGGAGCATATAATAATAAAAAGATATGGGTGTTTCGGAAAATATTTGATATGGAAATTCAGGATAATAGACGCTGTATAGGATAGCAGAAATTCGAGAAATTAGAAGCAGAAATTCCAGAAATTAGACGCGGAAATTCGACAGTCAGCATACGGGAATAAAGTATTTGGTGTATAGGATTGTTGTAGAGTAAGCTTCCAGCCTCTCTGCAAATGGTAGAAATGATTGAAGCAGGACCACTACAAATGCTATAAATGCTAGAAATGGTTGGACCAGGACCGTTACAAATGGGTTAGTGTGAAATGGTAGAAACTGTAAGACGTAACAAATGCTAGAAATGGTAGGATGGTTGAAGTAGGGTCGTTACAAATGATAGGATAGTGGGAACAGGTATGTTGGAAATGGGATAGGTAGAAATGGCAGGAAGTTGAATGGATGAAACAGGGACGCTACAAATGGTAGAAAAATTGGGAAGTCGAATGGATGAAACAGGGGCGCTACAAATAGAAATGATAGAAAAGACCGGAAAGCTGGGAACAAGTCAGTTGCAAATGGGAATGTTGGAAATACCATAAAGTTGAATGGTTGGAATATGTTTGAAGTTGGTTGACAGAACTCTGGAGGGATGCGGCATAACGTGAAACGAAATGCTGGATGTTGTTGTTAAGACATGTGCAGTCATATTGTGCAGGTGTTAGACATTCCCAGTGAAGGTGTTGGGATGTTAGACATGCCCAGTGAAGATGCGTAAGTGGTAGACATGAGCAGTAATATTGTATGGATGCTAGACACGCGCAATGATGTTGTGTGAGCGTTAGGCATCCGCAGTGAAGTTGTATGGATAATAGATATGCGCAGTGATATTGTATGAGTGTTAAACATGCGCAATGATATTGTGTGAGCGTTAAATATGTGCAATGATGTTGTGTGTATGTTAGACATGCACAGTGAGTTGCATGGATATTAGGCATGCTTAGTGATGTTGTATGAGAGTTAGACATGCGCAATGATGTTGTGTAAGGGTTAGACATGCGCAATGATGTTGTATGTATGTTAGACAAGCGCAGTGAAGTTGTATGGATGATAGAGATGCGCAGTAATGTTGTGAGTGTTAGGCATGCGCAATGATGCTCTGTGTGAACGTTAGACATGTGCAGTAATGTTGTATGGATCTTAGACATGCGCAATGATGTTGGGTGAGCGTTAGGCATTCGCAGTGATGTTGTTTGAGTGTTAGACATGATCAGTGATGTTTCGTGAGTGTTAGACATGCGCAGTGATGTTGTGTGGCTGATAGACATTCGCAATGATGTTGTGTGAGTGTTAGACATGTGCAGTAATGTTGTATGGATGCCAGACATGCCCAATGATGTTGTGTGAGCGTTAGGCATACGCAGTAATGTTGTAGGGATGCTAGATATGCGCAATGATGTAGTGTGAGCGTTAGGCATGCGCAGTGAAGTTGTATGGATGTTAGACATGCGCAATGATGTTGTGTGAGTTTTAGACATGTGCAGTAATTTTGTATGGATGCTAGACATGCCCAAGGATGTTGTGTGAGCGTTAGGCATACGCCGTAATGTTGTAGGGATACTAGACATAAGCAATGATGTTGTGTGAGAGTTAGGCATGCGCAGTGATCTATGAGTGTTAGACATACGTAATGATGCTCTATGAGTCTTAGACATGTGCAATGATGTTATATAGATGATAGACATGCGCAGTGATGTTCCATGAGTTTTAAACATGCGCAGTGAAGTTGTGTGGATGTTAGAAATGCGCAATGATGTGGGAGTGATAGACCTGCGCGGTGATGTTGTATGAGTGTTTGACATGCGTTATGTATTGTATGTTCCGAGAGTTTGCTTCACATAATTTGTCAACAGCACCCCAGCTGTTACTTTTTCTCTTAACCATTGAACGGTGTGATTTCATACAAATCACGTCTCTCTCTTAATTATGTTTTTTTGAAACCAAAATTCTGAAATATACATTTCAATGTTACCTATCAACATTACCGCTATAGGTATCAAGCTCCGCAACTGTTTTCCGTGACGTCATAGAAAAGTGAAAGTGGGCTGCATACGAGCAGCCCTTCACTTCCGTGTTTGTGACGTCACCAGTCCGCACTTTCACTGGTTATTTCAAACCATTGTCAAGTAAATAATTTCGTTCAAATTTGATGCTCCATCAGTCTTATGGTGCGATGAAAATATACGAATCAATTCACTCAAGTATGTGGCTTTCCAAGATTTAGGGAGCTGCCTCATCATTGGTATATATGGAATATAAGGGATAATTTGCACGTTTAACCTTCATCCAATCATGTTTTTCTGTACCTCTATAAGAAACAGTATATTGAAAGGAGCTGTCTATAGGATTTTGAATGACAAGAACGGGATACGGTTGGATTCTGTTGTCCGTAGATAATCAAATGGGGGTATTTAAGGGATGAATGACAGGAGCGGGATAGTGAGAATGGACTAGACTATGTTGGTCGATGTTAATTACGAGGGATAGCAGATATATTTGTGATAATGGTAAGGCGGGGACGTGAAAGAAAGTATAGGATAACAGGAATTCAAGGAACAATCCCAATGGCTGGATTTCATTGGTTATTGGACTGACAGGTTGAATGGTGAGAATGAAATACCAAGAATTCAAGGAATGGTTCTAAAGGCTGGAATGGAAATTGGAAATTTAATGACAAGTACGGGATACCACTTACCTTATCGTCTGGATTATGTTGCTTGTTTGTAATCAAGTGGGGTATTGGAAGGTTGAGTGACAAGAACGGGATAATAAAAATGGGATGAATGGTCCTAGCGAATGGGGTATGTTGGACGTCTTACTAGGCATAGTAGAACGATGGGTGGTATGGGATACTTGAAATAGAAAGAATAGGAGTTTTGAAGTTTGAATGATTGGAACGGGATATTTGGGAATCGGACAACCTACTGGACCCTGCCTGATTGATCAAGATGGTATAGCTACGTTATGCGGCCGTTGTATGGTAGAAATTATGATGGGAAAACTGAAATAATCCAAACAGCTGATTTTAAATAGATAACTGATAGGTGCCTAAGGCCTAGATTTCGTTGACCGTTGGTTATTACCTTGAAGATTGGAATGGTTTTTGGTTATCACGTGGGAGAGTGGATGATTGAAAAACAGGATACCAGTTACTCAAGGGACTGTCCTAACGGCTGGATAATGTTGATTGTTTGTTACCAAGCGGAGTATTGGAAGGTTAAACTACAAGAATGGATATAAGGAGAATGGAATGAATGATCCTAGCGATTAGAGTATGCTGATAGATGCTGAGTACGTGGGATAGTAATGGTAAGAGCGGGACGTTAAAGCAAGTATTGGACACAAGAAATTCAAAAGAATGATCCTAAAGGTCGGATTTCGTTGGCCAATAGTTATCATGTGAGAGATTGGAAGGTTGAATGATAAGAATGGTCAAAAACTTCGCTGTCTGTTGGTAATCACGTGGGAGTCTGAAAGGTTAAACGACAAGACTTTAATAGCAATAATGAAATGAACGGTCCAAACGGTTTGCTTCAGTTGACCATTGGTTATCATGTATGAGATTGGAATGTTTAATGATAAGACCGGTATACAAGGAATTCAAAGAATGATTCTAATGGTTGGATTCTATTGTCTCTTGGTACTGACGTGAGAGTCTAGAAGGTTGAATGTCAAGAATGGGATACCAGATACTCAAGGAACAGTCCTCATGGTTGGACTTAGATGGTCGAGGCTTATCACTTGGGAGACTAGAAGGTTTAATGACAAGAATGGTCCAAAGCTTTGGATTTCGCTGTCTGTTGGTAATCACGTGGGAGTCTGAAAGGTTAAACGACAAGACTGAAATAGCAAGAATGAAATGAACGGTCCTAACGGTTTGATTCAGTTGACAACTGGTTATCATGTGGGGGATTGGAATGTTTAATGATAAGAACGGTATACAAGGAATTCAAAGAATGATTCTAACGGTTGGATTCCGTTGTCTGTTGGTACTGACGTCAGAGTCTGGAAGGTTGAATGCCAAGAATGGGATACCAGATATTCAAGGAACAGTCCTCATGGTCCGACTTAGATGGTCGAGGCTTATCACTTGGAAGATTAGAAGGTTGAATGACAAGAATGGTCCAAAGCGTTGGATTTCGTTGTCTTCTGGTAATCACGTGGGAGTCTGAAAGGTTAAACGACAAGACTGAAATAGCAGGAATTCAAGGAACGGTCCTATCGGCTAGTGTTCCGTGAGTTGTTGGTTATCACAAGAGTGACTGAAGGTTGAATGATAAGAATTTACCATTCCATACCAGGAACTCAAAGGAATGGTTTTGACTGCTACGATTCCATTGGTCGTTGGTAATCACGTTCGAGTCTAGAAGGTTAAATGATAAAAGTAGTTTACCAGAAATCCAAGAAACATTCTAATGCGTGTATTTTGTTGACTGGAATTGATTACGAGGGATAGTAGAAAGAAGGGTGGTAATGGTAGGAGCTAGGAGCTGTACATATCAAACCCACTTCAGTGTGCTGTGACGTCATGGTTACGTTAGACGGTATTGACTTAGGTTAAGTTCAACCGATAGCCTTCACCTTCCAATTCAACGACACATGTCTGATAAAACAGCTCGTTTTGTCGCCATTAGTCATTAGCTCTGTTCAGCTTATGTAATGCACGCATATGTTCCAGTGTGGACGATTGGTACGCCGTCCGTACCAGTCTACCACCAAAATTCGATCCTCTTGACAACTCCTTGGTGATAGATCCACCAACAGCTAGCTCCACCCAGAAGATATTTTTCGTGTACGTCATTTTTCTCGGACAATGCCATTGGTTTTGTTCTCCGTTACCATTTCGATGACGCTCTTCTGATCAAACCTAACGGTCTAAGTTCTAAGATGTAAGCATTACCACCGCCAGTAAAGATATTTTTCTCGACCACGACGTTGCAGTATACGCTGTATACATTCCACGGATGATGTCAGGTGTCGTATATTTCCATAGATCTCAGCCAAGCATATGTGTAGTATAGCATTAATCACAAAAATTGCTAGATCTGGAGAAAAAGTACATAATTATAGCGTAACATAACCATTGAATTGAACTGACTAATGAGAGTGATGACTGATGAGGGCACAAACAATGGAGTAGGGGGCTGTGTACGTACAGCGGTTGATGTCAGATGTCATATAATTCCCTAGATCTCAGAAAACAGATGTATGTCTTCTTATGGTATTGATGAGACAAAACCCTGGGTTTAGGGAATCCATATTCGAGCAGGTTGTTGCGAATGAAATTGTAGTCCAATGGTTAAGATGTAAAGAGATGGGGCTTTGTTGCCAAATATACAGCAAAGTCACCGAAGTATTCATTATGTATGTGGAATGCATTTATTTCAAACACTATACTGTGTAAATCAGATACACTAGAAATTAGTTCGTCAGCTTGTTACGTAACAAGGTTCGGTATACCAAGCCTTTAACGTCTATTCCAGAAAATAAGACAGTCGAGCGACATGTTTCGAATAAACTTACGAGTTCAGTGGTTAATATAGTTAATGTAAAGTAATATATTTAATGTAAAGTGAAGATATAGCTCATCTACGTTATTTTTCTCGGTCAATCTCATTGATTTTGTTCTCCTCTGCCATTTCGATGGCACTCTTCTGACCAAACATGTTGGTGTTAGCATAAACGTGTAAGCTTGATGATTCACCAATAGAGATTCGCCACAGAGAAGATGATTTCCTTGACCAATCCATTACAGAATTATAGTGTAACATAATGGTCGGTTTGAACAACCCAATGAAAGTGATGGCTGGTGACGTCATAGAAAAGTGAAAGGGGGCTGCATAGAAGCAGCCGTTGATGTCAGATATCATATATTTCCCTAGATCTTGGAAATACATATGTATGTCTTCTTATGATATCTTTGAGAAAACTCCTTAGATCTAGGGAAATTACACTCGAGCTGCTTCGTTTGAATGAAATTGATTTTCAATAGTTAAGATGAAAAGCAACTGGTGCGTTGTTGCCTAGTTTAAAGCAAACACATTGAAGAATTCAACTGATGGTAGGCATTTATTTCAAACACTATACTGTATGAATCAGTTAAACTAGAAACTAGTTCGTCTGTTTGTTACTAACATGCTTTGGTATACTTTGACGTCTGATTGTTGTATATCTCCTAACATCTCTGGATAACACATGTTGCTCTTTTATATATGGTATTGATGAGAAAAATACCTAGATCTCGGAAAACACACTAGAGAGGCTTGATTCAAATGAAATTGTTGTTCGATGATTAATGTAGCTAATTTAAAGTAATGTAGTTAAAGTAAACACAGTGGCACATTGAGTGCCTAGCGTGCTCAAGTCCTGCCTAAGAAAAAAATTTCAGTTTTCCCATCATAATTTCTACCGTCCAACAGTAACATAATGTAGCTATGCAATTTCGATCAACCAGACAGGCTCCAGTAGGTTGTTTGTCCGATTCCCCCGTTCCAATCGTTCAAACTTCAAAACTCCTATTCTTTCTATTTTATTATCATTCTATGACTCCAACCCATTAGGACCATTCCTGATGTCCTATACCAGATTTCGTGCCCTAGCTCCTACTATTACCACCCATCTTTCTACTATCCCTCGTAATCAATACCAGTCAACAAAATACACGCATTAGAATGTTTCTTGGATTTCTGGTATCCCACTCTTATCATTTAACCTTCTAGACTCGAACGTGATTACCAACGACCAATGGAATCGTAGCAGTCAAAACCATTCCTTTGAATTCCTGGTATCCAATTCTTATCATTCAACCTTCCAGTCGCTCTTGTGATAACCAACGGCTCGCGGAACCCTAGCCGATAGGACCGATCCTTGAATTCCTGCTATTTCAGTCTTGTCCTTTAACCTTTTAGACTCCCACGTGATTACCAACAGACAGCGAAATCCAACGTTTTGGACCATTCTTATCATTCAACCTTCCAATCTCTCACATGATAAATATTGGCTAACGAAATCCGACCTTTAGGATCATTCTTTTGAATTGCTTGTATCCAATACTTGCTTTAACGTCCCGCTCCTACCATTACCTCCCATCATTCTACTATCCCACGTACTCAGCATACTCTAATCGCTAGGATCATTCATTTCATTCTTATTATATCCATTCTTGTAGTTTAACCTTCCAATACTCCACTTGGTTACAAATAATCACATAATCCAGCCGTTAGTACAGTCCCTTGAGTAACTGGTATCCTGTTTTTCAATCATCCACTCTCCCACGTGATAACCAAAAACCATTCCAATGTTCAATGTAATATCCAACTGTCAACGAAATCTGGGCATTAGGCACCTCACAGTTATGTATTTAAAATTATTTGCTTGAATTCTTTCAGTTTTCCCAGCATAATTTCTACCTTAAAAACAAGCAACATAATCCAGACGATAGGACAGTTCCTTGAGTAACTGGTATCCCGTACTTGTCACTTAAATTTCCAATTTCCATTCCAGCTTTTAGAACCATTCCTTGAATTCTTGGTTTTTCATTCTTACCATTCAACCTATCAGTCCAATAACCAACAACCAATGAAATCCAGCCATTGGGATTGTCCTTTGAATTCCTGTTATCCTATAGTTTCTTTCACGTCCCCGTCCTACCATTATCACCCATATATCTGGTATCCCTCGTAATCAACATCGACCAACATAGTCTAGTCCATTCTCACTATCCCGCTCCTGCAATTCATCTTTTCAATACCCCCATTTGTCATTCAAAATCCTATATACAACTCCTTCCAATATACTGTTTCTTATAGAGGTACAGACAAACATGATTGGATAGGTTAAACGTGCAAATGACCCCTTATATCCCATATATACCAATGATGAGGCAGCTCCCTAGATCTTGGAAAGCCACATACTTGAGTGAATTGATTCGTATGGTATTTTCATCGCACCATAGACTGATGCAGCATCCAATTTGAATGAAATTATTTACTTGACAATGGTTTGAAATAACCAGTGAAAGTGAGGACTGGTGACATCATAAACACGGAAGTGGAGGACTGCTCGTATGCAGCCCACTTTCACTTTTCTATAACGTCACGGAAAACAGTTGCGGAGCTTGATATCTATAGCGGTAATGTCGATAGGTAACATTGAAATGTATATTTCAGAATTTTGGTTTCAAACATTGTATGCTTAATGCTTGGATCATGTCTCCTATATTTCTATAGACAGCAACATCAGCTTGTGACAACATAGGGCTCTGTATGTAGGCCCGTAACGTCTCATGTATTTCCCTCAGCTGCAAGAACAAACTTATTTATAACCTAGGAAACAAACATAATTAAGAAAGAGACGTGATTTGTATGAATTCACACCGTTCAATGGTTAAGAGAAAAAGTAACAGCTGCGGTGACAAATTATGTAAAGCAAACTCACGCAACATACAATACTTAACGCAGGTCAAACACTCATACAACATCACCGCGCATGTCTATCACTCCCACAACATCATTGCGCATGTCTAACATCCATACAACTTCACTGCGCTTGTCTAAAACTTATAGAACATCACTGCGAATTTCTATCATCCATATAACACCATTGTACATGTCTAAGACTCATACAGTATCATTACGTATGTCTAACACTCATACAACATCCCTGCACATGCCTAACGCTCACACAACATTATTGGGCATGTCTAGCATCGATACACATTACTGCACATATCTAACACTCACACAACATCATTGCGCATGTCTATCAGTCATACAACATCACTGCGCATGTCTAACACTCACGCAATATCACTGCTCATGTCTAACACTCAAACAACATCACTGCGCATTCCTAAGGCTCACACAACATAATTGCTCATGTATAGCATCCATACAACATTACTGCACATGTCTAACGTTCGCACAACATCACTACGCATGCCTAACACTCACACAACATTACTGCGCATGTCTATCATCCATACAACTTCACTGTGCATATCTAACATACACACATCATTGCACATATCTAAGGCTCACACAATATCATTACGCGTGTTTAACAGTCATACAACATCACTGCGCATGTCTATCATCCATACAAGTTCACTGCGTATGCCTAACGCTCACACAACATTATTGCGCGTGTCTAGCATCCATACAACATTACTGCTCATGTCTACCACTTACGCATCTTTACTGGGCACGTCCAACATCCCAACACCTTCACTGGGAATGTCTAACACCCGCAGAATATCACTGCACATGTCCTAACAACAACATCCAGCATTTCTTTTCACGTTATGCCGCATCCCTTCAGAGTTCTGTCAACCAACTTCAAACATATTCCAACCATTCAACTTTATGGTATTTCCAACATTCCCATTTGCAACTGACTTCTTTCCAGCATTACGGTCTTTTCTATCATTTCCATTTGTAGCGCCCGTGTTTCATCCATTCGACTTCCCGATATTTCTACCATTTGTAGCGTCCCTGTTTCATCCATTCAACTTCCTGCCATTTCTACCTATCCCATTTCCACCATACCTGTTCCCACTATCCTATCATTTGTAACGACCCTACTTCAACCATCCTACCATTTCTAGCATTTGTTACATCTCTATTATAACCATCTTACAGTTTCTACCATTTCTAACATTCACACTAACCCATTTGTAGCGTCCCTGTTTGTAACGGTTCTGTTCCAGTCATTTCTATAATTTGTAACGGTCGTGGTCCAACCATTTATAGCATTTGTAGTGGTACTGCTTCAACCATTTCTACCATTTGCAGAGAGGCTGGAAGCTTACCATACAACAATCCTATACACCAAATACTTTATTCCCGTATGCTGGCTCTCGAATTTTCGCGTCTAATATCTCGAATTTCCGCGTCTGCTATCCCACATCTCATATCAATTTTCATATTAAATATTTTCCGAGACACCCTGTATCTTTTCATTAGTTTAAAAGCTCCGATTTAATGTTTTGACTGTACATGAAACGCCATCTATCGACACGATATCGCACATTGTGTGTTTATTACGTGTTGCTACCGGATGTCTTCTACACACAAAATGTTTTCACTTTTGTCCGATCTCTAGCAGAGGGAGCGCATCGCTACCAGTCACTACAGTGACAGTCTTCAACACACACGATGATTTGACCTTTATCCGCTCGCGAACTGTGCGCCTGCTAACAAGTTGGAATTCTGCGAATTTTTTGACAAGGTCGTCGTGTAAGCTCGCTAGCGGCTATCTCAAATGTTGCAGGTTCGTTATTACTACGCGTCTTAAACTGTTTTATCATTCAACATACTATCAACTGATAGAAAGAGTAAGTAAGGTCGCCTTGTTGGACCGTATTCTAAGTGTTTAATTATTTCGTATACCGTTGAAATTTAGCGCGCTTAAACAGATCACGTGACTATTGACCAATGAGAGATTGGCGCGGCTGAGCACGTGGTAATTATCGAATGAGAGCGCTTCAAGGGGTATCTGCTTATCTATTACGTCATAACCTGTCTGTAGTACAATACGTCCGCTGGCACTCGTGTTCCGTACCTCTGATGCTATGGCCTACCTGTCAGCTGTCAATGTTCCGTGCCATCATTCTGTGACATACATCAACGCCCCATACCAACGTTCCGTGCCATCTTTCTATGCCAACGTCCCATACCATCGTTCCGTACCATAGTCCGTGTCAACGCCTCTTCTAACCTATACGTCAAGTCACACCAGCCCTATCCAAAAGCAGTTGATACAACATAACCAAAATCTGAGCCTGTCATCACCATCCTAACCTATAAGCGGCCCCCCGGCCGTTGTCACCAGTCGGGGCCCCCGCAGTCCTGGTCGCTTCGCTATGGTCTGGGAACGCGGCCCTCTCGTTCGCAGAACAAATGACACCCTCGATTGATTTTCATCCTCGTCAAATGCCAAACAGGCCTTATAAATGATGAACACACCCCTAAATATAGCGTTTACAACCTCATGTTAAGCCGAAATGACACAAATTACGCCATTTCTCACCCCGTTGACGTTGGCGATTTCAAGTTGATCTTGGTAAATTTTCTGCAAATTGAACCTTAGAATCTCTTATGGGAAATTACATGTATTTTTTGTCGATTTTGGCCCCGAACACCCATAGCTTATCTACTTACGGTCTCTTATAGACTCCAGTTGCGAAAATGTTAGCAGCTATAAACAAGCAAAATTTAACTTTGAAGACGCGAGATGTAGGTCTTACAATTTAACGAAATGTATCAAATACATAAAGAAGTGTTCGAGAGGACATTCCATTGTGGGAAGCGCAACTGATGAAGGTTCCCTGACCAGAAACAATATATGTTATATATAATATATAATGTATATTGTCTTGCGTACAAAGGAATAGAGCCGGTGGCTTTTAATAGCCTCCTCATGGGTTTCGAGCCGAAAATTGGTAAACTCGTTCGCGCTAGCGACCCCTGCAGTATTCTGACTGGCATTTTTAAACGCGAAGTACAATTGTCACACTTAGAAACCCAGAAATTTCAGGCAATAGAAATTTCCAAAAACCCTCTGGTAAGCCAAATAATGGTCCACCCCCAAAACAGTGTTTATTTTGTAAACGAATAATCCACCTAAGTCACGAATGCTTAATAAGAATGAGACAATTCCAACACAACCCGAATTCAAATCAGAATTATTCGAATTATCGCACTCATTTTTCCAATCAACCTACAAACCAATCTACGAATGTAAATCCAAGCCAACAGCTTTCACAACAACAATTTCGGCCACCTACTAGTAGACAACCACAAATGTCTGGCAATTACAGACCAAACCCGAGTTTCTTTAAACAACAACAACCCAAGACTACTCCCATATCGAAAATCATTACAACCCTTTACCCGGTGAATACGGAAACGTACAAGATTATCACCCTAATGATTTCGAACAAAATGGTGAACCATAATATTTCAACACGACAGTTTAACGAATACTGATCTGACGAACCTGATTCTTCTCAACTAAATTTTCATTTAACCCCTACTCAATCAGAACCCCCAGACCACGAAATTTCAGAACTTCAGACCCAAATTCAGGCAATAAATTTTGACGATTTCAGCCCCAATGTCAACTTTCTGTAAGACCCCTCCTTTCCGTCAACTCCAAAAATCTTTATTATATTACCGATTCTTCAAACACCTATAAACTTTTAAACCTGAAATATGCCGATGCTTCAAACAACGGTTTCCGGAAAATATTATTATTCAAGGCATCACAGATGAGAAAATTCTAATTAATGAATCCACCCTAGTGCCTTTTAACATATCGGTGTATATTTGTAATATTTACATCGAATTTGATAGGTTATTAGGAGCAGACTTCCTAGAACACTATAACTGCATCATTGATTTCAATAAGAAATAACTTGTTACGAATTTGAAAACTCTGCCACTGTTCAAAGTTACGAATGATACGATCATGCGTAATAATAATTCTACACCTTCAACCAAATATATCCCAGTCAACACAGTTACCTTGGACTCTCAAACTGAGCAAATCTGTAAATTGAAATGTAACCTCAGAATACAGATGTTATTCTCTCTTCAACCGAAATTGAGAAAGAAAATTCGTCTCCCAAATGCCATGTCAAAATCACTGAAAATGGTGAATTCCTAACTTTCGTTTTAAACGTTAATGCCATTCCCAAAACCATCACTTTTGACAAACTCGATTTAGAACCAATACAGAATTTCACAATAAACACTTTCTCTGAAAACGAGAATGACAGACAAATGACGATAATGAACTAGCTTCGTTTAGAACATATCAACGAAGAAGAATCTGAGCTCATTTTACAACTTTGTCTTGAATATTCCGATATATTCTATTTAGAAGGAGACCAACTGACCTTTACAAACGAAATTAAATGTTCTTTAGATACGAACAATATGAAACGATCTTTCACAAAATCATATCGATATCCCCAAATCCACAAACAAGAGGTGAAAAGCCAAAATGCCCTTCTAACTCCCAATGATTATCCCCATTTACGCCTCCGGAACACAAAAAACGAAACGAATAAACAAGTAATATCTGATTTACTCGGCCAACTCGGCATGTGCCAGTATTTCACCACTCTCGACTTCTGGATTTCATCAAATTGAAATCGACACCAAGGACATTCCCAAAACTGCTTTCACAGTCGACAATAGCCATTATGAATTTGTTAGGATGCCTTTTGGTCTGAAGAATGCCCCATCAACATTTCAACAGGTTATGAATAATATTCTTCTCGGAATTCAAAACGAAAGATGTTTAGTCTACATGGACCACATCATCGTATATTCCCCGAAAATTCATGAGTATATAGCCCGTCTCATCGATGTTTTCAAAAGACTACGAAAAGCCAATGTGAAAATACAACCCGACAAACGCCAGTTGCTTCGCAAAGAAGTCGCGTATCTATGTCATCTCATAACTCCTGAAGGCGTAAAGCCTAATCCCTCAAAGGTCGATTCTCAACTTTCCCCAGCCAAAAAAAAAAAATAAATAAATAAAAAGACATTAAATCATTTCTTGGTTTAGCTGGCTATTACATGCGGTTCATTCCAAACTTTGCCAAAATTTCCAAGCCACTTATAAAATTACTTCAAAAAGATGTATCCTTTCAATTCGACTTCGAATTTTCTAATTTCTAAGTATTAGACAGAGAATTCCCCCCAGGTTCTCTCATGAAAGATTTTCATCATCGAAGACATTTTTGAGGAAAATGCCGATTTTCACACCCCAGGAATAAACGTCTTTGCCAGCAAAAGTGTCAGAAAGTGAGGCTATTTCATCGTCCCTCTTCCTTCTGACCCAGAAGTAGTTAACGAGATTATTTTCGCATCTTTATACCATAGTAGAGATGTGTTTACCGAAAACGAAGTATACTGTGTTGAGAATAACATTGATTTGCCCTTTCTTGAAATGCTTTCGTTCATCTTTTCCGAAATCGATATAAAATGGAACGTTTGCCAAAAGAGCGTCCAAATGGTTAAGAAAGATCAAATAGCTACGGCAAAAATAATATATCAATAAGGTATCAATTAAACTGTCCTCAGAATAAAGGAAAAATACAATTGGCAAGGATTAAGGATGTTGACAATTTTATCAAAAACTGTCAAACTTGGCAGAAGGCAAAAGTTTACCGAAATAATCTCGACAGCCCTCTTGTTTTCACCGAAACTCCATGTACACCCTTTGAACGTGTCAACTACGATATTTTAGAAGTCCCGAGAAAAAGCTACGCCCTAACTATCCAGGTTGAACTAACAAAATTTTCTCAGGTCTACCCCATAACCGACAAATCAGCAAAAACCGTTGTTAGTACTTTACTACTATATTTCCAACACTTCGTACCCCATTACGGATACACTGTGATTATGGCAGGGAATTTGACAAGGCACTAATGAGAGACTTATGTAAGCTATTTGACATCATACTATCATATTCTAATGTGGTACATCCCCAATCAAATGGTTCATTTGAACGATTCCATTCGACTTTACTAGAAATGATTAGAATCCATAAATTAGAAAATCCTGACGGACGGCCTTTCAACAACCTCCCTTATGTAATCATTGCATATAAAAATTCTGTAAACAAAACTCATGGATTCACCCCTTACGAACTTGTATACGGACATACTTCGAGTAGGATTCCAGAAATCCTCTACAACCAACAAGCCCTGATAACTAAATACATCCGAGATTTCAACAATCGTATTTCTCACTATTATAAAATTGCTCGTGAAAGAATGGCAATCCAAAAACACAAGGCGAAAGTAAGAGTTGATGAGCATGTTTCCGAAAATCTCCCGAATTATCAAATAGGCGATAAAGTCTATTTTAAAGAATCCCAGATCAAAGACAAATCCCAAAATAAATTCAATGGTATTTTCGAAATCCTGGAGATTAACAAAAACTCCGCAACACTAAAACCAAAAGTAAATTTCGACTGAATGAAACCGTTCTCAGTTAATTTCTGCTTGAGGTTTTGCCAGCTGTTCGGGTCAGCAGTAGCCCAATTTCAAATACAACCAATAAAAATACTTTAGGTATCTACTTCCATAACGAAGCAGAAATAACTGTATCCAATGATAAATGGACACTCCTAGTGCACAGGAACATTTCTGCACTAGAACAAGTATTTACAACAAATAATAGAATATTACAAACTCTTGTAAAAACGGTAAACTTCAATTCTTTTGCTATGAAAAAACTTTCGCGCAGACATACAAACTCACATTAACATTCTCAATCAAATTTCTAACTCAGTCTAACAGAAATTTAATGACATTCACATGGACACTAAAAGACACAAAGTTGATGGGGCAGGTACCCTTTTTAAGGCAATCAATTTAGACGCCGCCGACGGAAAATACTTTACTGAAAGCATAAACCACTTAAATCAAGGCCAACTTCAAATTATTGAGAACTTACAAAGAAACCAAATACGTGTCTGTAATTAAGAACTTATACGAAACCATTCAAAATCTTAGAATTGACGAAAAACTATTTAACGATAACATGAAAAAGCTGGAAAACACGATCGGAAAAATTAATGATAAGGTCGCCTACGTCAATATAAACTCGCTTTACTCGAAATGTGTGAACGACATATGGAGAATTAACTCTACTTAGAAGATAATCTAAATGATGTTTAAATTCGAGCGTTTGAAAATAATTCACTCTTCAATTTTAACACCAGAACATCTTATTACCTCATTACAGGAAATATCGCAAAACTTAGTCAAAATTAACCTTCCATTGGCTGTAAAGTACTCGAGCATCGCAATATCTGGAAATTATTAAACTTGTGGCTTTCCTAACATATACCGATCTTATATTTGTGTTAAGAATCCCTTTAGTCGAACAACATCCTTACACAGTTTTTCATTTATATCCTATCCCCATATACGATGAAAGAACAGGTTTACATCATATTGTAATGTTTTTATTTTCACACTCGGGTTCAGTTCAGTTCTTGGATTTATTTAAAAACACAGTCCAACTCACTCTAATTTATTTCCACTAGTTTTACACAAATTTATATTCACAGAAACTACTATTTACATTTTATCTTAACTGTACAATACGACCGACGAAAACTGAATGCCTCCTATCGCCAGCTGTTCTTATTTATATATTAATCTTGGAATTGTCTGGTACGTCCACGAACCATCGGGAGACTCTTTCATGTTCTGGAAGCTTTAAGGGAATTCCCAGTAACGGCAGCGGTCCGCCTGTTGAGAGACAAACATTTCGGGTTCCCAGAATTTATCGGAATAATGTCCTTTCCACGAATTGGTTGATGGCAGATTGCACCAGCTGTCGGATGAATTCTCGTAACATTTCCCCCTCCTTAAGACCATTTCGTCCCGGAATGTCCTAGAATCCTTCCTGGTGTGACGATATTTGCAGGACTCTCCATTTCGACAACGGGAAGTTTGGTGGAAGTAACAGTCAACGGTCTTCGAATCTGGGCTGTGAATATTGAGAGAGCATACCAGGATGTCGATGCCACTGAATCGAAAGATTGTTTCCATCATACTTCTCACCACCCTCCAATTCAGTCCATCCAACCCGCAGGTTATCTTTGGGACCGCCAATTTCACCAGATTCTTCTCCATCATCACATTCCTCAATTCCCCCAGAGTCTTCCAAAGATCGCTGTATGTTGGCTTGTCCTGCGAGAATGTTTTCGTTATCAAATAAAAGATGTCTCTGGTACCCATTGGTTGTTTATCTTCGAGATGAGATGAAGAACCTTCCCTACCGCTGGATCTTGCTCCCGTAGCTTCTGGAACTGGCCGTACTTTTTGGCAAACACCTTGGCTATTCCTCTGGACATCCGGAGATCTCGAGCCACACAATGAGCCAGGGCATATTCTATGGGCACCTCAAACAGGTCTCGGGGTTCCTCTGGGGTCACGTCGTGCTGCACTTTCTGCCCATCAGAGTACACTGCCATAAACTGCTCGAAGGTCATCTCGTCATCGGGTGGTTGGATGCTGCGGACTTGGGCTTGGTCATCTTCGCTGTCATGACTTCCGGCATAAGGGGCTAACCTTTTGAAATGTACGACCTTTGGTTTTCCCCGAGGTAGCTTCTTTATTCTGTAGACAACATCGTTGATTTTCTTCACAATTTGGTAGGGCCCCTCCCAAGATCTCTGTAGTTTGGGTGAATATCCACGACGACGTTGCGGGTTATACAACCAAACAAGATCATCAACTTGGAATTCTCCGCCCTCGGCTTTGATGTCGTAGGCTTCCTTCATTCGGGCACTGACATTCTCGATGTTTAACCGGACTCGTTCATGGATGTCGTTCATCTTTTGACGTAACTGGCTGACATAGTCTTCACCTGCGATCTCTTCTCCTGGGAGACATCCAAACTTCAAATCGCATGATAGTCTTAATTCTCGTCCCATGATAATACTGGCCGGGGTCTGACCCGTGGACTCGTGCACAGACGAACAATATGCCATTAGAAACAAGTGCAGATACTGGTCCCAGTCTCTTTGGTAGTCAGAGACTACCTTTGACAAATGGCGGTTAATGGCTCTATTCATCCGTTCTACCATTCCATCGGATTGCGGGTGTAATGCTGTCATCCGTGTTTTATTGATTTTCAAGAGCTTGCAGACGTCTTGGAAAAGAGTAGACTCGAAATTTCTACCTTGGTCTGAGTGCAACTACAAGGGAACACCAAAACGACTGATCCATTCCTTGGCAAGGACATCAGCAACGGTCAAGGCTTCTTGATTCGGCAGGGCATACGCTTCGGCCCATTTACTAAAATAGTGCATCACCAGCACAATGTATTTATTTCCAGAGTCGGATTCAGGAAATAGACCGGCAATATCAATGGCTACTCTTTCGAATGGACTGCCCACGTTATATTGCTTCATGGGAGCTTTTAGTCGCTTCTGAGGCCCATTACTTGCTGCACAAACCGTACATTTCCGGTACCACTCCTTAACGTCTACTTGGCAGTTTACCCAATAGAAGCGTTCTCGCAGCTTCCCCAAGGTTTTGGTCACTCCCAGATCTCCTCCGGTTGTACCGTCATGTAGTTCTCGCAAAACCTCTGGTCTCCTATTTTTAGGGACTACAATCTGCTTTCTGTCCTTGCCTTCCTCTGGAGTTTCCAGGACGCGCTTCAGAAGTCCATTCTCCAGGATGAGATAGTTCCATTGAGCCCAGTACGACTTTATGGTTGGTGAGTATCGGAAAATCTCTTGCCACGTAGGTTTGCGGTCTTCTTCCTTCCACCGGATAACCTCTTTCAAATCTGGATCTAATTTCTGGTCTTTTTGGATCTCCGCAGATTGCCAATGGTCATCGATGGCGGTAATTCTGCAGAGAACAGCCCCTTTTTCTTCTGCTCACTGACAATGTTTGCAATCATCGGGGCATGGTCTCCTCGATAGGGCATCAGCATTCTTCTGGCTTGTTCCAGCTCGATGTTCAGTCTGGAAGTCGAATTCTTGCAACCGCTCAATCCACCTGGCCACTTGTCCTTCGGAGTTTTTAAACTGCAAGAGCCACTTCAGTGCTGCATGATCAGTCCTCAGGAGGAATCTTTTACCATAGAGGACTTGTAGAAATGTTCTACCCCCTTTATCACAGCCAAGAGTTCCCTGCGAGTAACGCAGTAATTCCGTTCAGGCTTGCTCATGGTCTTGCTGAAATAGCCGATGACTTTCTCCTGACCGTCTTGGATCTGCGAAAGCACCGCACCAATTCCGACATAGGTATCCAAAACGAAGTTCCCATCTGGCAAAGGATAACTTAAGAGGGGGGCACTCGTCAATGCTCTTTTCAGTGTCTCAAATGATCGTTGGCATTCCTCGTCCCACTGGTACTGCACCTTCCCCTCTGTGAGTCTAGTAAGTGGCTTGGTGATGTTGGCATATCCGGCGACATACCGACGATAGTACGTGCATAACCCCAGGAAACTGCTTAACTGGTGGATATCTTTAGGTATCGGCCATTCCTGGACAGCTTTGACTTTCTGTTTATCAACAGGTACACCCTCTGCGGAAACCACATGTCCAAGATATTGCACCTCCTCTTGGAACAGCTGACACTTCTTTGGGCTTAACTTTAGTCCGGAACTCCGAAGTCGCCGAAACACCTCCTCCAGGTTCTTGACGTGGTCTTCAAATGATCTTCCAACCACGATAATGTCGTCAAGATACACCAGGCACGTTTTCAATGAAAGCCCGTTTAACACTGTTTCCATCAATCTTTCAAACGTCGCTGGAGCATTACACTACCCAAACGGCATCACCGTGAATTGGTAATGTCCTGAGCCGATGGTAAAAGCAGTCTTTTCTCGGTCTTCCTTAGCAAGTTCCACCTGCCAATAACCGCTCTTCAGTCCAGGGTGGAAAACATCTTCGATCCAGCCAACGTATCTAGGATATCGTCTATTCATGGAAGGGGATAGCTGTCTTTCTTTGTAGCGTGAATAACGTAACACGTACTCAATATCGCCTTTTTAAAAATCAATTTATTGAATAAGTACAATTTAAATCAGTAAAACATTAAGATATAAAATATAAAAAGATATATATGACTCGACGTTCCGATGCTGACTGACTGCTCCCGCTGTCGTTTCTATTATATATGATCTTGAGAGTGCTGTGTCAGCTCCATCTGCCTGGCCTATTGTTTATATGGTTTATTTGGAAGATGCTGATATAATTCGTGGTTTAATTGCCGATAGTCCACGCAAAATCGAGTCGAACCATCTTTTTTTTTAACCAAGACAACTGGAGAAGCACAAGGGCTATTGGATGGTTCAATAACACCTTCTTCCTCCATCTCGCGGACTATCCTGTCGGCTTCTTCTCTTTTAGTTAGGGGTAGTCTTCTTGCCGACAAATTGAATAAATTGAATTGAATTGAATTGAATTGACTGTCGAATAGGTGGAGCGTCCCCAGTATTAATTTTATGTTTTACCAGATCGGTTCGTCCTCTTTTGCAATTCCATACATCGAAAATATCCTGGTAGTTTCTAACGATGTCCCTCAAGTTTGCTTTCTAGTTTGGTTTCAAATTCTTAGATGAATCGGTGATGAGTCTTTCCAGTTCCTCAGATAGTTTACCCGGTGGTATTTCTGCATGCTGTGTGCTTCTGACTACAGAGGAAACTGATGAACAATGGACCAAAGTTGTTCCTTTCTTTAGCACAACCGAGTAATGATTCAGGTTCATTACTCTTACTGGAACAATCTCCCTGGCACGAAACAGAGTCTTCCCCAGTGCGACTCCTCTGTCTACATTTCCGTCGTTAAGTTCGGGATCAAACATCATTACTGTTCCAGCTTGAGCTTTCCCATCTAAGCAAGCATCTATAATGATTTCAGCTCTTTCCGGGACATTGATATCCTTTGCTAAGATGGCTCGAAGCTTTATGTCATCTTTTCCATGAAGCACCACTTCTTCGTCATTCGCTCGCAAAATTCCATCTTTGAAGTTTAACTGGAATCCCTTGGAGCTCATGACATCCATTCCAATGATGACTTCGTCTTCGATGTCTGCCACTAATGCTCGATGTAGGAAGGTCGTGTTTCCCAAGGTCATTTCAACGTCTATTTCACCATGGACTTTCTCTGCTTCTCCTGTCGCTGTTCGTAGTTGCCATTTGGTTGGTTTTATCATCGTCTCTAAAACGATATTGGGCCTTATAACTGTTTTTGTCGCACCTGTATCCAGCAGCAGTGCAAATTGCCTCCTATTAATAAGGCCATCTACGAAGACACTTAACGTGGTTGCGTAGCGAAGCGACATATTCGTTGGTAGTTGACACTTGTTTGCTACGGGTCGACGGTGGTCCCTTTACATAGGCCTTCTTTAGTTTCCCCGGCGTGGAAGTCTGGACTCCGTTGCTCTCCTTGCAACGACTCTGGACATGTCCTACCTTACGACACTTCCGACATCTCACTAGTCTTTTTTCGGTAAGGACTTCTTCTATTATCTTTCTTAAAGAGGCTTCATCGTTTCCGCCATCTTTAGATTCTCCATCAACGATTCGGACTCTGGCTTGACCTCTGCAGGTATTTTTCGCACCCTCGAGTTCTAAATGTTTGACCAGTTGTTCGTAGTCTTCTTGTTCCGAGGTATTCAATGTTTGTAAGATATCTGTAAGATATCCCGTCTTAAGGCTAGGGTTAATGCGATTGCCTTCTCCTCTGCCGACCATCCGCTCAGCTTAGCTGCAGCCTCGAATTGGCAACGATAATTAGTCCATGATGATTTTCCATCAAATTGGGGAGGTTTCATTATGTGCCTTGTCCCCTCGAGGCCAATTTTTGAATCCACTACCTCTGTACCGTTTCTGCTTTCGGTTTTTGATTGTGTTTCTCCTCTTTGCATTGTGACTACCTGTTCTTTTATTTTACTGATCTCACCCTCCATTATATGCTTTAGCTCCTCTATCCGCGTTTCATTTTTGTCTGTCGTCTGTATCAGCTCTTCGACCATTGTCTGCTTTAGCTCTTTTATCCGCGTTTCATTTTTGACTGACTCTTCGACCATTGTTTGTTTTAGCTCTTCCATCCGAGCTTCATTCTCGAATATTTTTTCTTCCAGCATTTTTCTGAACCATGTTTTTCAAATTTTCTTCTAGGGATTTAGAATTTTCTGCTAATTTATCTTCTAACGCCTCTTTCAAGCTTATAGAATTTTCTAGCAATTTCTCTTGCAATTTTTCCTCTAGCGTTTTAGAGTTTTCTTGTAATGTTTCTTTTAAATTTTCTTCCATTTTTTTCAGTAGCGTACTCATGTCCCCATTACCAGAAACTTCAAACAAATAAGTATCAGGATCGTTACCTTCATTTATTAGTGCATCTTGCAGCCGTTGTATTAACTCACTTTTCTTCCCATTAATCTCTAAATCCCTTTCCTCCAGTTCTTTTTTTAAATCAGTCACTTTCAATTGGTCCAAATTCACGTTTTTAAACATTGTCAGTCTATTTATTTTCCTCTTATATAGTTCCACAAATACACCGCACACCTGTCACCACTGTAATGTTTTTATTTTCACACTCGGGTTCAGTTCAGTTCTTGGATTTATTTAAAATCACAGTCCAACTCACTCTAATTTATTTCCACTACTTTTACACAAATTTATATTCACAGAAACTACTATTTACATTTTATCTTAACTGTACAATACGACCGACGAAAACTGAATGCCTCCTATCGCCAGCTGTTCTTATTTATATATTAATCTTGGAATTGTCTGGCACGTCCACGAACCATCGGGAAACTCTTTCAAGTTCTGGAAGCTTTAAGGGAATTCCCAGTAACGGCAGCGGTCCGCCTGTTGAGAGACAAACATTTCGGGTTCCCATAATTTATCGGAATAATGTCCCTTCCACGAATTGGTTGATGGCCAGCTGTCGGATGAATTCTCGTAACAATATGTTATCCTTCACTCAAAAATATCTTGCAAAGAATGATGATTCTTTAATATTCATTACTTTACGCATATCCTATTGACGCAAATGCATTATGTGAAGTTTAACTTCTAAAGAATGTTCAGCAAGTGCCAGACAATTGTAAAAGCTCAATAATATTCACTCAAGGTTAAAGCGTTCAAAAACTAGAAGCTAATACGTGGCACATCATTACTTCTGAACCCATACGTATTTCAGTGAATTGCGCTCAAGCGAACCCAAAAACTTTTAAATCGCCCTCAACCCCATATTGACCCAGCCAATCAGAGTGTAGTGCGTTTATAGGAATTACAAAAGTTCAAGCTGAATCCGGAAAACAAACCAATGTTTTAGAAACCTTTCAACCAATTACAGTGTCGTTCAACTGTTGCGCTACAGTCCCGAAAAATTTCAAAAACTTCAGCTTCTAAAGCTGAACACACTTAACGTAGAATAACTAGACGTAGCAAACCACAAACTGGACGGTCTCATAAACCAGCCGTTTGTAAAAAAAACATCTTAGTTTTTACGAATACAACTATTGCTGCTCTCACGATTATAGCAGCAGTCTTCACATTCCAAGGTGTCAAAAAGAGGATCGTTAAACCTCCAAAGGATCAAAATCCTGACCAGCCTTCAGTGCCTCAACCATGTCTCAAAGTCTTCCCCAAGCTTAGGTCAGTCTTGAGAACAAAACAAAGCTTAGAGACACAAGTGCAAATATACCCTTTATAATCTCTAAGAACTTTTAAATTTTACCTATTTTAACCTTATAATTTTATTTTTACACAACAATATTTTACACATGTTACCATCTATTTGTATTTTATTTTGTTAAGGTTAAGCATTTTGTTACCTCATTAATCATTTATTTTAATCTATTTCTATTTTAGTTCACAGGCTAATATTTTGATTTTTTTACCTTTTATTTTTATTTTATTTTTATCCCATATTATACACTTATTACTTATAATATGTTATGCCATTTAAATATTAACAGGTGACAATCACTTCCTTAGTAAGACATTAATTCCATCTGTTATTTTATTTTATATTTCTGTTTCTAAAAGTTGATGTTATAGCATCAACTTTTGATATGTAAGGAGAGTTGCAAAATATACCAGGACTTAGTTCACATACTCAAGAAGTCAATGGAATTTAAATTGTACGTGACTTCTTAGGGATATCAATTTCGTCTTGAATTATATGCAAACAGGTTCTCGGAAACCTACACGAGACCGTTTACCCAATAAAATCGCTTACTTGCATCAGCACTTTTTCTAGATGTTATAAAAGCAACTAAAAACGATCTTATGTCGTCATTCAAATATTCTCACTATTAGTCTTAAGTTATTTCAAGAAATTGATTGTTTAAATTTTGATTTTGTATGTTTAAAATAAACATTTTTTTTTAAAGTGATTTTAATCATAGTGAATATAAAATATATCTATAAATTTCTACACTCAATATAATTTCTTTATTCGCACAAAATAAATCACAATATGTTCGTCTTCTTTACATCAACACTAATTACTAATACCAAAGAAATGATCACTGCGATATGGCTCCAGATATTTATCTGTCTGGTTCTGGTACGCTACAGTACTAAAATATATATAATTGCTAATAATGGAATAGGTTCGAAAGCGTTTATTTATTCCCTAAGATTATTTTTTTTTATATTTATTTCTCGAGGTTTTCCTATTTTGTTAGCGTAAATTAAAATGTTAGAACACTGCCCCTTCTTTAATTCTGATTGTCCCGATCGGAGTCATCCCCTCCATGATCCAATCGATCCAAATGAAGCACCTTCATCTTAGGCCTCGGTGTGAGCTTTGGGGACTAGCCTTGACTCCTCTAGAGGTTGTATAGCCATACATTGTTTTTCTCTTGGAACCCGACTTATTTACCTCGAGTTCATAACGTGTCTTCATTCGATCGCGGGCTGCCAACACTAGTTCGTGTGTGGCCACCATGCTTTGCTAGATTTGGTCGGTATAATCGTTAACCTCAAGGGAGGTTCTTCTGGTTAGCCGAACCGAACCAAATCAGACGGTAATCTCAATTCCTTTTCGAATAGTACTCTGGCTGGAATTAGTATTGTGCTGTTGTGTACGGCTGAGCGATAGGACAACAGGAATAAGGGAATATTCTCATCCCAATCACACTGACTGGTTGATGACTTTGGAAAGATGTTCCCATATCTTGTTGGACCTTTCCACCATTCCGTGCGAGGGTGGATGCAAAGGTGTGGTACTGGATTTTTTATGCCCAATATCATACAGACCTTCTGGAATATGTGGAATTTAAAATGTCGCCCTTGGTTCGAATGTTACTGCAACGAGACACCAAACCTCCTGACCTGTTATTCCATCAGCACCGTCGCGAGTAGTTGACTGTCTCAAATGGGACGCCCACATTGTTTTGTTACATTCTACCTTTGGTACGGGCCTTTCATGGCTGCACGGATGACACATTTTCGGCACCAAGCTCTGTCATCATTGCTTTTCCTTTAGCATTGCATTCTATATCTTAAAGAAATTTCCTCGGGTCCACAATGGCTGGGTGCCCCTTCCTTCTTCAGGGAAAGATTTTGGTTCAATGTCTGGGTCGGTCATTTGGTCCTTCGGTGTCTTCATGTCCAACAGCCATTTGAGGGCGGCATGACCGGTTCTGTTTAGGAAATGACGAACCTTAATGATATTTATGGAAATGGTGTACAGCCCTGATTATTGCGAAAAGCTCTTTCATGGTGACACAGTAATTCTTTTCTGGTTTCGAGAATCCACGGCTATGGTACTCGATCACTCGCTCCTCACCAACTTGCACTTGAGATAGAACGCCCCCCCAATTGGTGTTGCTTGCATCGGGATCTAGGACGAACTTGCCATACCATTTGGGAAATGCTAGGTTTGGACTGGAATGGTCTGAATGCTGCTTCGCAATCCTGACTCCAACGGAAGCTTTCTTTTTCAGTGGTTTGTCGGTCTAGTGGAGCGACAATGGTGGCAAATCCCTTAACGAATCGCCGGTAGTTTGAACAGAGCCCCAAAAAGCTTCCGAGTTCATATTTGTCTCTCGGGACCAGCCAATCTTCAATTGCTACTATATCTTACCCTCGTTGGTCCGGATTTCTGACTGCCAAACAACGCGGTGCAAAAGCAAAAACTCTACCTCTTTTTGGAACAGGGAATACTTTTTAGGGATGAATCTCAGGTTGGCATTCGTAATTCGGGAAAATACTTCGCCGAGGCTGCCTCTCCTGACCTGAAAAACCTGCTGTAAGCCATAAAGCTTCCATAAAATTGCTGACTTGCTCCCCTACACAAAAAAATTTGCACCCTTCTAGGACAATATTTTTCCTTAATTTGCCCCTCACTAGACCAAAAGCTGGGTACGCCCTTGTATCCATTCGATACAGAAACAGAGCTGCCATCTCTAATAGGTACTTCTGAAAGTAGCCTGCAATGCACAAATATCGTGGCAAGACTATAAAGAGAGGGCAAAAGGTCGATTGGGAACTACGTCGAATGAACTGCGTCCAGTCTGTTAGTTCATTGGCTTCTTCCACCCAAGTGAGAAAGCATGATAGACTCTGTTTATTGTCCTCTCTTTCTAATCTTAACACGATATTTATGCCTTGCAGCCATAGAGCTTGTACTTCTGAAGCTAGCCTGCAATGCACAAATATCGTGTAATGGCCAGGGTGCGTATAAGAGTGTTGCCACAGTACAGGCTAAATGCTGATTGGATCCACCATTTTTACACAGATTTCCGGTTTACTATAGGAAGGGAAGAACAGATGTTTAGTGTTTGTCGCAGGGTTGCAGATACAACTGGTATATACATGAATTTTATAATTACCTATTGTTTTTACTTTGAATATAATGAATTTTAATATCAACTTCTAATATCAATGGCTGTCCTCTTGAATGATATTTTCCGTTGGGCAAAATGCCTAAGAGAATATTATTGATTTTTCAGGATTTTTCTCTTTAAGCAATCTGTCAACCCGACCTATAAAAATCTGCAAAGGTCTGAAGGGTTGTATAAGACACAAAGCTTCGTTTTATCTATGGAGGGTTGAATTAAGGAGGACAAACTTATATGGAAATAAAACTGAAAAAGTGTCGAGCGGACGTTTTCAAATAAGAAGTTCATGAGTTGGCCAGAATGGCGCAAGTGTGACGACAGGGTATGTTAGGAAGTTATCAATTGTCACTGGATTGAAATGCACAAATCCTACATTTTGAAGTGAAGTGTATGGAGGTTTGAGTAAAAGGAGGTATTATACCGTAGAGTACGTGAAGTAGCAAAATTCATGTATTAGCAATAGAAAGAGAGAGAATAAGCGGCTCGTTCCTGATTGGTCAGTGTCAGTGGTGACGCCTACTATTGGTAGGGTAGAGACATAGCAAGCGCACCCTGATATTGTCTTTCTCTTTCTATTGTTATTACACTGCGACTTACAGTAACGCCCATACCTAATTCACTCTACGTATAATACCTCTATGAGGAGGACACACTCCCCCGTTTTCCAATTACGACACACAGAGAGGCACACTGCGTACTCTGTGCCTACACAGCATAGCACACTGTGTGGTGGTCACGTGGTGGCTTCGCTTTGTATTATCTGTGGTGGTGGCTTTCCAATTACACACACAGAGGCGCACTGTGTGACACAGTGCGCCAGTCTTCACTGTTCCATTAGTACTCCAGCATGACACCGTGTGCGCACAGAGACGCACATGAAAAATTTGTGTGTATCGGATGTGCAAGAAGTCATAGACTAATATATAACCATACTAGCCATAGAGTGAGGTGATATACAGTCAAATGACAACACCACATTTTCTATTTCAGTGATTTTGCAAAAAGTTATTTATAATAAATTTAAAAGTGAAGTAGTTTATTTAAATGTGCTTTGTTTCCCAATTTTGTGATAACTTTTTTCATTAATGACATTTGTAATGTATTTGAAGAACTAAAGCATGTTCCATTTATCGCCATTTACACAAGCACAGTGTGCTTTGTTGTACAGGCTCCTTCAATTTTTATGTTTTAAGGTACGTACCGTGCCTCTCTGTGCGTCGTAATTGGACACCGGGGCTTGTAAGAAAAAATGTACACAAAATGGTTTCAATTTGGGGGAGCCACTAGTATCGACCGGGTAATTTGTTCGTAGTTCGTAGAAATCAGTTTTCTACGAACAAACCTACGTGAATAAAATTAAGTTAATGTGAAGAATTCACATCCAAAAAATGCAAATTTAACCATCACAGTTCAACAACCAGATTTATATTTAACATTAATAAAGTGTTAAGTCAATGAAATACCTTCTACATAGATATAAATGACTTGCAAGTAAAATTTTATTTGTACTTTTTTAGGAGACAAGATAAATATCCTACATAAACTAAACTCTGAAGAACCCATTATTATATAATTACTAAACTGATTATGGGATTGTCCATCAACTCGAGAACTTCAACAAACTTCTAAAGATATTTTTCCAGGGGCATTCACCAGGCGTACCTTTGGAAATATTTAAAATACTGTTACGAAATTTACCCAAAGCCGACCCTGTTTCATTTCAGTACGACAACAAACGCTTTGAGATAAAAAATGGTTCTCGAAAAGACTCGACAGCTGTAGGAGTGATGACTGATTTTTCTGGAGAATTCGACGCTGGTTTTATAAAGGAAGCAGGCCACGATCGCGAGTTCAGTTGATGGAGCGAAGAGCTTATATGTAAAATTGTTATTGTGATATTTGAATCAGCTGTTGTATATTCGATGTAAATAAAAGTTTCTAGAAAAGTGAAAGTGAATATTAGTTTTATAATTTTAAATTGAACCCACGGACTTTACAACAAATTTGGTGATCAGAAGTAAAGGATTAAGTGCAGTTAAAATCGTAATTTGATTTATGGAAACACGGAGCATGGAAAAAATGGACGAAACTGCCAAAAAAATAGTCAAGCAGGTTACCGAGGGACTAGACGAAGAAATAGCCCAGATTCTGGAAAAACGTGACAAGAAGGAGAAACAACATCAAGTAGAAATACAACAAAGGTTAGTAAAATCTTTTAATGAAAAACGTAAAATAAAATTAGAAAATCTTTTCACTACGATGAAAAGCGAACAACAAAATCTTGTTTCCACGATGGAATAAAAACATCAAAATATTGTTTTCAAGATGAAAAGTGAACAACAAAATCTTGTTTCTACGTGAAGAGTGAACAACATAATTTAATTGAAGGATTATTCTCGAAATTTGAAGAAAAACAAGATCACATTGAATTAAAACATAAGAGAAATAAACGATGACATAAAGGTCCTAAAAAACAAAAGTGTTTCAAGAGTATCCACTGGATATGACATCGATTCCATCCCGAACCAGGTGAAATTTGAAATAAGTGCTATCCAAAGCCAGGTAAAAGTTGAAATCAGTTCAATTGAAGACGCAGTTCACAGTGAAGTGCAAGATAAAGTGGAAATAGCAATTAAAAAATTGTAACAAGATTTGCAGAGAGGGAAATACCAGCACACCGTGAGTACCAAAGGTTCCGTTAGCAAACCACCCACCCACATTTGATGGCAGCTCATCTTGGCCCATGTATAAACGACAATTTGAAGCCGTGGCTACAGCTAATGGATGGGATAACCAAGAAAAATACACGTCTCTGGTAATTTCGTTAAGAGGTCCGGCCCTGGAACTCCTCCAAAGTATTCCAGTCGATGAACAAGGTAATTGCGACAAGATCATCGCCATCCTAGACAAACGATATGACAATCAATCCTTGAGCCAGGTATACCAAGTCCAACTGAGTGGAAAAACGCAAAAATCCGGTGAAAGTCTCCAAGAATTCGAAGCAGAGATTAGACGGTTAGTTCACTTGTCCTATCCAGACCTGCCAGAGGAAACGAAAGACCAGTCGGCCACACAGAGTTTCGTAAACGGGATCAGAGATGTACAAGTACAACGAAACCTAAGACTAAGTGGCGTCAAGAAAAGTAATGAAGCTCTACTTCGGGCTTTGGAAGTAGAGGCCGTCATGAACATGTCCAAGCCGAGGGTCCGAGCAGTGTCTTTCAACCAGGGAGAGTCAGAGTCACCATTTCAAGCGCTGCTGGTGGTCTGAACAAAATATTAGAACGGTCACAAAGAACTGGCACCAGAGGGGCATGCTACTTGAACGATCACCGATCAGGGGTAACCAACAGAACAGCCACATGTCCAGGGACCGTCAGCCAGTCAGCATAAGGGGACGAATGCTGACTGACCCTCCACCAGCTCCCAAAACGTTATCCATCCGGAGATTTTGCCGAGATAGCGGCAGCCTAGTCAGCAGAGGCACCATCAATGGGCGAGCAGTTACCATCACCATCGATACCGGGGCCGCTGTGTCCATTGCCAAGTCCAGGGTTTTGAGAGCATCAGAAATTCGGCCAGTTACCAATAACATCCAGAGATATGATGTTCTTCGGTTCCTAAATGAGGAATTTGTATTGACACGGCCCGTCAACAGTTCAGTCACCTCCATAAAAATTGTGGCAAAGTCTTCAGCTAGAATTCCCGGTCGAAGGGAACAGATTATTCATGGACAGCAATCCTGGGAGCTGCGTTGGAATGGTGGAGCCCGTACACTCAGCTCATGACTACTTGGTTGGACGGGCTATAGTTAAAACCGGACGAGATATAACAATCAGAGTCCTGAATTTGTCCAACAACGACATCAGAATTACCAATGGTCAAGAGGTAGCTTGTTTCGAGTCAGTAGAGACCATCATCAATTGCGAAGAAGAGTGCCGGACGTCGGTGAAGGAGACAGGGCCCGATAAAGAGTTCCTACAACAGTTTGCTGACCATTTGACACAAGAGAACCAGAAGAAAGCCAAGCAATTTATCACAAAGCACTGGCAAATTTTTAACAATAAAAATGGAACCACCGGTCGCGCCAACATCATCCAGCATCGAATAGATACCGAAAAGGCTCAACCCATCAGAATACCACCTAGACGACTACCACTGGGGTAATAACAGGCAGTCGAGGAAAACATCGAGTCCATGTTATAAAATGGAGTTATTGAGCCATCCATCAGCCCATGGTCTGCTCCCGTCGTGTTAGTTAAAAAGACGGATGGAACCACCCGATTTTGCGTGGATTACAGAAAGCTGAATGATGTCAGGAAGAAAGACAGCTATCCAATACCCCGAATCGATGACACTTTGCTGCTGCTGGACATGAAGACACCGGAAGGACAACTGGCCAGATGGATGGAGAAATTACAGCAATACGACTTCAAGGTGGAACACCGTGCCGGCCGTTTGCACAATAATGTCGATGCCCTATCCAGAAGACCCTGTAGAGCGGAATGCGGACATTGTCTGAAGTCGGAACAGCGAGAGGGTATCTCCATCAGGCAGATCCGAGTGCAGGCCAATGAAGACTGGACAACGGAACAGTGCATCCAGGACCAAATGGCTGATCCAGACATCGAACCAATCCTGTCACTCAAAACGAGAGGGGCACCTAGGCCACGATGGGACGAGGTAGCTAGATACTCCGGCGTGCTGAAATCGTTATGGGCTCAATGGGACTCTCTAAGAGTAGACAATGGAATGCTCAAGCGAGTTTGGGAAAGCGCTGATGAATGAGAAGCTAAGTCCCAACTGGTAGTTCCGAAGAAAAAGGTACCAGCCATCCTGACCGAAGTACATGATGGAATTATCGGAGGCCACCTGGGCATGAAAAAAACCCTTGACAAGGTTCGCCAGCGGTACTACTGGGTGAATTACTTCGAAGACGTCAGAGCTTGGTGCCGCAAATGTGCCACCAGTAAGGGCCCGAAGACCCGGACCAAGGGCAGAATGCAGCAGTACAATGTGGGCGTTCCATTTGAAAGAATTGCCATCGATGTCGCCGGTCCGTTTCCCGAGTCTGAGAAACAACAACAACCAAGAGGCAACCACGGTAGAGACGGTGCTAGTAGAACAACTATTTAGCAGTTTTGGGGTCCTGATGGAATTACATTCAGACCAGGGGAGTAACTTCGAATCGAATGTATTTCAGAAGGTCTGCACGATGTTGGGGATCAGGAAAACGAGAACAACACCATTACACCCACAGTCAGACGGAATGGTGGAAAGATTCAACAGGACCTTGAAACAACACCTATCCAAGGTCGTCAGCAATAACCAGCGTGATTGGGATGAGCATATTCCCCTATTCCTATTGGCATATCGCTCTGTTGTACATAATAGTACAGGCCTGACCTCAGCCAGGGTCCTATTCGGAAAGGAGCTGCGATTACCCTGCGAATTGGCATTTGGCTCCCCGAAGAACCTCCCCAAGACATCGACGATTATGCCGACCAGCTCCTACATAACATGCTTGCAATACACGAATTAGCCCGAACGCAGATGTTGGCCACCAGTGACCGGATGAAGACGCGATACGACCTCAAGGCCAATTCAGTCGACTTTATAAAGGAAGCAGGCCACGATCGCGAGTTCAGTTGATGGAGCGAAGAGCTTATATGTAAAAATGTTATTGTGATATTTGAATCAGCTGTTGTATATTCGATGTAAATAAAAGTTTCTAGAAAAGTGAAAGTGAATATTAGTTTTATAATTTTAAATTGAACCCACGGACTTTACGACAATACAACTACAGCAGAAAGATGCCAAAAATAGTCATTTAATTGTAGTTAATGGAGTTTTTTTGTCAAACTAGACGAGAAAAAGTATATGGAAAACAAGTATGTGAAAATGTTAGAATCGTTGATAAAGAAACTATTCTAGAATAAAATGCAAGTGAAATTTGTTCCATAATGATAACAGAAGAGATAACTTAATTATAGCCGTTTATTCAGTGATAAAAAGAATTGTTAATTACCTTTTGATCCAGAGAGAGGTGAACAAGGAAGTAGAAACACCAACTTTGTAAAAGGACACTTTTCAAAATAAATATGTACTATGAACACACGAATGTAAAAATAAATAATTTTTATTTACATCTAATTCACCAACATCTATTTGTTAATAAGTATAAAAATATTACAAATATACAAATTTTTCCCAATGTTTAACTGTTTCAAAAAGTTTTATAACAAAATAACAATTATAAAATCACTCTGTTTTATATAAAGTCAAAACTGGGGCACACACTTATTAATTTATATCACAATTAACACACTATAAACTCGTATCACTTGCAGAAATTACAAAAAACCGAGACAACCATTTACAAAGAGAAGTTCACATAATAGATTTTCTACATTTTATTTACGATTTTTACTAATAATTACATCATTCTTTGTGAAATAAAAATTTGTTAAAATCAAAATAAAGATGTGCATTTCATTACATTTGCAAGAAGTTTAATTTTACAGCCCATATAGCTTGCTGAATATTGTATAACAAATATCGAAAAAAATGGAACATATAAATTTAACACCTAATATTTTTGAAATAATTGCAAAAATCAAAATTTTAAAGAAATGAATATTTAGATTTTATTAAGTTTAATATTACAGTTCATGTAGCTTGCTAAATATTGTATAACAAATACCAAAATATTCACAGATTTTTTGTCGTATGTCGGCTACTTTCAGGGTAGTAATATTTATAGTCAGTAATTTTGAAAAGCATTTTTTAGCTATAATTATGGTCTATAGTCTATATGCCCTCTTGAGGAGTCATTAGTATTAAATTTCTAGACAAATAAACATAAATTAAATATTCCGAATATTTTACAATAATGCTGATTGAAAAGGAATTTCTATATAGTGATATTCATTCAATATTTGAAAATTTAAATTCAGGAGATATTTTCAATTCCGAAAATTTACAGATTGTTCATGCGCACCGTTTAACCCATAAAAAAACACTATGTGAACTTCGGTGATCCGATTTAGGGACAGAACAAAAATAGAACTAAAAATAATGAACCGATTCTGAAACGATTCAGAACGGCTTCCGCGAAAACCCCTTATAACTATTATTCACTCTTAGAGCGTCTTCAAACACTTTCAAAGCGTCTATATAGATATGAAAACAATCAGAAAAGTTAACAATCGAATCGGGGGTAATTTCAAAAATGTTCACAAAACTAAACCTATTTTTTAAACCTAGAACAATCACACACGTGCAGCCACCCCGAAGGTTACACCGGAAGTAAAACCTAATTTTATTCACGTAGGTTTGTTCGTAGAAAACTAATTTCTACGAACAAATTACCCGGTGGGTACCAGTGGCTCCCCCAAATTGGAACCATTTTGTGGACACTTTTTCTTACACAGAGTGCGTCCTCCTTTTACTCAACACTCGATTTTAAGATGATTCTTATTGGTGGAAAATGAGCGGAAAATGGCAGTGCTTCCGGATTTGGCACCACTCTCCTTATGGCTATCCGCACACTGGCAACTTTTGTCCAGCAACTTTTTAATCACAAAAATAGAACACGTTATTTCTTATGACAACCCGCACACAGGCGATTATTTAGTTGCGGCAACTAAATAATTCCAACACGTTCGATATTCCCGGCGACTAAATTGTTGCCGGTAAAATAGAACGCACATATTCATACCTGTCTCCGCACACTGGCGATTAAAAAGTTGCTCTTGATTTTACTTTTTCATTTTGCGTCTTGCTTTTATCCGTAGACATCGAAGCGTTTATAGAAGCAGTTATATGACATAAAAATAAATGAATATTCAGACAAAAATCTTTAATAAGTTGTGGTGTGAGATGTGTCGAGAGTTTATTGAAAAAGGGGATAAAGTCGGGGAAAAGTAGAAAACAGAAAAGGTCAGTAATTTTTTTATCACATTTAAAAGCAGTAATGCAACAATATTAATTCACAAACAAAAAATAAAATTAAAATCAGCCTTGTGCTACAAATGGATGAACCCAATATTTTCTCTCTTGCTTAGAATAAAACCACGAACACATGCAGTCTGTACAAAACACATTTTAAAACCGATGTTAACTATGGGTGAGTTCAGCAGATACAAACTGTTGTGAACGTTTGCTAACGTTTCATGTTTTGTGCTGCACGTTTCATGTTTTGTGCAGCACAAAACATGAAACGTTCACAACAGTTTGTATCTGCTGAACTCACCCAATAACTATTCAGTTGTCAGTGTGCGCTTGAAACAACAGCGGGCAACTTCCAGCCGACTGAATTGTTTAATCACCTAAGCTAAAAAGTTGCCAGTGTGCGGCTAGCCTTAGAGGAAGATTCACGGAACATCAACCGCATGGTGGCGCCACTGCATACAAGGGTATAATGGCCGCCATGCATGAGAATTTTGTATTTGTAGCGGCCATTGTACCCTTATATGCAGTGGCGCTACCTTGTGGTTGACGTTCCGTGAATCTTCCTCATACGCACTATGACCATGGCTAGAAAGAGGGCAAGAGGCTATTCCACTCAATTGGGAGCTGCATCCAATGAGCTATGTGCGGTATGTAGTTCATTGGCTGCACCCCCCCCCATCCACTAAAATAGACTCTTTCTCTCTCTCTATTGCCCTCTCTTTTTACTCTTGACCCGATATTAGTGCATTGCAAGCTACCTCCAGGGGTATATGCCCTAAGATAAATGCTACCTCCAGAAGTATTTGCTTCATATCTGTTATCTGTTCCATGTTCTATGTTGAAAGAATTTGTTATTTGTTTCAAGAATTTAGAGTTTCGTGACATGGAAGATAGAATTATCAATTTCTTTTTATTTATACTAGGTAAAAGGTGAGGTTCAAATTTTTAAGATCATCAAAATCTTTCTTAATTTTGTTGCTTTGATTACATCAGTTATTAAAAAAACAATTATTATTAATATATTTAACGGTATGTTGTTTTGTATGGGATATTTTGAGAAATTTTCGTTTGTGGAATAAATTCTCCAATAGATAGGTTATCTTCCTAACATTTGTTATGGTGTTTTTCAGGTTAAACAATGGGTCGTGTAATCCGTGCCCAACGTAAAGGTGCAGGATCTGTATTTAAGTCCCATACAAAAAGGAGGAAGGGTCAACCAAAATTACGTTACCTAGATTTTTCTGAACGACATGGGTATATTAAGGGTGTAGTTAAAGACATTGTACACGATCCAGGACGTGGAGCACCTTTAGCACTAGTACATTTTAGAGACCCCTACAAATTTCAAACTAGAAGAGAAATATTCATTGCTCCAGAAGGAATGTATACTGGACAGTTTCTTTACTGCGGAAAAAAAGCGAACTTGCAAATTGGTAAGTTTCCCTACTTTCAATTAAATTTGATCAAGTAACTATAGTTGTTTAAAATTTGGAATAATTTATTTTGGAGTTTCATTATTATTCTACTAGAGCATTTACGAATACTAGAAAAAATACAGAATCATAAACAAATAT
The DNA here is from genome assembly GCA_034190945.1 of Octodonta nipae. Lineage (NCBI taxonomy): Eukaryota > Metazoa > Arthropoda > Insecta > Coleoptera > Chrysomelidae > Octodonta > Octodonta nipae. Next base: position 62,731,027 of record CM067218.1, read on the forward strand.
ACATGTTACAGATATATGTTTACTGCTGCTAAGCGCCTATCGAACAATAACATTAACAGTCCGGGCTTAAAAATGCACCTAATCTCAACTACTTCTTCCAACATTGGAAGAAGTAGTTGAGGTAGCAATACTAGACAAGCCAAAAATAAACGACAGAGAAAGCAGTTCTATTTCGACGGATAAAATAAATAGCGGATAGCAGTGGTTTTCATACTCATCATTTATCTTTGTGGTTGTTGTAAAACAAAACAGACTGAATAGCAAAAGTTGTTAACATATGTGCTGTTAACTGAATCGTACTGAACGAGCTGAAGGGCAAAGCAGAAAAGGATTATTGGAAAATTTAAAAGTAGTTTGATCTTCCAAATGATATATGTTGGGTTGGCATTCAGATATACTTTCGTTCATTGTTGAAGTCTTGACAATTTAATTATAAATGATGGAATTGGTAATAGATAATGATTGATAAAACTAGCAAATTTTACCAAAGCTGTTTACAAGTTGGCGAGTATATTGCAATTTTTTGAAAAAAAATCTTGATTAATAAAGGGGTATGAAAGGGGAAATTATTATGAATTTCGTAATTCGACCGCTAGAGGGAGTAACTGTTAGCAAGACACTTAAAATTCATGCTATCTCAGAAAGTTACATGATTTGAAAACATTATTGGTAGCTTTGTGATATTTTTTCATATCTGTCTTAATAAGGGAGGGGTAGGCCAATGAATTGTTCTCTATTAAAATTTCAATGTCTCCTGAACCAATTAACTGATTTGAAATTTTTTTTTGTCTGCCATTTTATTGTCTTATGATAATTTTTTGTTTGCACTCTCAAGTTCAAAACAAATAAACTAGAGGGCGTTATAGGCAATGATTACACATTTCTGTGATTTTTGGAAAAAAGTTACATGAAAATGTACTATTTTCTTAATGTAGCCTTAAATACCATAAATTCACATAAATTTCAGTGAAAACCTCAGCACGATATTTCTATCCATTATTGATTTATTGGAAAAAATGTTAAAAATGTGAACATCTCAACCGGATCAAGTTACCTCAGCAATAAAAACAAATGACACAGCCATGATACCCCAGGCAATTTAAATTATGATTCAACTTTCTTCCCACTTATTATCACTTAGGTTTTTAACATGTAGAGCCTTCCTTCACACTTTATCTAGGCTTAGTTAATTAATAACTGTTGGAACAATAACAAAAGGGGCATTACACAAGATTTAGCCACAAATAGCTCACAAATGTTCAAAATGTCTTCCATCATTTTCAGCACATTTATTTAATCTAATTCTGACTGCTTCAATTTCAATTTCAGCCCTGGACAAGTTTCTAATGGCATTCCTTATTATTTCCATTATATTTTCCCCAATCTTCATCCACTTTTGATTTATAGAGAACTACTGTCAAAAGTTAGTTCTGATAATTTCGTGAATTACATATACTTATTAATCCTTTTTTTGGAAAACAATGCAATTTACTTACGCGGAAGTGTATGATATTGCTATAAATTTCATGGGTTGACAATCAAATTAACACACTGATATCACGTTTACTTCCAATGACTTTATTTACACAAAAATAATCCACTATATATTCATTACAGTTGACCATGATACAATTCGCACGCAATATAAACTAAAAACTACTACTCAATGTATAATGTCCTTTTATAATTAACATGGAACTCTTTAGCATTTTTCGAGGGTCATTTCGCAGTTCGCGTAGCGTTTTGCCGGAGACTCATCGAAATTTCCAGTCCAGTCGACCCTGCGCAGGATCCCACTGTTTTTACTTCTCTCTGCTCAAATGTTTACGTTGTTTTAGTCGGAACGATGATTTCAGAAGGTTGGTTAACTTTTCCAGGGGCGGCACAAATAAGTGTTGTTTCCGATGGTCTACTGGCTTTTAAACACGCTTCACGATTAGTTTTGAACCAGTCCTAAGCCTGAAAAAGGTGAGAAGGAAGGCTCTATGTGTTAAAGCTTAGTATTAATAAGTTAACGGAGAAGAAAGTTGAATCGTAATTTCAATTACGTCGGTTATCATTATTATTACTAAGGTAAATTGATCTAGTTGAGGTGTTCGAATTTTTAACATTTTCTCCCATAAATCGATAACGGATAGAGATATCGAGATATCGCGATGCGGTTTTCACTAAAATTTATGTAATTGTATGGTGGTTAAGGCTTTGTCGAGAAAATAGTACTGTTCTATTTACCTTTTTCCCAAAAATTATAAAAATTTATAGTCATTACCCAAAGCGCCCTCTAGTTTATTTGTTTTGAACTTAACAGTGCAAACAAAAAAATCTTTAAAAAGATAATAAAATGGTCTTTCAAACGAGACACCAAATTCTGAAATCAGTTAATTGGTTCAGGAGATATTGAAATTTTATTATAGAAAAATTCACTGGTCTCCCCCTGCCTTATTATGACAGAGGCGAAAAAATGTCATGAAGCTACCAAATAATGTTTTCAAATCATGTAACTTTCTGAGATAGCATGAATTTTAAGTATCTTGCTAACAGTTACACCCTCTAGCGGTCGAATTACGAAGTTCATAATAATTTCCACTTTCATATCACTTTATTAATCAGGATTTTTTAAAAAAATTGTAATATATTCGCCAACTTGTAAACAACATTGGTAAATTTGCTAGTTTTATCAATCATTATCTATTACCAATTCCCTCATTTATAATTAAATTGTCAAGGTTTCAACAATGAACGAAAGCATATCTGAATGCCAACCCAACATATATCATTTGGAAGATCAAACTACTGTTAAATTTTCCAATAATCCTTTTCTGCTTGACCCTTCAGCTCGTTTAGTACGATTCAGTTAACAGCACATATGTTAACAACTTTTGCTATTAAGCCTACATTTTGTTTTACAACAACAACCACGAACATAAACAATGAGTATGAAAACCACTGCTATCTGCTATTTATTTTATCCGTCGAAACAGAACTGCTTTCTCAGTCATTTAGTTTTGGACTTGTCTGGTATTGCAGTTGAGGTTAGGTGCATTTTTAAGCCCGGACAGATGCGAAAAAATGCCACCAAGTTGAATGATGTGTTGTAACCCAAGCTATGAAATAATCAAGTAATAGCTCATTGTGAAACTTCGACATAGCATGCATTAGACGCCTCTTCGCAGCAGATAGCGAATTACGAACTTCAAAATAATTTCAAGCCATTTCCCTTAACCACTTTATTTATAAGGATTTTTTCCCAAACCTCTATGTCCCACCATTGTCCATATAGAGACACTCCGTATGCTTATTGGGACACCCTGCATATAAAGAGCATTAGATTATTAGAACTAAAAGATTATAGGAGGTAAAAACAGCATTATTATTCATTAAAAAGAGAACACCAAAAGACCACCTGTATTATTTATAATATGCAATTTTCTACTGTAAGTAGAGTTGTGTGTCAAGAAATATATTTTTTGGGAATTCCAGATACTGTAGGAATTCTTAATGTACTACTAATGTTCTACTTTGTTTAATTTTCATATACATGATGATTTCTATATCTCTGACAGTCATTATAATGGAGATATATCATCTAGAGGCTCTTTCTGAATGACTATACTAATTATTGACTAAATTTCATTTGCGTTTCATGGAAGTAATATTTTCATTTCTTTCAGGTAATGTTCTGCCTGTTGGAGCTATGCCCGAAGGAACTATTGTATGCAACTTAGAGGAAAAAACTGGTGATCGTGGTCGTTTAGCAAGAGCATCAGGAAATTATGCTACTGTAATTGCCCATAACCATGATACAAAGAAAACCAGAGTAAAGTTGCCTTCTGGTGCCAAAAAAGTTATTCCTTCCAACAATAGAGCAATGGTTGGTAAGTAATATTTCTTTTGTTTGAAATATTTGTTGAATAATTTAAGATAACTAATGGATAAACAAACTAATTTGTGATTAAAGCCCATAAGAGTTTACATAAATAAACAATTTAATGTTTACTTTATTCTGAGCTAAAATTTGTAAATAATGTTTTCCACTGAGATCATTAACTGTTGAAAATTAAAAGATATAAATGTGTTTTGTTCATACATAAATATACAGGGTGTAAATTGTTTAAGTGTGTATATTTTAAATGGTAGTATCACCCAATCAAACAAAAAACTCTTTTACCACTATGGTCTATGCTGCAACATCGCGTCGTCAAGTAGTACATAAATACATAAAGAAATAATGTCGGCTACGAAAAAATGTATATCCGTAATTTTTATTCAATAATTAGAATTGTTTCAGTAATTAAAACATTTGTGACATATTTTTGAAATAGATTTCGCCATAGCAAGTTTGTGGAAGAAAAGTTGACCAAATTTTGTTAAAAGACAGAATGATAAAAAGCTATTTACATATTATTTAGAAATAACTTCATACAATGTAAATTAAAAGGACCTATTTTAACCACTTATTTATTCAGAAACATTAGTTAACTTCAAATCTTTTAATACAAATGTATGAACTAATCTATTAAATAAATAGCAAATTATTTTCAACAGAAAAGCTGCACCAAATTGTACAAATTTGAACTATTTGTAAAATCTACCGTTTCACACTATAAATAAAGGTTTCACAAAGACTGCACATTTACAAACTATCCTTTAGAATGTAAAAAAAAAACAAACAATATAAAAATTACGAATACAGATGAAGGAACATATGATTTATTGTGACAATGAAATGTTTTCAGTTTGTGGTGTAGTTCCATTTTTTTTATCAGTGATTTTGTCAATGTTGAAAGTTATTATAAAGCTATGTGATCTGTAGCTACATTTGGAGGGACAGAAGCGTTTCCAGTGCAAAATTGTCTATTTGTCACTATAATAATGGGTGTGAAATTCTTAACATTTTCTTTTTTTTTGTCAACTAGCTCTTTAAAAAATATAAGGTTATATATATATATATATATATATATATATATATATATATATATATATATATATATATATATATATATATATATTCAACTGAACTGTTGTTACTCAAAATATTTGTACTCATACCATTTAGACCCTGTATATGGTGACCAATGGTCAGTTCTGAACTTCATATTTTAGTGCAATAATAATTTAAATTAAGTATGCCTGTGATCCTCAGTTTATAAATAATATTTTCAATGAGGAAAGTGTAGCACACTCTATATGTGAAATGTCAAAAAATAAACTTAATTGTGTGTGATAATTATCCCAACAATGACAACACAATATTTTTATTTATTAATGTGAGTGACAGAATCACTAAATTATGCAAATTTTAATAACAGTAATGTTTGTTTTCCAAATCTCAGTATAAAGTTACCAACATTACTGTTACCACTAATAATAAGGATAACATACCTATATAATGAAACTGGAGTTTATAAGCTAATGTGTTCCGATTGTAATAGGTTTTATTGTGGAATGACTACAAGAAATTTTACCAATCATAATGAACATTTTTGCTCATTTAAATATGAAAAGACTCTACGTTTTCAAATCATATTCTTGATGTCCTGGCATTTTCTTCCAAATCTTTGGGATACCAAAAATTTGCGATGTCAAAGCTTATACCAATATTAGAAAATTTAGAAATACTTGTATCTTTAATTAGCGTATGATTCATGGTTTGAAAATTGCATGCATATGTTGGGACTATAGTTATGTTTATATGTATCCTATTCAATTGTCTTCTAAACGTTGTTTGTGGCATATTCTTGATAACTTATATGTTTCTTTGGGGAATAACACCACAATTTTGAATGAAGACGATTGTATCGCTTCTACTTCTGTAGAATTTAATCGTATCTGGTTACCGACAATTAAGGAAGAAATTATTAATGGTAACCTCCTTTTGAACAACCCAATATCGGGATAGTTCATAAGGTTTTTCCTAGGTTTTCCCTTATGACGTTAATGGGATCACTGAAACAATAGAATTCTTTGATCGCATTTTTGGCGAATGGGCTATCTTATAACAAAGTCGTACCTAGGAACGCCACATATAAATTCTAAAGACAACTCTTTCAAATTCTTCTAATTTGAAAGCTGGTTAACTATAATTCATGATCTTTAGAATTTTTTGTGCTACCTGTATATCTAAAAACAACAAATTTTCTAATGTCAATTTTAAATGTCAAATCAAATTTTCATTTTGCAATCACATCAATAAATATAAAGCCATTGACAACGAAGTCAGAATAGACTTTGAAACGTTTGATATTCCTGCAATATACGTAGTTTTATTTCTATTGTGGTGTTATTCCCCAAAGAAACATATAAGTTATCCTATTCAAGTAAGTGATGGAAAAATATTTTGTGTTTTATCATGATAGACAATCACTCTGTTCACAACTAGTGAATTCCCAAACCATCATACTTATATACTCAATGAAATTTAAAGTATATACCACAAAAGGTATAGTTTTAGAGTTTCTACCATGGTATAATTTGGTACTTTGGCATGTCTGTTACCATGGTATATTAACAAAGTCATAAGTTAGGTCCTTTCTTGATTTCATAACATACCTATTTAACCAGTGTTAATTTGATAGGGGGATCTTGAATCTCTAAAACTCAAAAGTGACAACCTCTTTGTATTTTTTTTTTAATAAAACCACAATTTCTTTGAAAGTCTGTATACTTCAATTAGTCAAAACGTTTCAGGGTCTAAATCAGACCCCGTTTTCAATGGTAATAACACTTAACAGAACTAAATATGAAGTTTAAAAATGAAAAGGACAACAATGAGAATTTTTCAAAATTCACAATTTGACATTATGAACCTTCTAATTTTCATTTTCTATTTTTTTTAATTATCCTTTTCAGTTGTGTTAAGTTTTATTACCACTGAAAACGATGTCGGATTTAGACCCTGAAGCGGACTATTTGAAATATACAGATTTTCAAGAAATTGTTATGGTATTTCCAAAAAATCAGAAAAATACAAACCAAAGGTGTGACAAAAATCTTTCAGAAAATAATAACAACCTGTGTTCATTAAGCCTTTGGAGACATTAAAAATTAACGGTTTCTTTTTGTTATAGGTATTGTAGCAGGAGGTGGAAGAATTGACAAACCAATCTTAAAAGCAGGCCGTGCCTATCATAAATACAAAGTGAAACGTAACTGTTGGCCAAAGGTACGAGGTGTTGCTATGAATCCTGTTGAACATCCTCATGGTGGTGGTAACCATCAACACATTGGTAAAGCTTCAACAGTAAAGAGAGGAACTTCTGCTGGTCGTAAAGTTGGTCTTATCGCTGCTCGTAGAACAGGTAGAATCCGGGGTGGTAAAGTGGACTCCAAGAAGGAAGATTAGACATAGGTTGGTAATCAATGTATTTTTTATGATTTATTGTTTTATCATATAAAATATATTGAACAGTTGAAAACACTTTGCGTTTTATTTTCCTATTCATATTAAAAATCATTTTAAATGATTACTTTTAAGAATAAGGTAACATATCTATTTTAATTATATTCTTTGATTCGAGTGACTGCAAAGGTGGGAAAGATACTGATACAATGTTGTACTTTTTTACGCCTAATTTAGAATCCTGGAAACTAATCAACTGTAAAAAAACCTATTCGAAACAAACAAATGCCGACAAAAACTGGTTTCTGAACGCACGATTGTTGATAATAAAAAATAACGCGAAGCTTCAGTCATTTTCTAGAGAGACACGGTTACTACGGGAACATTAGAGATTTAATGCGATAGGATGTATATATGCGGCGGTACAGCAGCAGTGGTGTTAGTAGATAGCGAAGTAGTGGATCAGCTGATTTGTTTTTGGTGTAAATAAATTGTTTAAACCCACGGTTTTCAACAATTTGGTGTCTGAGCTCGGTATTCTGTGGATTTAAATTCATTATATGGCGACAACGAAAAGTAGGGAGGCTGCAATGGAGGAGATTAGCAAACAAATTTTGAAAGGAGTTGGATCAGCTAGACCAAAAACTAAATATTATCTTGGAAAACCGAGATAAAAAAGTAACGCAGATTGGTTCAATCTTATAAGGAGAAATAAAATTCAATGTAAATATCTTGTAGTCGCAATATATGAAACAATAATATCTTGTAACAACAACGGAAGAAAAACAACAAATAATGAAAGATTTGTTTTCCAAACAGTGATCAACTAATGCTATCAGCCACACAACGTCATGAAATAGTTAACCAGAAAATGCAACTTATTGAATCTTATATAAGTAAATGATGAAATTAACATTCTAAAAAGTTCAATGCACTCTTCAAAATGTCACATGACATCAGTTCAAAATAAAGTACTAGTGATGTGCCGGATATATCCGAGTGAAAAGAAAAATCTGTATCCGTATCCATTAGTTTTTGGCGGATCTTTTACCTTATTTTTAATTCATAGATACAATTTTATATATAGGTGATTAGGTAACAATGAAAAACTGTTAAATTCCATTCAGATTGTTTTTTACTTTTTTAAATGTATTGCAAACATTTATCGTAGTGAAGTAGTACCATACAGATAGTACATAACTTAAAGGTACTAAATCAACAAACTTTATAATGAAATCTATCACACATCTTGGTAATAAGCTTATTAAAACGATATATTCAAACATTTATTATAGGAAGTTTTTATAAAATATAATTTAAAATATGAGGTAAATTAGGTTAAATCTTCATGTTAAGCTTAATAAAATAATGAAATATTTAAGTATTGTAGATAACTTTTACAATGAAAAAAAAAACTTAAATCTTCGTAATATTTCAAATTCTAATTAAGTAAATTAATACTTCGTGACACAAAGTGTTGACATTAGATTCTAAACACAGTGACAATTAGAGAAACTTAAGAAAATTGAAAGTCATAATTAAAATTAACTAATGGTAAATTGTATTTCAAAAAGAGCAACTTGGCAGCTTTGTCCCCCAAAAGGCTGTTACGATCTGGCTCAAACAATTCCTGCTGCACTAAAAAATTGCTCAATTGGAACGCTTCTCGCCGATGATAAATATGTGCGAACGATGTGACAGAGACCTCCAAGTGGCTACTTGTCCTGTCTATAACTATCATACTTTAATGTCTTTGAGAGTAAACTCTTATAGAGGTCAATAACTTTTGTCCATAACAGATTGTCTCTTTCCAAAGGTTTATGTGCAATATTTACCGCCGCGTATTTTAAAAAAGTTAAGATCCGTATTCGCGGATGTATTCACGGATCTTGTGACCAATAATCCGTATTCAGATCCGTATCGGCGGATATACAATTTTAATGATCCGGCACGTCACTATAAAGTACAATGTGAACTTAGCACACAAGGTAACTTTGGACAGACCATTGCAGTCCTAGATAAAAGATATAACAGGCAATCACTCAGTTAAGTATATCATGTGCTACCAAAAAACAAAAATCGTAAAAGTCAACTAGAATTCGAACCAGAGATTAGCCGGTTAACACAGCGTACCCAGACCTACCAGAAGACGTTAAAGATTAGTTGGCTATACAGAGTTTTATAAATGGTGTTGGAGATGTCGCGGTTCAACGAAATATCACACTTGGTTTCCGGGAGTCAGGAAGAATCAGAGCTGACTCTTCTGGAAGTTCTGTCCGGAATAAACGAAATAGTTGACGAATCAGGGTCGTATATTATCGTTGTAAGCCTACAGGGCATGACTGCAGACTGAGGTTACCAGGCAGATCACGTAGTCACAGTTCGCCAACGGGACGATGCCACCACCAGGAACAGTCAATATAAGGGCTCAAACGCTGTGTAACCCTCCATCAGCCCCCAGGACAGTATCCGGGGATTTTACCGTGAGCAACATCCTGGTCATCAAGGAAACTATCAACGGCCGATCAATCATGATCACCTTTAACACCGGCGCCGCTGTATCCATTACCAATTCCTTTAATTACCTCCAAAAAGGCTAGAAGGGAAAATTAATTCTCTTCGGAAAGATATTGGAAGACTGACCGAGTACCAACGAGGGGTCAGGAACAACAGAATAGAAAGACTTTTCAAGACTATCATGGACAATAACCGAATACACTCCCAGTGGGATGGAGAAAACATCACATCTCAGCAGTGTCTGTACAGTCTACGACAAAAACTTTCCGTATACACAAGTCGATTGAGAAGGTACAAAACCAGTAACCAACAGAAAACTAGACAACGCACTATTCCGAAAATCAGAAAAAGGGTTTTATAGAAAACTCAATAACATCAATAATAATGAGAGACTCCTAGTTACCCCAGTAAAACAGACATCGAGGAATTCTGAAAAACACAGATTTCCACAACAATCTCTTAAAGCTGGATTAATGAGGAGAAGGCTGCATTTCAGAACTGTGACGGCATGCAACACTTACCATTTACGACGGAACACACATCCAACATAATGAAGCACCTGCATAACTGGAAAGCACTAGGACCAGATGGTGTGCAAAATAACTGGATCAAGAAACTCTACGCAACCCACGAAACACTAACAGCCCTTATAAATGACGTACTTACCCACCCACACAAGATGCCTAGTTTCCTTACGCACGGTGCTACATACCTCTTACCAAAGGACAATCTATGTGCACAGGACCCAGCAAAGTACCGACCAATCACTTGCCTTCCAACCGTATACAAACTCATAACATCGTGCATTCATCATCGCATTTGCAAACATTGTGAGCTGAACAACATAATTACTCAACAACAAAAGGGATGCGCGAAAAATTCGATGGGCTGCAAAGAACAACTGATAATTGATTCCGTTGTCTGCAATCAAGCCCACGCCAAACGACGAAATCTCTACATGGCATATGTGGACTACAAAAAGGCCTTCGATTCAGTTCCACATGATTGGCTCATTAAGGTGCTGAAACTCTATAAAGTGAATAATTGTATTATTAACTTTTTAGAATATGCCTTGTCCACCTGGCAAAGCAAAATCTCACTGAATGAAGCCAACTGTTCGATACAAACTGACCCCATTCCAATCCGAAGGGGTATATTCCAGGGAGACTCTCTTAGCCCGCTGTGGTTCTGGCTTGCCATGAACTCTCTCAAACAAACTGAACTCGACTAATTTTGGGTTCAGTCTCAAACACAACAACATACAAGCATTAAAGATAAACCATTTGTTATACATGGACGACTTAAAGTTGATGGGCAGCTACGAAACAATAGCTGCATGATATGGTTAAAATGGTAGCAGGGTTCTCTAGTGACATCCGTATGAAATTTTGCCTAGACAAATGCCGAATTATTAATATAGTTAGAGGCAAAATACAGCAGGGGCACTTCGAAATGGGAGATGGCACCTCAATTGAATCTATGGGGGAAGGTCATACTTATAAATACCTTGGAATAAAGCAGGCTCAACGTATTGATCACATGACTATGAAAAAGGACCTAACAGCAGAGTTTTATAGAAGGGTTAGACGACTGTTGAAAACCAAACTAAACAGTAAAAATCTGTTTCAGGCTATTAACACCTATGCGTGTTCAGTGCTCAGTTACTCTTTCGGCATAGTTAATTGGTGCAAGACTGACATTGAACAATTACAACGAAAAGTTCGAGTTTTACTAACAAAAGCTCAAAAGCACCATCCAAAGAGCTGTGTCGAACGTACAACTTTGCCACGGTATGAAGAAGGAAGAGGAGTGACAGATCTAAGTAAACTATTAGATCAACAAATTTCTATTTTGCGTAGTTATTTCCAGAAACTCCCAGAATTTTCTGATCTACACAGAGTCATGTTCCAGGTTGATGACTCAACACCACTGCGACTAACACAACAACATGTCCAATTACACTACCAGACCACAGATCAAAAACTACTGAAATGGAAAAAGAAGCCCCTTCATGGAAGACATATAAATGACGTCAACCAAGATTATGTCGACAGTGCAGTGTCGAACTACTGGTTGATCTCTGGTCATATGTTTCCTGAAACGGAAGGCTTTATATTGGCAATCCAAGATCAAGTAATTCCAACTAAGAACTACCTAAAGTACATCGTTAAAACCCTTCTATTAACAACGATAGATGCAGGTACGGTTGCCAAACATCTGAATCTATCCAGCATATCACAGGAGGTTGTCAAGCGTTCGCTGCAACTGAATACAAAGAACGACACGATGATGTGGTAAAAATACTTCACCAGGAACTAGCACTGAAACTTGAATTATCACAGTCGGTAAGATTACCATACTATAAATATAAACTAGAATCTGTTTTAGAAAATAACAACTACAAGCTGTACTGGGACCGCACGATACTGACCGATCGGTCTGTTGCTCATAATAGACCAGATATAGTTTTGGTAGATAAAGTCTCTCGGAAAACAACTTTAATTGACATAGCAATTCCTAACGACAATAATATAAATATCAAGCAAGCTGAGAAAATAACCAAATATAGAGATTTGGAATTTCAAATAAAGACTCATAACATAACACACGAACTGTACCGGTTGTTATGTCAACGACAGGACTAGTCCCAAAACATCTATTAAACAATTTAAAATACCTCGGTCTGGACGAAAATCTTTACAAACAAATGCAAAAAGCCGTCTTGTTAGGAACAGCCCGGACGGTCAGGAAATTCATGGGAAACTGCCGCCAGGACTCCAACCACGGGCCTGAAAACCTGACAAGGGCTCCCACAGAACTAAACCCTTTTGATATCTAGGATATCTGGGGTTTAGTGAATTTTCCCCTAAAGGCACTCATAGCGTGCCTTAGAGGGAGTGTAATGCCATACATTGTATGGTCAAGTCGATAAGATAATATACGACTTTATTGCACATTAAAAAGTACAAGGGCGAAGTTTAGCCATACGCCATTCACACTTAACCATAATTCTGTACTGTGTATGGACCCAATCAGCTAATGGCGTCCTGATATTTGTAAATGAAGAATTTGTATTGGCAAGGCTTACATTAAAATTGTAAGTGAAAGCAGATAGACAGAAATCGTGGGGCTACGTAAGAATGATTACATGGTAGACGAGTAAAACCGGACGAGACATACCAATTAGAATCCTGAATGTGTCCCAACAACGATATTCGAATTGCCAATGGTGAAATAGCTTGTTTCGAACGAGTAGACACCATTATCAATAGCGAAGAAGTCTTCAAGGTCCTAACGGAAGCGACAGGTCCTAGTAGAATTTATAAAACAGTTTGCCTATCATTTTGACACCTTACACCAGAGGAACAGCAAAAAGTTAGCTATTAAGTCGTCAAATTTTCAATAAGCTAGATGGTACTACCGGTCGTACAACATCATCCAGAAGAGATACCTAGTCGACTACCATTGGGGCAACAACAGCTAAGGAAAATATCGAGTCTGATACAAAATGGAGTTATTGAGCCATCCATCAGTCAATGGTCTGCTCTCGTTGTTTTAGTAATTAAGAAGGATGGAACTAATCGATTTTGCATGGATTATAAAAAATTGAATGACTTGATCAATAAAGACAGCTATCCACTCCCCCAAATTGATAACACCCTGACCACGCTAGTAGGGTTCCGTTAATTCTCCACACTCGACCTAAAGAATGGATATTGGCAGGTTGGACTACATGAAAACCACAGAGAAAAGACAGCGTCTTCCACAAGTATAGAGCTGGTTCAATTAACGGTCATGCCGTTTGGGTTACGTAACGCTCCCGCTACATTTGAGATTTTGGTCATGGGTCGCACCTTCGATGAACGTCGGCGAAGTATTTTCCTGAATGAATAATGCAAACCTCAGACTCAGCCCTAAGAACTGTTCCATGTTCCAAAAAGATGTACCGTTTTTGGGCCACGTCGTTTTCGAGTCTGGACTAACGAGGACAAGATAGAAACTATTTGTTAGTGGTAGGTCCTGAGTGACAAACATGAAATAAAGGATTTTGTGGATCTTTTCGTACTACAGACGATTAGTTGGGAGGTCTGCTTCTATTGCCGCACCTCTACATAGACAATTTGAAAAGAGGCCTTCCGTGGAAATCAAGATTGTGAGTTAGCATTTAGATGACTGAAAGCCAATCGTACGGTTTTCTATAAAGTATGACAAGTGCGTCTTAGACAGCGACGCCAGCAACATAGGCTTGGGGGCCATTCTATCTCAAGTTGCAAGATGATAAGGAGCCGGTGATTGAGTAAATTCTCGAGAGCAGAAAGGAATTACCATGTCGCCAGAAAAGAACTAATTAATCAAATCGAAAATTGTTTCTAAAAAATATTTGATTTACAAACAAGTATTTAATAATCGTACATTATGTGTCAACGGACAAGATAAGACTTGTTGACAATTGCAGTTTCGATGCTATTTATCACCTCGGATGACATCATGGTGCTTACATAGCGATTCTCAATTATGTAACTTTTCCCTCCCAGGACCGAATGCCCAGCATAATCTGCTCTCTTGGTACTGACTGGTAATTTTGAAAATAATTTTTGTTTCGAAGTAGGGAAATATGTTGTGATCACTAGTACTACACAAAGTAAATTATATTGATTCACATGACCTATGTCCATTATATATAGTTGATATGTTGCTTCTATCTTGCTTTTTAATGCATGAATTTCTTCTAATTAGATATAGTCAATATCAATATATTAAGGGGCGACAATGTGTTAATTCTCTTGTTATGGATCTATTAATCAATTTCGGTAAAATTAATGATTTACCAAAAGATTTTTGCCAAATTTGATTATACAATTAGGTCGTGCTTGGATAATGTCGTTACCTTGAACAGTGACGTAACTTTGATCTAGATAATTTCATTTGAGTTTCATTTCTTCTTGGGAAATCACTATGATGAACTGGTCACTGACTCAATTGAAAATTAGTTTTGAAACTACAATTGGAGTTTGTATACATCGAGTCTTTTTGTCTTGAATTAAAGAAACGATGCAATCATTTGGAATATAGGATTTTAATTCGTCTTGTTCACAAATGTATGTTTCTTATTTTGAATGTTTATTTGGGATTTTCACTCCTCACAATAGTTTCTGAAAAATACAGATAAGTAATTGAAAATCAAGATGTAGTATCTAGGAGCAGTTTGTGGAAACTGCCCGGAACACTAGTTGCCTTCTTATAGAAAAAACTCTCTCGCGGGATTAACTGTGAGAAAGTAGCCCTATGGATCTGTCAACTAGTTTTCCTGAATTTGGTGTTATATTTATCTGTTTGATATGACGTTTCGATTCCTTCTCAGGACTCGTTGTCGAACAATGTTTTTTGAGTTATTTACAGAATATTCATACCTTGATATTTTGGGTATGAAATCGAAACGTCACATCAAACAGATAAGTGTAAAAAAATCCTAACATACAGGAAAACTAGTTAATAAATCCAGAAACCTACTTTCTCACAGTTAATCCTGCCAGAGAGTTTTTTCTATAAGAAGGCATCTAGTGTTCCGGGCAGTTTCCTAGATACTACACCTTGATTTTCAATTACAAGAATGCATGTTTGCCTTTTTTCGAGGTTATCCAAAAAGGTACTTTGTCATGTGGGCATTAATGAATATGTTACATCAGAAGTATATTGATAACAGTTGGATTTTCCACATACGGCATATATGATTTTCTATGTATTCACCATCATTAGCACTAATGGTGCCCCTTAGCGATTTTTGAACAGTACCCCCAAAATTAATTAAACCAATTCTTGAATTGTGAATAAAAACATTGTTTAATTTAAGCATTATTTCATCCATTAGAGGTTCTAAGTGTTTATAGTTCATTAATAAAATTAATCTGTAAATGAGCTTACTATTAGCCAATGTTGTGTTTAAAACTTTGTAATTTTTCAGCAAATTATTAACACTTTTTCAAGACTTTCATGTAGAAAAACATGTTTGCTTTAATTTAAAATTATAAAACTAATATTCACTTTCACTTTTCTAGCTGATTCTAATATCACAATAACAATCTTTCATATAAGCTCTTCGCTCCATCAACTGATCTCGCGATCGTGGCGTGCTTCCTTTATAAAACCAGCGTCCAATTCTCCAGTAAAATCAATCATCACTCCTTCCGCTGCCGAGTCTTTTTGAGAACCGTTTTTTTATCTCAAAGTCAAAGGTCGGCTTTGGGTAAATTTCGTAACACTGCCCCCCCTTTAATTCTGATCGTCCCGATCAGAAACATCCTCTTCAGGGTAGGGAGCGAGTCGATCTAAATGAACTACCTTCAATTTACCGGTAGACGAAGTAATTCAACCTCTTGACCACCTCGTATGGACCATCCCAGGCGGGTGTAAACTTTGGGGATTTACCCTTGCTCCGTTGGGGGTTGTACAGCCAGACTTTGTCCCTCTCCTGGAACCCAACTGAATTGGCCTTGAGGTCGTATCGCGGGGGTGGCGTCTCGTCCGGTCACTGGTGGCCATAACGTCTGCGATAACCATGCCAACAGGAATAGGGGAATATGCTCCATCCCCATCACGCTGGTTATTGCTGACGACCTTGGATAGTTGTTCCAAGGTCCTGTTGAATCTTTCACCATTCCATCTGACTGTGGGTGTAATGGTGTTGTTCTCGTTTTCCTGCTCCCCAGCATCGTGCAGACCTTCTGGAATACATTCGATTCGAAGTTACGCCCCTGGTCTGAATGTAGTTCCATCGGGACGCCAAACCTGCTGAATAGTTGTTCTACTAGCACCGTCGCTACCGTGGTTGCCTCTTGGTTGGGTATCGCATACGCCTCAGGCCATTTGCTGAAGTAATCCATTGCGACCAGAATGTATTTGTTCCCCCTCTCAGACTCGGGAAACGGACCGACGACATCGATGGCAATTCTTTCAAATGGGACGCCCACATTGTACTGCTGCATTCTGCCCTTGGTCCGGGTCTTCGGGCCCTTACTGGCTGCATAGATGGCACATTTGCGGCACCAAGCTCTGACGTCTTCATGTCCAGGTGGGACTTGGTGTCCCGTCCATCAACGCTTTCCCAAACTCGCTTGAGCATTCCATTGTCTACTCTTAGAGAGTCCCATTGAGCCCATAACGATTTCAGCACGCCGGAGTATCTAGCTACTTCGTCCCATCGTGGCCTGGGTGCCCCTCTCGTTTTGAGTGACAAGATTGGTTCGATGTCTGGATCAGCCATTTGGTCCTGGATGCACTGTTCCGTTGTCCAGTCTTCATTGGCCTGCACTCGGATCTGCCTGATGGAGATACCCTCTCGCTGTTCCGTCTTCTGGATAGGGCATCGGCATTATTGTGCAAACGGCCGGCACGGTGTTCCATCTTGAAGTCGTATTGCTGTAATTTCTCCATCCATCTGGCCAGTTGTCCTTCCGGTGTCTTTATGTCCAGCAGCCATTTGAGTGCGGCATGATCTGTTCCAATTAAGAAATGACGACCATAGAGGTATTTGTGGAAATGGTCTACAGCCCTTATTATTGCAAGAAGTTCTTTTCTGGTGACGCAATAATTTCTTTCCGGTTTCGAGAATCCACGGCTGTAATACTCGATCACTCTCTCTTCACCATCTTGCACCTGGGATAGGACGGCCCCCAAACCTGTGTTGCTGGCGTCAGTGTCTAAGATGAACTTGCCGGACTGTGTAGGAAAGGCTAGGATTGGGCTGGAACATAGTGCTGCCTTCAGTCGCCTGAATGATGTTTCGCAATCCTGATTCTAATGGAAGGTCTCTTTCTCAGCGGTCTGCCGATGTAGAGGGGCGGCGATGGTGGCAAATCCCTCAACAAAACGAGAAGCTTCGGAGTTCTTGTTTGTCTCTTGGAACTGGCCAATCACGGATGGCTTCTATCTTGTCTTCTTTTTGGAACAAGGAACACTTCTTCGGATTGAGTCTCAGGTTGGCATGTTAATTCTGGAGAATACTTCGTCCAGGTTCTTCAGATGGTCGTCGAATGTCTGACTCATGACTAGAATGTCGTCGAGGTATACTAAGCACGTCCTCCATGTTAACCCGCTCAGTACATACTCCATTAGCCTCTCAAATGTAGCGGGTGCATTACATAACCCAAAGGGCATGACCGTGAACTGAAACAGCCCTTTACTGGTGGAGAACGCTGTCTTCTCTCTGTCGTTTGCGTGTAGACCAACCTGCCAATATCCACTTTTTAGGTCTAGTGTGGAGAACCAACAGGAGCCTGCTAGTGTGGTCAAAGTGTCATCGATTCGGGGTAGTGGATAGCTGTCTTTCTTCGTGACATCATTCAGCTTTCTGTAATCCACGCAAAATCGGGTGGTTCCATCCTTCTTTTTAACTAGCACGACGGGAGCAGACCATGGACTGATGGATGGCTCAATAACTCCATTTTGTAACATGGACTCGATGTTTTCCTCGACTGCCTGTTGTTGCCCCAATGGTAGTCGTGTAGGTGGTATTCTGATGGGTTGAGCCTTTCCGGTATCTATTCGATGCTGGATGATGAGCAAACTGTTGTAGGAACTCTTTACTGGTCCCTGTCTCCTTCACCGACGTCTGGTACTCTTCTTCGCAACTGACGATGGTCTCTACTGGCTCGAAACAAGCTATCTCTTGACCATTGGCAATTCTGATGTCGTTGTTGGACAAATTCAGAACTCTGATTGGTATATCTCGTCCGGTTTTAACTATAGCCCGTCCAACTAAGTAGTCATGAGCTGAGTGTACGGGCTCCACCATTCCAACGCAGCTCCCAGGATTGCTGTCTAGCTGCCCATGAATAATCTGTTCCGTTCCACCGGGAATTCTAGCCGAAGACTTTGCCACAATTTTTATGGGGGTGAGTGATGTGTTGACGGGCCGTGTCAATACAAATTCGTCATTTAGGAACCGAAGAACATCATATCTCGGGTCGAACATAAATCCATGCTGGCTAATTAGGTCCATTCCCAGTATAAAATCGTCCTCAATATTCGCTACCAGGACCCTATGCCGGATCATGTTGTCCCCTATCTGTAGCACGACATCTGCCTCACCCTGTATTGACATGGACTCGCCGGTGACTGTTCTGAGCTGGATGTTATTGGTAACTGGCCGAATTTCTGATGCTCTCAAAACCCTGGACTTGGCAATGGACACAGCGGCGCCGGTATCTATGGTGATGGTAACTGCTCGCCCATTGATGGTGCCTCTGATGACTAGACTGCCGCTATCTCGGCAAAATCCTCGGATGGATAAGGTTTTGGGGGCTGGTGGAGGGTTAGTCAGCATTCGCCCCCTTATGCTGACTGGCTGACGGTCCCTGGACATGTGGCTGTTCTGTTGGTTACCCCTGGTCGGTGATCGTTCAGGTGGCCTCACTCGACAATCACTTTGGAAGTGTCCTGTCCGTCCGCAGCGGTAACATGCCCCTCTGGTGCCAGTTCTTTGTGATAGTTCTAATATTTTGTTCAGACCAGCCAGCAGCGCTTGAAATGGTAACTCTGACTCTTCCTGGTTGAAGGAAACTGCTCGGACCCTCGGCTTGGACATTTTCATGACGGCCTCTACTTCCAAAGTCCGAAGTAGAGCTTCATTACTTTTCTTGACGCCACTTAGTCTTAGATTTCGTTGTACTTCGACATCTCTGATGCCGTTTATGAAACTCTGTGTGGCCAACTGGTCTTTCGTTTCCTCTGACAGGTCTGGGTAGGACAAGTGAACTAACCGTCTAATCTCTGCTTCGAATTCTTGAAGGCTTTCACCGGATTTTTGCGTTTTCCCACTGAGTTGGACTTGGTATACCTGGCTCAAGGATTGATTGTCGTATCTCTTGTCCAGAATGGCGATGATCTTGTCGAAATTGCCTTGTTCTTCGACTGGAATGCTTTGGAGGAGTTCTAGGGCCGGACCTCTTAACGAAATTACCAGAGAGGTAGATTTTTCTTGATTATCCCATCCATTAGCTGTAGCCACGGCCTCAAATTGCCGTTTATACCTGGGCCAAGACGAACTGCCATCAAATGTGGGTGGTTTGCTAACGGAACCTTTGGTACTCAAGGTGTGCTGGTATTTCCCTCTCTGCAAATCTTGTTGCAATTTTTTAATTGCTGTTTCCGCTTTATCTTGTACTTCACTGTGTACTGCGTCTTTAATTGAACTGATTTCAGCTTTTACCTGGCTTTGGATAGCACTTATTTCAAATTTCACCTGGTTCTGGACGGAATCGATGTCATTTACTTTGATTTCAAGAGTCTCTACATTACTTTTTAGGATCTTTATGTCGTCGTTTATTTCTTTTATATCTGATTCAACTATTTGCATTCTTTCATTAACTGTTTCATTAACTTGCGATACTATTTGCATTACTTGTTCAAATTGCAATTGTCTTTTTTCTTCCATTTTGCCTTGTTTTTCTTCAAATATCTTAAATTCATTTTGTCGTTTTAATTCAGTTTGATCTTGTTTTTCTTGTCTCTGTTCATCTAATAATTTAAATTTCGATAACAATCCTTCAATTAAATTATGTTGTTTTTCTTCCATCGTGGAAATAAGATTTTGTTGTTCGCTTTTCATCGTAGTGACAAGATTTTCTAATTCTATTTTACGTTTTTCATTAAAAGATTTTAATAACCTTTGTTGTATTTCTACTTGATGTTGTTTCTCCTTCTTGTCACGTTTTTCCAGAATCTGAGCTATTTGTTCGTCTAGTCCCTCGGTAACCTGCTTGACTATTTTTTTGGCAGTTTCGTCCATTTTTTCCATGCTGCGTGTTTCCATAAATCAAATTACGATTTTAACTGCACTTCATCCTCTACTTCTGATCACCAAATTTGTTGTAAAGTCCGGTTCAATTTAAAATTATAAACTAATATTCACTTTTCTAGAAACTTTATTTACATCGAATATACTACAGCTGATTCTAATATCACAATAACAATCTTTCATATAAGCTCTTCGCTCCATCAACTGATCTCGCGATCGTGGCGTGCTTCCTTTATAAAACCAGCGTCGAATTCTCCAGTAAAATCAATCATCACTCCTTCCGCTGCCGAGTCTTTTCGAGAACCGTTTTTTTATCTCAAAGCGTTTGTTGTCGTACTGAAATGAAACAGGGTCGGCTTTGGGTAAATTTCGTAACAATAGAATACGATTTGTGCCTAACTTACAGGGAAGAATTCCTGGGGAATCATCAATCACTTTGCTTTTCTGTGCTTGCACCAGTGTTGGATGGCTTTCATTTCGTTCGCTGTAAGAGGTGGTTTTCTTAATTCTTTAATATAAATTATTTTTATTTTGTTTTTTGGTTTTTTAATTTCTACTTTATTATGTTCTAACATTTTAGTTATTACTTAGGGCCCAAGAAATTTGTCATGTTTTTTGTTTCGGTTAGTTTTTGGGTTCTTTATATATATGTTATATAAGTTTATACTATGAACTTAGCACGGACTTATATCGCAACGACAATTCAACTTTCCCAGCTGACTAAGCGACACGTTTGGTTGTCAGATTACGGCGCCGCGACATCCGTGAGAAAACGCCGTGTCAACTATGCCTATCAGCATCTTTAAACTTATATATTGTAGAATTTCTCTTCCAACTGTATTCATTATTACTCAGTAACTCTGTCACTTTATTCGTTATTTTTCATTTGTATTTAAAAGTTATTATTTTGTTGTTATTAATAAAAATCTTTTTTTAAAAAGTTAATATTGAGAAGTGTGATATAACAAATTGGCGCAGTCAGTAGGATCCGTCAACGTTACTAGAACACGAGCTTACTTCTAACTGGTAGCGGCGGATTCCTATCCCTCAACGAAGCAAAGAACTGGAAGAAGTCCCAACTGCGATAAAAAGGAGACACGGATCTTCCAATGTTCCTGTTGATGTGAGTAGTAGTGAATCGTCTAACGTTTAAGGTTTTAAAGAATTTATTTGATTGATTTATTTGATTATTTGATATTTGATTTTATTTGATTGTTTGATTGATAATTTGATTTATTTGATTATCTTGATTTGAATTGAGATATTATTTGATTATTTGAATTGAAATATTTATTTGATATATTTTGATTTACTTTTATATTTTATTTTATTATTTCATTTTTATCTACCGTTCTATTATCCAAAATATCGTTTATACCCCATTTACATACATTGCTTAATAATTTTACACTATATTTTAATGAAACCCATTTTACAATCCCTCGTTTATTTTATATATTTTTATATTTTTCAACTTGTTTATACCTTTAATTCTAACACATCGAAATGGCACAAGCAACAAACAATGTAGTTTCTGATGAAACCGAAAAGTACCGGTTATCGGAAATATTTTCCATTATCCGGAATTTGAAGGCGACCAGATCTCCTTGGCCACCTTCATACACGCATGTAATTGTGCGTACAATATGTCGACTGCAGAGCAAAATATCTGCTAGTCATTCATATTAAAAATAAACTTAGAGGCAAAGCGGCTCAGTTAGTCAACTCGAGAAACCCCGCTTCATATTTAGAAATTAAGCAGCTTCTAACACTCCATTTCGGAGACTCTCGGGATCTGTCTTCGTTGATCCACGATCTCCAACGTCTCAAACAATTGTCCAACGAGTCCCCTCTAACGTTCTATAATAGACTCCAAGTTTTGAGTGCGAAAATGCACTCATGCATTCAAAAAGCGTCTGGACTAAGCAATGAGCAAAAAGATGCTCAGACTACACTTGTTGATACCATGGTTCTAAACACGCTCCTTACAGGATTAGAACCACGTCTAGGCCAAATAATTCGTGCCAGCAATCCCAAAGACCTTCTGGAGGCACATTCTCGCATAAGAAGAGAGCTTCAGTTGTCTTACTTCGAGGAACAGAAGATAAACAAATCTGCCCCTCCTAAGCCCTCATTTCCGGCTAGGAAACCAAGTCAGCCACCCAAATGTTTAAATTGTGGACGATTAGGCCACATATCCACAGACTGTCGTTTAAGATACCAAAAACTCTCAGTCCTCAACTCAAAACTTCCGACCAAATTTCGTAGGGCCAAATCAATTTTCGAGGCCAAATCCACCACAAATAATCCCAACCATCAAGGTCCACCATTTCGACCGACAAATTTCCAAAGACCCCGTTTAAACCAATCAATTCCGACCGTCTGTAATACAGACCAACCCTCACTATCGTCCAGAAAGGACACATCATTTTAACCACCATCAAAATGGTGAATATTCTCAACATCCTGAAAGCGATTACGGTTATTATACTGATAATAACCAACACTATTTTGACGATATCAGTCAAAATTATGTAAGCCCGAATTCGAAGAAATACCAGACGATACCCCATTGAACCTTTCAATACCGACGAATACCAGGATTTTTCTAGCTCTCCCGAGCCTAGATCAGCCCCCGGGTTCAACGACTACCATTTCCGAAGTTCAAACCCAAATCCAGAATTTGAATCTGGAAGATTTCAACCCGAATGCGAATTTCCCGGAACAAGCATTTCTTTAAGTCCTCTTTTAACAGTCAACTCCAAAATTTATTTTACATTCACGACGCTTCCGGAAAGTTCAGACTTCTCATTGATACCGGTGCTGGTATCTCCATTTTTAAAGAAAATACCGTCAAAAATTTTCGTCAAAGATTTCCCGAAAAAGTGACAATCCAAGGTATTACGCACGAGAAAATTCCTATTTCTGAATCAACTCTTATTCCATTTGCCATAGGTAACCTCATAAGGTTTTTATCTACAATCTAGATATGAGTTGATGGAATATTAGGTCTGATTTTCTTGAGCATTACGAATGTATTGTTGACTTAAATCAAAACAGTTAATAACGAACTTCAAAACTATTCCTCTACATAAAGTCCCCGATCACTATCAACCTAAAACACAGCCGACAGACATTCCCAATACTAAAATGCCAACTTGTACTTATAACAATCAAATAACTATTCCAGCAAGAACCGAACAAATTTTCAAACTCAAGTGCGACCTTTTTAATACTGACGCAATTTTACCGACACAAGTAATTGACAAAGTACGACTTCCCAACGCAGTTGTACGCGTTAACTCAAAGGGAGAATTTCTGACTTCGATAATAAACGCGAACGCAATGCCAAAAACTGTTAACTTTTCCAATCTTCATTTAGAAACCCCTTGACAATACACACCCTCTCTTAAATCTGAATACACACGATTACTCTGAACCTATAAACTTGGACAGAAACTTAACTATCAGGGAACAAATTCGTACAGAACACCTTAATGACGAAGAGCGAGAACTTATCACGAACCTCTGTTTAGAATTCGAAGATATTTTCTATCTTGAAGGCGATGTTTTGTCTTTTACCAAACGCAGTAAAACATTCAATTGACACCAATAATGCCAAGCCCGTTTTCACAAAATCTTACAGATATCCTCAAGTTCATAAGGAGGAAGTGAAAATCAAATTGCCAAAATGCTTGATCAAGGCATAATCAGGCACTCTTCTTCTCCTTGGTCCTCCCCCGTATGGGTCGTCCCTAAGAAACTCGATGCTTCTGGTAAGCAAAAGTGGCGAGTTGTTATCGACTATAGGAAGTTAAAACGAACTAACTGTAGACGATAAATATCCTCTGCCCAACATTTCTGATCTCCTCGATCAACTTGGTAAGTGTCAATACTTTTCGACACTGGATCTCGCTTCCGGGTTTCCACCAGTTTAAATCCTTGAGGAAGACATTCCCAAGACCGGTTTCTCTGTTGACAATGGCCAGTTTACGAATTCCGTTCGTATGCCATTTGGGTTTAAAAATGAA